>JAOQGH010000012.1:139803224-139858187 GCA_025769975.1 Gallinago jamesoni | reverse complement strand
TTGTTTGTTGTGTGGGTGTCTATTTTTGTCAGTTAGGTTGACGGTTGGACAAGATGATCTTTAAGGTCCCTTCCAACTTAGAAGATTCTGTGATTCTGTGTAGCGCTGTCTTTACTGACATATGTCTAAATTCAGACATACAAATCCCCAAGATAAATATTTTTCCATTTCAGTTTTGTTTAAACATAGTTTCTAGTATACAGAGATACCAGTTTTAGGAAAAACTGATATAAGGCTAATAGGTGATTTATAATGAGTAATTTGATGCAAAATGGTATAGTTTATGTTTACATGGAGTGCTGAAAGTCATAGGTATAGTTGTCAGAATTTAGACACACTTACTGCAGTATGGTTAGATAACCTAGATCGTTTCTAGTTCCTTCATAAGGTACCACTGTAGGGATGGATAATGGTTGGATATTCTCACTTACAGAAATTAGCATCATTGTATCTGTTTTACTAGCTTTGGACTTTTATGTTCCATGCAGGTAGTAGTGCTTCCGAAGGATTTGTGCTGAATTTTGAACGTGCACAAAAAGCCCCTGTGCCTAAAGATAAGTGTCTAATCTCAGGTGTATGATTTTGTGCTTGGGATTAACATAAAAGATACTTAGAAGTGGAAAAAAATACTAATCTTTTGTCAACGTGCAGCAATACAAAAATAGGTCTGCATAGTTGGTGTTTTGTGTGGAACGTAAAGTTCCATGTTCATCATGCCAATTTTTTCAGCACTTTGGAAAAGTTTGATTTTATGGAAGGGTAGAGATTACAGTGTGTTGCCAAAACGTTATCAGAAGTAAATAGTCTAGCACATTTTTACCTTGAGCACCTTTGAGTTCCTTTGGGAGGCATGGGGAGGGGAATGTCTGAATCTGTTTAAAATTTCTAGTATTTTCAGTTGTCTGCTCCTCTGGAGAACAGCAGAGAATAGCTCTCGTCTATTGGACTTGGCCAGGCTAATGCAGGAAGTGCTTATTGAAGAAAAAAATAGCTTCTTCACATTTCAGCATTTTCTTCCTCTGACTTAGATTTAGTGTTAAATTCCTGGACCACCCATAGATGAGAGTATTAAATACGTTCTTTAGGTGCAGCATAACAGCTTGATGTTGTAGTTCAAAACAGCCTCTCTGTTCTTCAGGTTAATATCATACTAATTTTCTGTATGGTATTACTACTCCCTTAGGATATATATTAGCAGACAACATTAATTTCCATTGTGTGTTGCTACGGAAAATCTGTTTGAAAGGTTTGGTGTATTTTCTTTGCCAAGAGAGTCTTTTGAAAATAAAGGAAACAGGTAAACTTTTTATTTGACATGCACGTGTTTGAAATGCATAGAAGGCTGGAGTTTTCTTGTTTGTTTTAAATAAAATTTGCAGAAAGTTTTTTTTAGCTGGAAAAATGCTGGTAGCATGAGACCAACACTTTCAAAATTCGGCTTTGAAGTATTTAATACAGGAAGACTAAAAGATGTACTTTTAAATCACACAGGTTTGAAAAGGAGCAAAGATTACTTGGAAAAAACTTTCTGGAAAAATCTTACGGCTTTTAATTAAAATGCTGGCAAATGTTGACAGATGTAATCTGTAGAAGCAGGTAGTAATCCTGTCAGGACAAAGTTTTCAATCGATTTTTATGTTATTTCTAGTTTTAAAAGTAAGCAAAACTTGGCACATTTTTTTTGCCTTTTTTATTACTATTTATTTTTGGCTGCATCAGAAACTCCTTCAAAAAAAAAGAAGTGCTGTTTAGCTAATACCAAATGCTCAGTGAGAGGATTGACCTTTGCAGTATTCAGAGGCTGTATAGCCTCTGACAAAGAAATAAAGGGCAATAATTGTTCCGAATGAATGTTACCTGCTAGGGAAGATTATTAAGCCAGGCGGGGTGGCTCTAGGGAAGTCTCCCCTGAGGAGGCCTCCGGGGGTGTCAGGGTTCTGGTTTGTTCAGCTGCTGGCACTGATAGGAAGGGGCTTAAAATGTTCTCATTCTCCTATTGAATGCTCTTTAGCAACTGCTTGCACGTATGAACTTGCCATTATATCTGCATAGTAATCATCTTTTGAAGAAAAGCTCAGATAGAAAACATAGTTAAGTCTTGCTGTTGGTATTTGAAAGCCTATTTTCTTTGCATCAGTAAGGGATAGTTAATATAATAATATGTGCATACTTTAAAGTCAGTTACTGAAACACCAGATATAATAGTGTTTTCTTTTATTACTGTAATGTTTTTTAATTAAGTAGAGCAAAACTTCAAAGTCTGGATTAGTAAGCACACAGAGGTTAGCATGGCATGGGCAGGAGAATATTGTTATGGAACCTGCTATTTTAAAATCTCTAGGTGCTCTAAATAAATCTTAGAGCTGGCTTAGAAGTAGACAATAATAAATACTTTGTTTTTAAAAAAATCTTAATCCATTTATTATTTGAATTTGCAAGGCAAATTAATATATTAATTTAAAGAATACATTAAACTTCTACATTTTTAAGTACTGAACAGTAGTGGAAAGTTAAATGGCATGCAGTTGGAGTTTATGGCAGTATTAAGTACATTCACTTTTGCTGTCCTACTCATGCAACTCATGATTCTCTCCATCTGTAACTCTCGGAGATAATAAGGTGAAGTTCTTTGTATGGTTTTATAACATACATGATGAAAAGAACAACATCAAATACAGATTAGAAAGATCTGTATATGGTAGAGGAAGATGTTGTATCAAGCTGTACCTCTGAGTAACTGATGTATCTCCTGAAATTTTTCTAGGGTTTTTTTTGGTATGCTCTGTAATTAATCACTCCTGTTTTCTCTGGAGCACTGTGTCCTTCCCATGTTCTAGAGTTGCTTCCTGGTGATTATTGGACGTAATTCAGTTGTTAGGGTAGACATTCTTCTGGAAATCCAGCCAATTATTTTGAGCTTCTCAGGCCCAAGAGTGGTATTGCTCTGTTGATTTCCTTCTTTACAGTATGTTTTATCTGGCAAAGAATCTTTCTCAGAACTTGTTTCCATCAAGCGTAGTCTGCATCTTGCACATGAGCCAAACCCTATCACAAAAATTTAGATGTTCAAGCCTCACACAGTGTTTCAAATAAATATATTTTTAATTTATTTGTACTCATAAAATGGTACACCATGTAGTAAGGGACTGAAAGTGCAAGAGTTTTACTGAAGCCGCCTTCAGATTTCTTTCCTCCAAATTAGCCCTTTAAATTGGAAATTAAAAAGGTAATGCCATATAACTGTGATTAAGAGCATGTGTATACTCACTATGCTGTTCATCTATAAATTAGCCAACTTGAAAAAAAAAAAAAGGTATTGCAATATTCAGGATGATGGTTGTAACTGCAGCCAATAGGGATTTTGTAATTCAAATGAAATCAGGGCAAACAGCATTCCAGTACTTCAAAAATCTCCAAATATTAATGCTGTTGTTGCTGTATACATCTGATGGTGGAAGTCTTTACCTGATGGAGAAAGTGTCATGGCCTTGAGGAGTGTGTATGAGAATATGGAATTTTACAGGTTGCTAGTACTAAAGATAAGGATTGGATAGAGGAAGGCAGCAGGAATCCATAAGTAACTGAATAAACTGTTAAACTGTACTGATTAGTTTTAAAGTGAGATCAAGGTTACAGTAAGTCCTGTGGGTAGGTAGACCTCTTTACCAGTTTGAAGTCCCACAGAAATCAATTAGGTTTTATACCTTTCATGTAAAATTAAACTTTTGTTATTTTAATAGTTCAAAGTAAACATAATCACATAGAAAACAATAAGAATTGTCTTTTATTAGACATGTGTTACAGACATATAGAAAGATTTTTGTTGTTAATTCCTTAAAGAAACAGCATGT
Source organism: Gallinago jamesoni (assembly GCA_025769975.1). NCBI lineage: Eukaryota > Metazoa > Chordata > Aves > Charadriiformes > Scolopacidae > Gallinago > Gallinago jamesoni. The sequence goes on along the minus strand of JAOQGH010000012.1, from coordinate 139,854,336 downwards.
TCTGATGAGTGCTTTCAGGGAGCATTGAATCTGGGTTTAGGTTTTGTGTGAGCTCAGTAGCAGACTTTTTCTTGCAATTAGATACCTTTTTATTTAGGCTTGGTTCATTTTTAGTAAAACTTGAGCATGTTCAGGTAACGGGAGAGCCCTTACTTAGCACCCTGAAAATATTGCTAGTTGGATCTGCCTTTTCTGTTGCACAACCTTACTCAAGTTGCAAAAGCAGTCCATACAGCTTCAGCTAAGCCTGTACTTTACTAACTTCTTTGACTTGTCATTACATCAATTAGAGTAAGGTTCTGGCTGTAGGCAGAATTTTGGGCAAGGAGCTGGATATAAACTTGGTCTTTCCAGGAGCTGGGTTTGGATTTGCTTTGGCTCGTAGAAAAGTCTTTGCGGCAGAAGTTTCAATGAAGGAAACTAGAGTTTTTCCATCATTACCTTCTATATCCTAGCTCCCTGTATGGCCTTCTGTTCTGTAGTTGGACAAACTACCTTGCAATAAATCAATAACAAAAGCAGGACCTTTTAAATTTACACTCCAGCTTGCTTAGTAATACACTTATTTGGCTTTTTAAAAGTCTCAAATAATAGTTTATCACCACCTCACCCCTCCTTTTTCTTTTTCTTTTTTCTCTATTTTTCTTCTTTACCGAAGTGAATGAGCTTGAGGGGTGGGAGGTGTAAATCTGCCTTTGACCTGTTCCAGGAAGGAAATTATGATCTTCTGCAGATGGCAAGGCTTTTTTCCCTCTTTGCCCCTACCATGAGTTTCTGGGGCAGGGAACATGTGTGCTCAAACCCAAGGTTATTGTTCCTCCCTCTTGTTCTCCACATGGGTGTAATGTATAGATGGAAGTTCTTTAAAGTGGCTCAAACATTAAATGCTCTATGATAACCACAACAACATGCAATTAAATAATGAGCTGCTTAAAATGTCTAGTTAGTAAGTTGTGAGTTTGTTTCCTCTGAGAGTTCATTCAATTGCATTGAAGCTCCAGAATGGGAGAGACTGTAATGGTGAAGTCCAGTTTCCTGCTCTGGTCAGGCATGGATTTAATATCTTCATCAGTGACATAGACAGTGGGATTGAGTGCACCTTCAGCAAGTTTGCGGATGACACCGAGCTGAGTGGTGTGGCTGATTCGTTAGAGGGATGGGATGCTGTCCAGAGGGACCTGGACAGGCTTGAGGAGTGGGCCCATGTGAACCTCGTGAAGTTCAACAAGTAAAAAGACTGTTCGTGTGAGCTGTTGTTAGAATCCATGTGTTTTCTTACACTGTTACAGTATCTCACTTTATTTTCAATATTCAGTGAAGTAAATCAGTGAAGGTTCATTTTTTATCTTCATCTCGCCTTTGTCTAAGCGCATGACATACTGGCCTAAATAAGCTAGTTTGCTGTACAAGCATACTAGTTTTATCCCTAAAAACATTAGTTTTCGTCTTCATTTTTAATAATAGTTTATTGATTTTTATTAGAGAAGATATCAACACTAGAGATTATTCTGCCCAGTCTGATGTATTTCTTCTGTCATCTTGATTAATTCTATTTGTCCACAGATCTGTGATACTGGCTGCATATCATCTTTGTGATGTTAAGGCTTCTGCAAATGCCTTCAGAGTTTCTCAAGGCAGTGGGTACATGTTTTTTAGGGTCCTAATACAAGGTCATTGCCTATTAAGTTCTGTCTCCAGCCTATGAATGGCAAAATGAAGATAATACCGGGGCCAAGCTGAGTGTTTACTAACTTCAGAATCCAAGTAGAAATGCCCGCGAGTTTAAGAACCTGCACTTTTTATTCATTTCACCTCTAACAATCATTCTATCTTAACTATGTAGTTCCAGCTAGGAACTCAATATTAGTAATTATCTCTAAAATTTTGATATAATTATTTTAATTAATTTTATTTTTAAAAGCAACTTTGCTCAGTATACTTTTCAGAACATCCAGTTGCTGGGGAGAATTGCTTGTGCTTAGTGCATTGCATTTCATTGTGGCTTACTGACTTCAGCTCAGCACTCCTGGGTAGTTTCCAGCTTGGAGCCAGGTTATGTCTGGGTGGCTTGGAGCACAGGACAAGTGGGTTTCCTTCTACTTATAAAATTGCATGTAGGTCTACCCCTAAATGCTTTGCTGTCCTTTATAAAACCCTTTTCATCTCTACAGTTGCATGCCTTGTTTTACATTTGAAAATATTCCCCTTTTGGGTGAAGTCCATAACAAAGTGTTTTGTATTTAAATTATGGGCATCTATACTAGAGCCCAAGAGAATCTTGTTGAATTTTGTTTCTTTTCATCTAGAGTAGCTGTACAAATTCTATTTGTTCCTAGTGCTCAGAAGTTCCTGGTGCTCAAAAATGAGATTGCTCATCTGGAACTAAGAGCAAGGGAATAAATTATAAATACATATAGTATGATTGTGATGCAATGTCTTGGTATATCAGCTTTGCTTAAGATACGATGCATTAATTATATAGAAGTTTCAAACATAGCATATTACAGTGTTAACCTAGATGCTGAGAACACGTGGTAAATTTGTTAGAAACTTTTTTTTTTTCCTCAATAACGTGTGTATAAGTTTGCAATACAATATGGAGTTACAACAAGCTTCTCAATTCTTTTCAAAGCTGAATGATCATATGCAATCATCCATAATGCTAAATGTAGCTCTTAACTTTCAAAGCTGAAATTTTCTATATGGCTGTTACAGTAAGTGCTTATATGACTGGGAGTAATTGTTCCTTCTTCCAAAACAGTAAGTCTAGACCACCTTCTAAATGTGGTGCTAGACTTCTTTAGCAAGGAAGATGTTGACTGAAAAGAGGTGCAGTGACTAGTGGAATGGGCAGAGGGAAACACAGCTTAGTTTTTCATGTTATTTGTAGCCTGTCTGATTATTTGGTGCCATGTTATCCTTCCACAGATTGTTAAACTGGCAGTTTATAGAATGCTTCCAAAAAACCTTCAGAGAAGAACTATGATGCAGAGGCTGCACCTTTTCCCAGAAGATGTGAGTAGTTACGCAATAACATTTTCATTCTTGTGTGCTTTGTAAGTGAAGAGGGAGTGTTAGCCATAGCAAAACTCTTGTCAGACAAAGGTAAATTAAGAAAAAAAATCAAGTTTTATTTATTTATCTATCTAAATATAGTTGAAATGTTGGTGCTTTTTTATTTATTCTTTCACAAAATTGTGAGGTATGAGACATGAGAATTGTCTTCTATATATAGGTCAAACACTTAGCATGAAGAATGCAGAAGTGTTGACAAATTTTGGTCTGGTTTTGGGTGGTGGTGGTGGTGATGTTTTTTAAACAATCGAATAGCTAAGACAGTGCTGACCTGCCTCAGGTTATACCAGAAGATATACAGAATAATCTTCTACAAGAGATTCCTCAGCCACGTGAAATCCCCAGGAGGTTAGATGAATATACACCAGAAGAAATTGCTGCCTTTCCAAAAGTTTGGACTCCGTAAGTATCTTAGATTATTTTTTTTTAAAGGATACTTTTAAAGTGACTGAATAGGTACTTCATAGGCTCTCACATTATCAATAATAAAAAGAAGTAATGATGTTTCTCTACGTCATCTTTGTTTGGAGAGAGGAGGTCCTTAAAACAGGCAGAAGGGAATGGTTGCTAAGTTTTTTGTATTTCTGGTATTTTTGTATTTTCTTTGCATGAAAAAGCTTTACTTCAAATCATGTTTTCAACTCTTTACTTCTTCAAAATGAATTGGGTAGAAGATGAGTAAAAAGCTTCGTTACTCTATTTGAGTTGTATGTGCTCTATAATACCCAACTATTAGCCATAGCCAAAAGAAACGCCACACGGAATGATTCATTGCAGGGGGAACCCTTCAGGTTTTCTCCAGAGGAAGGGAAAGAATTTTACTAAATTAGACCTCGGAGTGGATCTTTGGCAGAGAATGTACCATCTGTTTATTTTGATCAGTAGTTTCTTTTCCATGCACGAAATCAGTCCCACAGTAGTTGTGTGGCATAGGAATAAGTATTTGTGGTTTGCGTTATACCACCACGTGCATTGAGTCAACCTGCTGGTGAAAATAATGTGTTACATTTGGGGCACTTTCAGATTAGTAACTATGATTTTTCTTCTGCTCATTTTGAGAGTCCTATTTAGGCTCAAGATCAAACCAAGAAGTTAATTTTGAAAGATGGCCCCTTTCCTGATTATTCTAATGAAATTCAAGAAAAAAATGTAGCAACTAGGAAGATGGGGAAAGGTGTAAATAAGCTAACACCAAGATGAACTTGATGGTCCGTCTCCAGTTAGATTATTAGTATTTCTGTAGTAATTTTTAAAAGCTTATGTTTCTCTTTGTCCTGTAAAAAAGAGTTTCTGTGTACTTAGTCCTAGAAAATAGACCTGGTATGAGCCTCAAGTGCTCATCCTCTGAACCAGATGTTAGCCACATGTGGACAAAGGTCAGCTGCTGAAATAAATGGTAGTAGCAGCTTATTTCTTGTGAGTCTTCGCAAGATACGGTCTCTCGGTTGTCTTGATAGTCAAGTGATCCCAGAATAGTCAGACTTGGAAGAGACCTCTGGAGGTCATCTGGTCCAACCCCCCTGCTCAAGCAGGGCCATCTAGAGCTAGTTGCCCAGGACCATGTCCAGGCTGTTTATTATTATGTCCAAGGATGGGGACTCCTCAGCCTCCCTGGGCAACCTGTTCCAGTGCTCAGTTACCCTTATAGTTAAAAAAGTGTTTCCTGTTGTTCAGACGTTGCGTCCTGTGTTTCACTAAGTCTTGTTCAAATCAGTAGGACTTCAAAGTGCCAGAACTGAACGCTTACTATTTTTACAGGAACATTTCATAGGTTCAGAACGCTATTAGAGACTGATCTGCAGCATCTACATGGTTTAAATTTGTAGCTAGTAGTGACTAGATAGTAGCAAGCCTTATACAGCAGAAAAAAATAATTGTACAGCAGTGAAACCAGTAACCCTCTTTCAAGCAAAGGAAGCCTTTAAGTCCAAAGAGAGGAAGCGTTTTATGTAGGAAGGTAAAGTTAATCTGGAGGAACAAAACTGAATTTGAATTAATGAAGACAAGGGAAAACTCACACAAGAAGAATATTCTTAAATGGTCTGTCAGTAAAAAGAGAAAGTGAATAATTTTTAGTGCACGGCCAAGACTGTTGGTATACCTTTAAAAGGGGCCTGATTCTTTTGGTTTACTGAAATTAATATTAAAGGAGAGTTTTGTTTTGTTTTGGTTTTTTTTAAAGTAAATTAAACATTTTAAATTACAGCATGTATTTTCTCTGCATTATAAGGCATATGCCAGTAAGGGCATTTACCCTTCATAGACAGCAGAGGTAAGGCAGCAGAGACATGTGGACAAGAGATATAACTTTTCCAGAAAAAAACCTGGTAATAAGTTAACATAAATGAACACATGAGTAGGATCTTCTGGCAGTTCAAAAGCAGAGTGTGCTCGTAATTCCTTTTATGGGCCAGCAGCTCTCACTGCTTAAGCCAGAACAATACAATTAAGAAATCCCAGTAATATATGTAGGACAAATGTCTGTACCTGTTTCACTTGTATTTATAGGATTTGTATTCCTTTGAGGGGAAAACTGAGTAATGTGCCATTGTTCTGTCACATGTTTAACAGCAACCAAAATAGCGTTTTAGTGAAACTTATTGACGTTAGCGAACTTTTGCTTGCGGATCTTAATAAGAACAGGAGAAAGTCAGTCTGTGACATTTATCTGATCTTAAGTCAAGTGAAAAAGCCTGTGTAGAACTCTGTATTTATGTATAATGGGTATTTGAGCTTGTGCAGCCACATACATAATAGTCGTACTGAGTTTCACTGATTTTTGCACGTCGGAGTATTTTTGCATGTGTAGTATTTTTCTTCTGCTTTTAGTGATTGAACTTGGTAAAGCATGTGATGTCATGAGGGTTGACATGGCTACTAAAGATGCACACCATTTATTTTGGGGTATTTTCCCTGTCTTGCAGTTAATGTGTAGGCTTTTAAATATGGTTCTCCAGATGTGACTCATGGCTCAGGAAGTTGTAAATATTGCTTTTCTGCTCTCAGGAAACACTAAGTCTTAGCTGAGGGATCAAGAATGAAGGTGGTTATCTACTATCTCTCCACTAGCTACAGGGCTCATCACTGTAGTCACTCTTGTAGTTCCAGCTTCATGTCCTGGCCTGCAGCCAGACCATTGTGGATGCCAGATATTAGTGTCAAGGAGAGGAGTTTTAATTTAACCTTCAGCTCGCTTCTCTGGCAGTTTTGATGTTGGGCAGAGTTTCCAGTTTGAAGTAATAAAGCTTTTCTTCCTGACTAAGGGAATAAATGTATCATGGTGATTCTCTAGCACTGAGAGTGCTATGGGGGCGAGGGCTTCATTGGGAAACAAAACACACAAAATTGACCAAATTTGGTAAAATAACTTTCTGATGTGCTAAGTAAAGCACAGAAATCTGTAGAAGGGGACATACAGTGAATTGTAGCAGTCACTGTTCTGAGTAAAGTGCCAGAGAGAGTGTTTGGGAGTAGACAGCTTTGCTGCAATCCAGCTGCAATAGACTCTGTGTTCTGAACTTTTTCAGTGTGCTTGAGCCCATGGAAGAAGTAGTGTTTGCATTTCTCTTTTCAAAGACTGTAGAAACAACAAAGATTTAAATATTTACATTTTGCATATTCTGTAATGATGTCACCTTTTAAAAGGTGTAGAGCAAAAAAGGCTCTTTTAAAAATGAGTCAAAAAAGGGACAAAATACTGTAGACAGCTTTGTTCAACAAACCAAAGAGTTAGTGTAAATCTGATAAACTTTACATTTTGTGATGTACCCCAAAAAACTGTTTCAGAACAGTTTTAACTGTAAAGGGAACATTGGCTGTTTGGAATTTCCGAATATTGTAGGAATACAGGTGTTTCTCAGAATGCAAAACTTTCTGTTTGGGTTCCTTGTTGTTTTGTTCTTCTCCAGCTGACAGGCTGCCCAGACAACTTGTGGAACCCCCAGCCTTGAAGATGCTCAGAACTTGACTGCACACATTCCTGGGCGACCTAATGTAATGCTAAAGTTAGCCCTGCTTTCAGTGGGGAATGGGTGCAGATAACTTTTTGGGGTCCCTTCTGATGCAAGTTATTTTGTCGTTCTTTATATATGATGAAAGTAACTCAACACAGATAGTGAAATAGATTCATATGTCAATAAACTGTGTTTGAGAATCCCAATGTGTAGGTTGCTAGCAGTGGTAGTCCTGTTTGGCTTTTCCTTGGGCTATTGTTTGTTACAAGGGACTTAGAAGTATGAGTGAGAGCACGCGGTGCTAAAATGAGTAGCCTTTGCTTGTCCTCTGTGACCTGCATTTAGGATATAAATTTTTACTGTTGTGCACTTTGGTCTGTGAGCTTCCATAGAACATATAGATAGCTTCCAAGCAGTAAAGAGTAGTCCCTCCAATAAACCAGGAAATGAAGGATGCAGAAAATCTATGAACTCCTTTTTTTTCCTTTAGATGGTTTTAATGTCTTCCTGCCTTATGTGACTTTTTTTTTAATTATTATTTATCTTCCATGAACTTCTGAACCTGCTGACCACTTTGTTTAACAAAGGATAGAGGTTCTAAAAGGAATTAAATTTATTTAATTATTAAATTTATTTAATTATTATGATACTAACCTTTTAAAAGTTGCTGTGTCCTTTAATGGAAAAGACCAAATGAAAAGCATAGCTTGTGTAAAGGTATGTAATAAAATACAGGCAAACACAATTACAACAAGAAAATTAATCTTTAAGGTTTAGCATTAATACTTACACCCAAGAAATGTACCTGACTATATAAAATAGCTGTAAGACACATACAGAATTTGTATGAGAAGTTACTAGTATTAGGAGGAAAAGAGCCCTTTTCACTTTAATCTGAAGTCATATGTAAACAGTTTTCATTTGGAATGTGAATAGAACATGCTCAATGTTGCTAATGATCTCATTGGAGTTCTTACCTCTATTTTGTATCAAAATGTCTTGCTATAGATGTTTTGTCAAAGGCTATTTTGCTGGTAATTGGAGACCGACACACCATAGACAAATATACGATAGCTAAGTGGAATGCTAAAACAGAAAAATGTTTTTTAAGGAAAGCCCAGGTCTGGTGTAGAAACCTAGCAAATAGTTTGTTTTTCAGAATGGAGAGCCTTCCAGTCACCCCTCCTTGCACCACAGCAGAGTTCATGATCCAACATCAAGCAGGATCCTGCTCTATAAAAGCAGAAAATTAAATGTCAGCATATTTCCAGTGAGAGAGATTTTCATCGAATCAATAGAATGGTTTGGGTTGGAACAGACCTTGAAAATCGTGTAGTTCCAACCTCCTACCAGAGGCAGGGACACCTCCCACTAGGGCAGGTTGCTCAAAGCCCCATCAACCTGGTCTTGAAACACTTTCAGGGATGGGGCATCCACAACTTCCCTGGGCAACCTGTTCCAGTGTCTCACTGGAGTAAAACTTTTCTTTGAGTGTTCCTTCCTTTTATCGCTAACCTGAACCAATTGAATGCCCAAGTTGTGCAGAGCTTCACTCTTAGATTGTTGATGGAGACATCTGAAAGAAGCATGGTGGAAAACCATGTCGATACAGGAAATTTAAATTATGTCTTTTCCAGACACATTTAGAGGGGAGAAGGATCAAAAACTAGTTCCTTTGACTGAGTTTGATTTTGTAGCTTCTTACCGTGAATGAAACCATTTTTTCTAGTGTGTTTGAAGTTTCAGATTGTATGTCTTTTAAATGAGTTTTAAACAGAAATAATCACAGAATTCGCCAGTCACATATGACTAAGCAAACAATTCTGTTCCATAAAAGCAAGGATACATCAGATTCATGTGTAATTTTTTCTGTTACATACCGTTTTAAACATGTTTAACTGTCTGGGTATATATATGTTTTTAGACGGTTTTAAAGGCAGGAAATTGTTTTTGAAGAAGTATTTAAATAAGAATGTCACCAAATATATAGAACAGCAGCTCTGTGTTGTTCCAGTTAGATGGATGCATTCCTGAGAGTTTCCCTGAAGAAAGCAGATTTCCAGTGGCGCGCTGGGGCTGGTGCTGGTGTGCATACTGGGCTCCTGTTCCACTGCCAGCCTTCACAGGAGCTCCCCTCAGGCCAGACAGCCTCTTGCTTGTCTTTCTGGGGAAAAATGTCCTTGAACACTTTTGACGTTTTTAAAACTCGATGTATTGTAAACTCTGACATTTAGTTTAAGAAAACCAAACACCTTTTTAATGTTTATTTTTCTGAGTAACTTGCCTGACTTCTGGCCCCCATCCGTACATCCTGCTTTGAGGCAGGGAGTTGCGGAACCTGGTCTGAAGCTGTAATTTTGTTTTGGCTGAACAGCATGGGGTGGGCAGGGTCCTGGCATTAACGGTGAGTGTCACCCCCATGGCACAGCACACAGGTTCTTAGTAGTTCATCAGCAACGTTTTGTGGCTTCAGAAACAGAATCACAATGTTCTCAGAAAGAAAAAATTTGTAGGTGGTGGAACACCAGCATGTCAGACCCCTAGGAACCACAGATGGCTCTGATAATCCTCTTATACATCCTGTGCTGTTGATACAGTGGTTGTAACTTCCAGTTCCTCCCCAGCTTCATGTTCCTTAAAGTCAGCCTTGCCAACCTGGGGCAACCTGAATCTTGCTGCTGATGTTCCTAGCAAACAAATTTGTAGGCGTTGGTAAACACAAGGGCTTTTGGATTAAGAGATCTTCTCAGCCACAGTTGTCCTTTCCGTTTGGTGTCTTTCACGATAGTAGTTGTCTTGCCCAATTCTACAGTTTCTCATTTAAGTTCCTATTTTTAGTCAAATTATTTCTGGGATTTAGTAGTAACAGAGCTGAAGGAGCAGCCAGAAATATCCTGGATGTGCCACTGAAATGATGTTATAAACAGTACTTTTATAAAACTAAGATGCTGGCAGTTTATTTTATGAAGTTGTTTTTTTTTTTTCCAGTTAATTTCCCTGTATAACTTTACAGGGAACCAGCACCAAAATCCACCTCACACTATATTGGATACAAAAATGATCTTTGGAGTATTTCCAGTGATTTGCTGTGTTACAAAGATTATAACTTGCAGTTAATACCAAGTTTGTATAATGCTTTTTCTTCTACAGTGAAATATAAGGTATAATAAATCAAAAATTGAGGGGCAATTACTCCAGCTGCAGGGAGAAGCTCAGAAAGAAAACTACAGAGATTTCCTCCAAAAATGGTGACATCTTGAGCAATTTTTATATGGACCATCTCGAGTTTATTCACCAGTCTTTAAAAATTCTGCGCTGAAATAAACGTACTCCAGCCATTTGCTTAGTTCCAGCTTAGTTGCAGCGTGTCTGCAGCTTTTTGGGGTTTGAGTTGTGTTTTTAGTATGTCTCCTGTCACACTGCTTGGTTCTTATCTTGGGCCATGGGGTGTTTCCAGACTAGGAATCAGCACTGCCCCTCCGACCCGGGTGCTCATCTCCTCCCACAAAGAAGGGCTGGCGTGTATCAGTGTTCTGAGAAGTGGTGGCCAACACAAACTTCTGTGAAAGACTTGAGCCAGTCTTACTTTTTCCTAAAACCAGAAACTGTATAAACCAGGAAAAAGCAGTCCTGCCAATACAGTCCAATCCTCTTCCAATGTGCTCTTCGAGGAATCCCTCTGGAAGTTCATTTTCTGTGGCTTTTTGGTTCTTACTCGGAATTCTAGTAACTAACTGGAGATCATTAACCCCCACTGAAATCTGGGATCTATCATTGGTAACTTTTTTTAATTTTTTAAATAGTAAGGGCATAGAAATGACTTCTTGTAGAATTTAACTTAACAAAAGTCTTGGAGATAGTTGAATCTCACTCAACTGGTAGTTTCAGGCTACCATAGCTGGACCCCATAGACAAAAAGGCACACAGATACTTGAGAAGAAAATTCCTCTCCTTTACATTAGGTTTTAACCACAGGTAGCAACTGGATACTAATCAAGAAGGGTCAGTAGATTAATCATCTTAAAAATCCAACAAATTCATGTTTAGATCATTTAGCCTATTAAAATGAATTGCTGGCTTTTCTCTGGCTTGCGTAAAACACACCCGTGCTACTGATTCTCCTGTCCTTTTCCTGAGGGCAGCTTACACTGTAGCTAAAACTAGAGTTGAAGGTAAGAGGTTTAATAAATGGGTAGCTGGGCACTTCAGCTGTCTGATGAGGCTACTTTGCCTTTCCCCTAAAATGTGGATCTCATATGCAAGAATAGAAACTAAACTAATGGGAATTAGACAAGCAATATGAGAATGGTTTTATATGGTAGTGTTGAACTACTTGCCCAGATGAAGTTAGAATTAGATTATTTTTTAATTGCTCTTTTATAAATGTCTAGATTTGTTTTTTTCACTTTTGGTGCCGACAATGAGTCTGGAAAGCATTTCACCATTTCTTTACCCACTTCTCTATTTATTTGAAGAATAACGTAATTCTTTGGACAAAACCAAGGGTACAGTGCTGTTCTTTCTACAGTCCTACAGTTTTTAGCACAATATGTCACTAAAAGAAAACCTTTTCATTTGCAGAAAGCATTATCTTGCTGAGATGGAGGTTGCATGTACATTGCATTGATTTACCTTAAATCACTTTAGAAACAGAATTCATATAATCCAGGTAAAAATCTGGGATTGACAGTAATTTTTAATTGGTTTAGTTAAGTTTTGCTTAATTTGTTTTTAGGGAAATTTAGGTTCTAACCAGTTTATTTTAAATTGTAATAAGCCATTCTTGGTTTCATTAAGAGTACCTAAATATTAGCATTGATTTAGATATTTTTTAAAAAGCGTCCATAAATCAAGTTAAAACTAGTGCTAGTTTTATGTAGATAAAAATCAACAAGCTGCAGTCAAGGACCACAAAGATTTCTCTGAAGCTCTGTGTGCAGGAAAGGGTTAGTCACTGTAGCTGTAGTGGCATAACAGTATCAGCAAAGCTACCTTTTCTGACTCTGTTTTGTTACTAAATGTAGCTTCTGTTACTGTGGTTTATTGTCCAAGTGGAATAAGTTATACTTGCAGAAATGCTTTTACACAAGCTGATAGTCTGTCCTAGAACTTACGCCAATATGGAAAAAGTTCTTTTGCCCCCAGGCAGAGCAAGTTCATGGTTTAGTATAGGCCACAGGGATTATTGGAAATTTAATGATAGTTTAAATATCATTAGCAGTTTCACTGATTATTTTACCAGAGGCATAGAGCTACGCTGGGATAGTAGGTACATCTTGAGTAGAAAAACGATTCAGCTCCCCCCCAGCTCCAGACTCTGTTGGTATTTGAGTATAACCGCATAATTTGGTTTTACAGAGAATGATGGCCATGTCTAATCCTTGGGTTTTGATTTACTAGTGTGATTAGTCAAACAGATGAAATATATTCAGAAATGCCCTTTAGATATAGTACACTTACCTAATAGCTATTGACTTTGGCACAGTTTGCAAAGTGTACCTGAGAACTATATATATTTCTCTTGTTTCGGAGTTTACAGTAAATTTTGGCTCCGTATTGAAGTCTGTCTTTTAAGTTTGTCTATAAAAATGAATCTTAAGATACTCAAAATTTTATAGTTGTATTCATAAATTAGACTTAAAAAGTATGCCAGACAGTCTGCAGATTTCATGCTATGTGTATTGTGCAACAGTTTTATATAAAAACACGTTATTTGGAACCTTTTGTTGTAAGAGAAGGCTAAAGAACACCTATTGTCATTAATAAGCAGACATGAAAGATGAGCTGTAGAATTATCCCACGTAAGCAGCCGACTGTCATCAGTTAGCAATAATCCCACATTCCTGTGATTACGATTTCCATAAACATGAAGAAGAGCACTACAGTAACACAGATCTGGTGTGTCTGCTGCCTCGGATTAACTGATCATAGACTGGCTGAGGGCTAGGTACTTAGTGGCATGATCAATTCACAGGATCTTTTCACTATTTGGTCTTCCCCTGTCTATCATCTTCTGTTAGAAACCATGTTGTTTATAAACTCTCCTAAAAGACACGTTTATGAGCCAGTGGATATCATTGGTTAACTACTTAACACATTTGGAGGTAATTTAGAAGTACTTTAACGCTAATTAAACAACATTTCTATGTGTGTTTTAGTTTTTCAGCCAAGTTTGGAGAGATTTTATCCCTATTGTTACTTAAACTTCTTGAAATCTGTGTAGGAAAATCACGAAGAGCTTCTGTGAAACTACACAGTCATCCTGAAGACTCATTCAGCCGTTTGGGGAACACTTCACTGTTATGTGGGAAACCAGGTGGGGGGGGTGGAGGGAAAGCCAGTGGAAAAAAGTCCGTCATAGTAGCCACAGACCTAAAATCCTCTGGCACGAGTTGCTTTTAAAATATTTTGATAACTGAGTTAAGGCTGATACTTTTTTTTTTTTTTTTTTTGATGGATAACCCATGCAAATGGTAAACCTACCAGACATGAAATTTTTCAAATAATAGAGAGCATTGCACAGACTGTGAATGGAAGAGATGGATGCGCCTTTCATACCAGTTGGTTATTAATTTTTATGGGGTTTTTAATGCATCTGGAGTGTTTTTTCTCATTCATGGAAGCAGTGAAATCTTAACAGAATTCTAAGCCTGTCCTTTTCAACTTTTGCTCTTGTACTGCTGCTTTTATCCTTTTGTCAGTTTATTAGTGTGCAGCATTAGTCAGCCTGAAGGCACTGACCTTTCACAGCACCGAAGTCAGGTTAAATCCTTTCTGAACACTCATCGTTATTGCTGAGGAGATTGCACAAAGTAGGGGGAGCTCTGGCTCTCTGGGTCACATTCTCCAATGTTGAGATAATTGCCCACAGGTGAGAGAGAAATGCAATTTGAGGTCTTCAAAGCTTCCAAACCAGGTGTGCATCGCTGAGTCAAGAGCAGGTATTGACAGGTCACTTCTTCTGCAGCATTGATGCTCTTATTCCTTGGCACAGGCAACTTTGAAACCATTAGTTAGCAATCATGAAGACAGGTTTGCAAGCACACATTGCAAGCACAAATGACTGTAGAAACTCCATTAAATTTGACTTTGTATAATTTCTTTTGAATTGCCTCAGTCAATGCAACCTAACAATAAAACTCTTCTGAGTAGAAGTTGTTCATGGAGTGATGATTATCCAGTATTTTTGAGCTTGAAAGACCATATGGTCATGTCACCAAGTGCTGTTTTATCAGCAGCATGTGGTTGAAAAAAGCTAGGCAGTTGTGTTACCTTTTTTGGAAGAAGAGAGATGGGCAACATCCATTATAAATTATATCGTTACAGGTAATCCCAAACCATTTAGAAATTCTAAGAAACAGAATAATTTGGGCTAAAATAGGTAGAAGTACTACCTACTAGTAGTACTACATTGAAGAAGTATTCTGAGTTATTAGAAGAGAAAATATTTTAAAGGATTGTCTAAAAATCAAAATGCTGTAAAGGATTGTAAAATAACTTATTTATGTATGAAATAGACAATGCCATGTATTACTTTAGAGCCTTAACCTTATAAATTTTTAGAGATAAGTAATGCTATTTTTCATCTGTCTGCTGCAAGGACTGTATTACAAGGTGTTCTCTCATTTGGCTAGAAATAAGGCGATGAAGTTGGCCTATGTATTTTTGAAATCGAGATAGTTGCAGTAAAACGCAGACTGGTGATTACTTAGATTTGGCCTTCACAGGTTAACACCACCACCCTAACCCTAACCCCCCCCCCCTTATTTTATTTTATTTTTTCTGAGGCTGTTTTGCCTCCACAAAACATTGCTAGGCAAAGGGAAACATCTTTGCTGGAATGTGCTGACAAGAATTTAATAAAGATGGAACTGTGCAGCAAGTCTGTTCAGACTTGATGGAAATAAATATTCACTCCAGGAGTTGAAAATTGAACACACTTAACTCTTGCAAAGGGTCTTTGTTCCGTCTACTTTGACAGGGAAAGTGCCCTAGGAAGAGCGCATTTCACATCATACTGAAAAAGTGTTGAATATTATGGGGAGGGGGTATCCCATCATAGTTGCAACAATGCAAGTAGGTCTTTTTGTACTGTTAGTTTTTGTTTGCCATCTGAGATAACTCAGAGGCTGAGGTCATAGCTTCATGAGCATTTCTTCATGGCAAAAAGGCTGGTTTAAGTATTGTCCATTGCTTTTCCTGCCTTTCCATTCTGCTTGCATAGTAATGGAATAAAGAGACTTGTTGAACTTACCTAAATTAAAGATAACCTTGCTTTATGCAGCTGCAAGAAGTGGTGTACGTTAGAGTCGGTGGGGGTTGTTAGGGAACAGGCTTAAGTTATTCTTCTTCTAACATGTATGATCACCAAATTTCAGTATTACTTTAGCATGGATAGTTTAAGCTTCATTTGGAATACATCTTTACTTAAAGTACTCTGGGGAAGCCCTGCCTTTCATCACTGACTTTAGATACTCACTTCTTGGCTTGAAGATGACTTGAAGGTACTTACTCCTTAGGCTAAAGTTTGCTGTTGTGAATTGTCTTCAGTGCCTGTGCAGATTTCACACAGCTACAGTTCAGTCTGGAAAGCAATTCTAATTACAAAGCAGTTAGTTGGAAGGGGCGTTTGGAAGTCATATGATCCAACCCCTTGGCTTAAGCATGGCCAGCTAGAGCTGAACCATGTGTCCAGGACCGTGTCCAGACAGCTTTTGAGTATCTCCAGGGATGGAGACTCCACAACCTTCTTGGGTGATCTGCTCCAGTGCTCTGTCAACCTCATAGTAAAGAAGTGGTTCCTGATATTCAGACGGTACATCCTGTGTTTCAGTTTGTGCCTCTTGCCTCTGGTTCTGTCACTGGGCATCCCTGAAAAAAGCCTGGCTCTATCCTCTTTGCACCTGCCCTTCAGGTATTTACATGCTTGGATGAGATCCCCCTGAACCTTCTCCTCTCCAGGCAGAACAGTCACAGCTCTCTTAGACTTTCCTCTTATATGAGCTGCTCCAGTCCCCTAATGACCTTTGTGGCCCTTTTTTAGATTCTCCAGCATGCCCATGTTTCTGTAGATATCTTGAATAGGTAATAAAGAGGCAGGTCAGCAAGTTGAGAATTTCTGTTTTCTAATCTTGACATCTTTTTGAAGGAATGATGTAATATATTGAAGTATTTTTCAGTGAAGGTTGTCTTTATTATCTTGCTTTCCATTTTGAAATTAATACTAAGTCTAGTTAACCTGCCTTCAGTTCTGTTTTCTTTTACACTCTGAATAACTTGTTTTCTGAATAAATACTGTGGAAAGTTCTAGTCTCTTTTCTGGTCCATTGTAAACAGGCAAACTGCAGTATTTTTTACTATAGGATTTATAATATAGTATATGCAACAGTGGTTGCTATTACTGCTGTCAGGGATAGGGCTCCTCTGATGCAGGAGTTACAGTGGAGGCTAAAAAGGCAGAGTTTTGGGAAGAAGAAAGCGCCACCAGTTATAGTGGGGACCACTAAGAACTTTTTGTTTTCCATAGCAAAAACTGATCCCATGAATTTGTACCTGTGTGGAAGTTTACCTGGTTTGTGTTCAGGGACTGTAGGGACTCTGGATTGTCAGAATTTTACATCAGCTGTTATCTGTCTTCCTTTTCTGATACCTGTGAGTCTGGGAAAAAAAAAAAAAAAAAAAAGACTATAAGAGATTTAAAATCTGTAGTCCAGAGTTTAGGACCAGTTCTTTGTTAACAGAGGGAAGCACTGAGCGGCAGGGCGTAATTGGATGTTAATTTAATTTGCTGGCTATTTTGTGTAGAATTCACTGGACTGTGTCTTAATGCTTTTTATGCTCAGTATAAACTGTTAGTGGGACAAATATTTTTTTCCATGTTTTGATGGCAGACATCTGCTGCACAGAATAATG
Source organism: Gallinago jamesoni (assembly GCA_025769975.1). Lineage (NCBI taxonomy): Eukaryota > Metazoa > Chordata > Aves > Charadriiformes > Scolopacidae > Gallinago > Gallinago jamesoni. The sequence continues at coordinate 139,837,396 of JAOQGH010000012.1, read as the reverse complement.
TTGCATATTTTCAGTGAACCCGTAGTACTTAGCCTTTCAGCATAGATTTCAGAGATCCTAGTCCCCACATTTTGCCTCCTGTTTCCCCTTGTCTTGGAGCCTGCTGTCAATATACAGCAAAATTATTTTTTCCCCCAAGAATGTTCCCTTAAAAAAAAAAAAAGAGGCTATGTGAAGTCTTGCCTTTGGGTGAATTTCTGACCCATGTCTTCTAGGAGATATAATTTCCTTTGTTCCAAATGCATAATCTTGGTGCTTTGCTGAGGAAGAAGAGAAAGCACTGCCGTCAAAGACCACCACTCTTGCAAGGATTTATGTCATTTATCAATAAGCAGTTATCCATTGGTGTTCTCAAGTAGTTAATAATTCTCTCTGAGTGGACAAGGTTTTTGTGCATTCCTAGTCTTTGTGTGACAAAATATTTATAACACTTTTGCCAAAGACAGTGTTTTATAAGGCTTAGCTTTCCCAGTGCCAAGGACTCTTTAAAAGCAGAGATTGTGGCCTCCAAAAGCCAAGTACTAGTAGGCATAAAAGCCTACTGTGGCAATAGAAAAGGCTTTAAAAACTTTTATATTTGTTCACACAAGTGTCTCAGTGTAGAAAATTCTGCCTTTAAGCTTCATTAACTTTGTAAGACTGCAAACTAAGGATCCAGTCTTTTATGCATTTAAAACAAGCGTTAACTTTGAAGTACAAATAGCTAGCAAGAAAAAAAAATAATAAATTGTATTTTCACCCAAGAACAAAGTAATGTGAGCTCTCTAGCTTTGCAGTGCTCCAGTGTAACCTGAGAGTGAAGTTTTAACTGTGCCGTTCAAAGACATATGCAAAATCCTTCGAGCAATGTGCAAGTGGATGAGTAATAACTATAAGCTGCAAGACAATGATGTCTTTACCATGTTGCATCTCTAAAATGTTTCAGCACTGGTCCACCGGTCTAGGATGGATGCAGTGGTAAAACTTCTGCTAAGTCTCACTACTCAAAATCCCACTCTCTTAAGACACCACAAACAGTGTGTTATAATGAAATATGTATTGTGGTATGCAGGGGTGAGAGCCGAGTAACGGAATGTGGAATATTTCTGAGGACTGAAGTCCAGGGCTGTAGGAACCATGACTTGACTGTCTCATGCATTCTCAAATGTTGAATATGTTCAAGTTCAGCATTAAGCAAGTATGTAAACAAGGGGTGTGGTGCTTACAGAAGTTCTTTCATGCACAAAAGATACAAGTCCAAATGTTAATACAGAATATGCCATTTAAATGGGAAACAAAGAAGCTTTGATACACATTACAGTGTGAACAATAGTTCGCCTTTATAGTTGTTCTTTAAAATTCATACAATCATCAAATTGTATAGGATGCACTTGAAATAGCACAGACTGAATTCCAGAGTGGCTTTACCATAAGATCCTACAGGCTTGTACAAGAATTGCATGACTGACTTCGCTTTGCAGCGCTAGTGGTTGAAAAACGCTGGATCTGCAACATCCGATTGTAATGACTAATGAAGTATTATATTTCTGTTTGGCGTCTCTGCAGCCATCTAAACTCTCTGTCCCCAGCGTAAGTGCCCTGCTTCCACTGATACTTGTTTTTAATCTGCACTGATGAACAAAATTAGTGGTAACATTTACCAGCATTGTAAATTTAACTTGGTTTACAGTTGTGGATTGCAGCTTTTCCTGTATTCCGGACTCTGTTTTCATTCAGCTTCACAGCAAATGCAGTGGCCTGGTGTCCCATTACATGGTTCCAAAACCTTTGTCACTACATCTCGTGTTTAATTCTAATGAAAATTGAACTTCTCTCCAGGACCTGTGAGGGATGTAGACTGGCTTCTAGCCCTCAAACTTGGCATTCTTCTAAAAACTGTGATCTAGTCTGATCCTGGGCCTGGTAGGTTTGGGGACAGTGTGGTTTCTCTGGCCGGTGGCTGTGCGACAGGCTGAGTGACATACGCTTGAGTAGGAAATTGCAGAGGATTACAAACAGCTGTCTGTTGTCTGAATGTTTTGCACATTTGCCGTCCAAGCAGAAGGGATTGCACAACCTTTAAGAGTCAAAGTATTTTTTTCTTTAAGTCATTGGTTTTAGTTACTCTAGTAGTGTTGTGGGGAACAGGCTGTTAACTTAAAGTTTGCCATTTTATGCACAGGGTTTTTTTTGTCTTTAAACTGGAGATGAATTAATGCTAGTGTTTAAAGTGAGACTGCAGTTAAAGATCCTCTTCTGCCTTGCTTAGGAAAGCAGGAGTGGGTTGTAAGAAACACCTTGACCCAACTAGTCCTGATGTCTGTAAATTCTTAGAGGTCTTAGTAATCTCTTTAATTAGTTCTGCCTTTTTAATGTGATCCAGAAAATATCCATCAGCACAAAAACTCAAGCACCAGAATAAGGAAATAAAAATAGTTACAGCTGTTACTGCGTCCTTCAAGAAAAGCCACTGCAGTTTTCATATATTTCCTTAACAAAGCGCCTGTTTTGTTTTTTTTTTTCCCCAGACCTAAAGATTTTCGAAGGAAATAATAACAGTAAAGGAAGAAAAACAGCCATCAGGAATGACTCTCCTCCTTGAAAAAAAAGTCATCTAACGCAGAGGCATCTGTGCATCTCAGTCAACTTCTTCTGTACAGAGCGTTTTTGGCAAGTGTTAGCAAACTTTATTTGGAAAGATTGTTAAAATTAATGTATTTGAAACAGCCAAGAATAGATATTATATTGTTATTATCACCAGTACTCTGTGTTGTATGATCTGGTATTTGTTAATTACATTTGTTTTGATACTGTTATTAAAGAATTTATATATTTTTAAGGAATATTTACATCTCATGGAAACAGTGCATTGTTTACTGAAATGAAGTATCTCACTCTGAAAGCTGCAAAACTTGAATTCCATGAGGTAAGAGCGGTGAATAATGGTCACGGAGCTGCCACAAACAGCATGCTGTTGGTAAATAATCTGATTTGCTTTCCTGGTAAAAGAGGTGATCCAAGCTTGATGAGTGACAGAATGCCAGTCTCAGTTCAGAAAAATGGGGACCTCATTCTCTCTTTGGGGGTGTAAAAAAATACAACCAGGGGCTTGAGCTGTTTATTACTTCAGTAACTGATTGTGTAGTTTTTCCGAAGGTCTTTTCTGGAATGCTGATGGTATATCCCACGTGAAACCAACGGTGAGGTTTTGCTGAATGCACGTCTGTGCAGGCCTGCACTTTCCCTGACTTTTTGGGTGAATGTATCCACTGAAGTTACTGTGCTGGGGCTGAGAAGAATCAAACTTCCAGAGCTGAATTACACACTAGAAAATCAGAGCTCTCCAAAGGAGTTGATGCAGGTACCAAACACACGTGGGAGCCTACTCTGTTTTTTTAGAGATAAGAGAACCATTATTAAAGGGTGCATCTTGGAGGAATGAGGAGGTGAGATTTGTGAAGGTCATTTTTCATGTGCTGTGGGAGTTCATCTCGCAGTCTTCAGCAACCTTCTACAAAGGGTTTTTCTGCACAAGATGTGTTTTTCTGCACCCATCGTTTCGCTTGTTCATTATGACCAAAAAGGTATTTGGTCACCGACCATCGGTTTTCATGCTGAAGCTTTGGCCGCCTCTTGGCCATGTTTAGTTAACTAGTAAAAGTATTTTTCAAAGCAATAGGTTAAAGTAAATGCTCTGCTTTTTGCATAAGGACACAGTACATATACTTTGTTGGGAAGATCTGGGTGGCATCAGCTGTTCATCATGCGCTAAATACTTCACAGTCAGCAACTTGAAGGTTCTTAGGCTATCTGGAAAAATACAACACTCCTGATCATTCAGAGACTGCATTTTGGAGAAAAGTTGACTGTGTGCATCTCTGTCTTGACTTTTTTTGGCAAACATACAAATCCTGAATAATATTTATATAAATTGGAGTGCCCACCAGTTACTTTTTATTCCCAAGGTGCTCCCAGTGAGTGAGCAGATGACCGAGGATACGGGAAGCATTCTGGTTAGGGGGGTGCCCGTAAATGCCATTGTAAGTACAAAGTTAAAGCAAGCTAACTAGTGCAATTAAAGTTTGTGGTTTAGTATATAAATTAAGTTATAAAATCATAATGAGTGGGCCTACTTGATTAACCCAAAAGCTCTTTCTTCTTTGTCTGGTTCACTGCATCTCTGTCCCACATGGCGTGAGGGGGAAGATGGGCCAGATGTGTGTCCCACAGCTGGGGAGCCCTCGGGCTGGGAGGGGCACAGCGAAGGTGACACCAACCGCCCAGCACAGGCAAGTGGAGGGATTTGGTCAGGCTGTTCCTGTCCATTTCAGATCTGTGGCAAATAACACCAGTTGCTTTATTTCAGAGAGTTCCACTATGTCTGTGCTGGCTTCCCACCATCCCTGGTTCTGCCTTACCCCTCTTCCTGGGCCCATGGGCACTTGAGAGTTAGATGTAGCGTGCTTGACAACCAGTCTAGGGTGCAAATTAATTATGAATTGTAATGAGGGGCTCAGAGTCTTTCTGAGACAACACTGGCAGAATTGCTTGAATGCTGATTTTCCTACAGGGACCTTCTCAGAGTCACTGCCACAGATCTGGCAGGTGACAGGGGAGACGCAAGATGTCAGTGGGAGAGAGAGGTGGCAGGAGAAGGACCACCAAGGCGAGGGAGTTTGTATTTGGGGTAAGTTAACCTGGGTGTTCACAGCCCAGTGCAAACAGGGACAGTAACCGCGTGATGCAGCCATAAGTGGGATTTAATTTTAATAATAGCTCTCTGATGCTCAGGCTCCGCAGTGCTATTCCGGACTGTTTATTGACTCACTTTATAACGTACCTGGTTTGTTTTAGCATCAGGAATTGCTTTGTGTTCCTCAAATGGGTTTGGGTTGGGGTTTTTCCTTCCTCTGATCCAAGTTCCCTTCGTGCCCATTCCTGCCACTTTGACTTTGGCAGGTCATTGTACAAGATCTCACATCCATAGGTGATACAGTCACCTGATCTCACAGTTACTCCCCACTTAGCCTTATTTTTAAATTTGTATATGAACAAGTGCTGTTTATACCAACTGCCTGTATCCTTTAGTATAGAACTGTTGCCCAAAACTGTTGAAAAAGTAAAATGTATTTTCTTCTCTTTACATTCTGTCCCGCAAAGATCTATACAGTTGTTCTAAGTTAAAAAAATCAATCAAATACAGAATTAATGTATAAAAGCTTGCCACTTTTATTTGCATACAAAACAGAAATGAAAGAGGTTCACAATAAATTATCAGTGTGCTCCCACAGAACATTTTACTGTATTTATATAAGGTGGGTTAAAAAAAAATAAAATATTCCATTAACATAAGATTTGTTGTGAAATGGTAACAGCTGGCATCAAGGGAACCTGGATAGGCCTCGTTCTCCAGTGAGTTTCGGCAGGTTACTCCCCAGTAAAGCAGTTCAGCCAAAACTAAGGGAACGTGATCAACTGGAAACACATGGAGAGCAAAACAGGAACTTTTCCGAATGGTTCTACGCCCCGACTTGCCGGGTGTGGGGTTTAGATACAGTGTGAATAGTGTATGAACAGCACTCCAGAGAAAGATCTACAGGTGACCTTCCATCATCATCTAGCACCAACCCACTAACATACTACGTTTCTGGCATGCAAGATAATTAGCATTAGTTGTATCAACTGGCCATGTACTTTTTTTTTCTCCTTTAATATAAGAGCCTGTAAACATCTTCCGTGCCAGGTCAGGCACCTGGACAAAGGCCAAACACAGATCCACATAAAGCATTTCCCTTTTTTAAACAGTTCATTGAGAGGGTTTTTTTCCATTCACCCTTTTGTGTCCTGGAGTCTTGATGCTCCTTTTGGCTACCTTCCTTGGGAAGCGACTGATTCCTGGGGACCTCAGTTCAACGGCTTCCAGCTCTTCTCGAACGGGAGTGAACTCTGGTTGAGCGAGATGAGGTGATGGATAGGAGGGCTGGGAGTACGGGGGTGGGAGGGGGTAGGACCCGTGAACCACATACGGCTGCTGCTCACCATCGTAAAGGTCCTCGGGGTCATAGATTTGGTAGGAGTTATGTGGCAACTGCACTACGGGGATGTCTTGGTCGGTTGGTTCACCGTATCCACCTTAACCCACCACCACCGAGAGCATTCGTACAGTTAACACAGGAAAAGGGGGAGCAGAAAATTAAAGCACTCGTTAGGAAATTGACATTTCATATAGAGATGGGTTTATATATAATGTGTGTGAGTATATATTTATAAAATCTTTAAATACACATCTTTTATTCACATAAAGGAAAAGTGAAAACATTTAACAAAATTAATAAGCTGGAGCAATTGGAAACCCCCCAACAGCCAAGTTAGTTGGAAACCACCACCGGAATTTGTCAGATGTCCAGTTGTAACACTGCGCCTGTTACACACTGCACAACCCGCCTGCTCTCGCTTATGCCAATTACGGGCTAAAATACACCATTAGCGGGCAAAATGGGTCAGGCGATACTTTTTAGCAGTGCAAGGAAGCTACGTGCATGTACAGCAGCGAGTAAGTTCGTTAGTGGTAGTCAATATTGTTGCTGGAAAGCCCAGAGCAGTTCAGCGTCCATCTCTGACCTTCAGCCAAAGGAGAACGGAACCAGAGGGAGCCTTTCACCTTCGGGATTGGTAGCCATTGTAAGGGATGGGGCCTTAAAACAGGAAACGAACAACAGGGAGGGGAAATGAGGAGAGAAGGAGAGGAAGAGACGACAACAAAAACATTCAGGTAAGTAAAACGTACAAATCAGGGGCAGATTAAACTGTAAACATCAAACAAATACGCCTTACGCATAACATTTGTAGTAACTAGTGCTTTACTAATAAATTTCCTTTTCAGGTTGGGCGACATAATTTTTGGTAATTGTGTTAACTTCCTCCTATGGCATCTCCGTGCTGGGACGAGACGGGACAGTAAGACACAGAGAAGATGTAGAAAGACTTGTTTTCTCCAGGTTGCCTCACTGGTTAATGATGGACACGTGCATCCCTGCGTCAGGTGACACTACCAGGGTTTAGTAAGGGTCATGCTGTCATGCCACCCGGAGGCCCACGGGGAGGGGGGGGAAGTTGAGCAACACACTTGAAAAACTACAAATGTAAAAACTTGGCTGTTGTGAGCGTGAGGAGGTGGGGATGGAACATGGAGACCGTTCCACCCAGACAGAGCAGGATCGTACCACTACACACACACACAGAGGACAGGAACCCACTACGCGGGGTCTGTTCTATAGGTCAGGATCTTGGTGGGCTTCCTTTGGTCACTACGCTGGGGTCACCTTCTCGTCCTGCTGCAGGCCCACAAAACACAGAGGTGCTGGACACGCTGGTTTTTAGGGAGCTACCACGTTTTAGCCTACCAAGGTTGGCCAGTTAGTCTCCATCTTATTTTGGCTGTTAGGAAATGCAGCCCCACCTCGGTAAGTCCTGGCTACTCACCTCCCATGCCGTAGCCAGCGCAGGAGGACGGGTCGCAGTACCCTGGTGGGCCTGAAGGACCCTGGGAACCCGGGGGCCCCATATGGCCTGGGGGACCTCGTGGGCCTGGAGAACCTGGTGGTCCCGGGCTGCCAGTTCGACTTTCTCCTGGAGGTCCTGCAGCGAAGGGGGAGATGAAACATCTGAGCAGCGTCTTTCATAAAGCATAGTTGAGGCCACCTTGGCAGGCCTGCTGCTTGGAAACCGTGGCACCGAGCATGCTACAAACACTTTCAGGAGATAGTTTGAGCAGAGGAGCCGGGCATCCTGGCTCCGGCTCCCCCAGGCACGCCGAGGGAAAGGCTGCAGCCTTCCTCTGGCAAGGAAGATGAAGCAGCAGCCAGGCAGGAGGCTCGTCGGGAGCGGGTTCCCTTGCCAGAGACAGCTGTTAGCCAGAAATTCATACTAGAGCCGATGTTTTACCAAGCCTCAGACAGTCAGAAAGGCAGTTTCCTGGGGGGAGGACAGCCCTGGATGCGTGCACGGCTCCTTATTCACCCACTCCCCTTCAATACACCTCCTGGTAACGCTGTGCCTGGATACCGCTACTCTCACAGCCAGAATATCCTAGTTAATTTTATGCCTGTTTCAACAGGACCTGGATATCACCCTCTCTGCTTTTTCAGGAGCTAAATACAAATCCCTGTGATTAATGGGCTTAATATACATTTCTCTGTCAAGTTACAGTTAGGTATGACCTTGAGTCAGTGGGAAAACAAACACAATCCAGATTTTTTTCCCCTTCCCAAAAATTATGACAGTTAAGATGCCTGACTCTTAAGCCTTAGAAGTGGAGGACAGAGCCACACAGGTCTTTGCTGCTTCACCCAAGGGTCAGAGGGGTCTCATCCCAGTGGCCTAAGTGTAATAACTTTACCTGTAGATCCTGGTGGGCCTCGGGGTCCCTGTGTTCCAACTCCTGGATTGCCTTTTTCTCCTTTCTCGCCTGGTAAACCTAGGGAAATAGGACTCATAAGAGTCACGTTCTGAACTAAACTGCGCAGTGTTTATTATTTAACCAGGGTTATAGTTCCATATGTTAATTTTCATCCCAAAACAGATGGCAGAGAAGGAAGGAGGTAAAAATAAAGAATTATTTTGTTCTTTTTCCCTTCCCTTCCCTGCCAACCTCTCAAGGGAAACATGGCATTCCTGGGGTCTTAAACATTCCTGCTGCCATGGTGGTTTCATGGAGGTGGTATGCAGAGGCATCGGCCAGTTTCCAGGCTGCACTTCCTGCTGGAAACCTGCCTCTGGGCTACACCGAGGTACAGCTATTGTAAGTAAGTCAGAAGAATCCTCAGAGCCTCACAAAGCTGTCTATAAATTACTGTGTGGCCCAGAAAAGTCAAAATTTTAATGCTACAGCCAATTTTCCTTCAAACGTTCACCCACCAAACAGTAGTTCAGCATAAGATGTTTCTACATATGAATGGAGAGAGTTATGGTGAGCTACTGCAGTCTTGCTAAAATGCAAGAAAGGAGTTTCACACAGTCAAAAACCATCTCCCCAGACAAACCCCAACGTAAGAGTCTCCCAGTCACGAAACTCTGATGTTACTACATGCATTGAGTTGGGTTTCCTGCACTTGCTCATGGTCCTAAACTTCTGTTGTTGGGTCTGATCCAGAGAGATAACAGATCTAGTAATCCAGGGAAGGTGCTACCTTCTTCCAGCTTTCCATCTCCTCCTGCACCACCACTATGGCATCCCATAAAAGCACTTTCTCTATGCAGCCATTGCAATGAACAGCATCAAACTCAAGTAGGTGTCAAAACTACAAATTCCAGACCCTGAGTTTCCATCAGTAACTTGGAAACTCTCATAAAATCTGTGTTTGATTTGGATGGTTCAAAAACACTAAATCCAGGCTGGTTTGTGGGACTTTTCCCCTTTTTCCAGACCTCCCAGCACTGGTAATTGCTCTCACTGCTTCACAGCTTCCACGCTTTCAGAGTCAAAGCCAGCAGAGAGCACCTTCAAAAAACAAAGTTGAAAGAACCCAGCTACTGCCCTTGATGGGACAGTATCTACAATTTCAACTGACTGAGCTCCTTCCTTCCCTTCTGCTCAGGTAACCCTTCCCTCTTAGGGGAAAACATCTGGAGGACGGCTCATTTTTGTGAGGACCCACAGAAGACTTCTTTTTTCCCGTTCCTGAGCTAATTTCCGATGGAAGCAAATAAATAAGAACAAATTCTTAACCATTAAAAAAAAAAAAAGAAGTAATTAAAATGCATCACTGACAAAGAATTGCTGAAATCGAGTTTACAAAATAAGAGTCTACTGAATTACAGGAGATCTGGTATTTGCTGAGGAGTTCTAGGTCTTCTACAGAACAGGTGGCTCTAGGGCGATACATCGTGCAGCCAAATCACTTGGAAAACACAGGGCACATCCCTGCACTCAGGAACTCCATACTGAACACGTCTTTTTTAACCAAAGCATGACGAACTCTGTTTTACCTCTATGAGGGTTTTTGCCGCTATTTTGGCATAGTTTAAGTATTTCCCATTTCCATTTTGTACGTCTTATTTCCTCTGGTTGCACAATTTTATTGTTGAGTTAAAAAAAAAACATGTCTTTTGCGACCAGCAACTGATAAAACCATAAGCACTTCTCACAGCATCTTCCATTAGGGAGTCTCCAAATCTTTCCAAGTATCTCTAGTAACACTGTATTTTACAGGAGAGACTTGGCCACCCAGAGAAGGAATACCACGGCCAAACAAAATCAGCGGGAAGTAGCAAGAGAGAGCAGGTGTGACAATCTGGGTGATGTTCACACCATTATTTTGCAAATAGTGGGCATCTCCCTCTTGCTTCTAGAGGATATTGGGCAAGACAGAGTAAGGTCTTGTACACCTCATCCCTAAATAACAAAATTTTGTTATCCCTGGATAACAAAATACTTATAAAACTATTTCTAAAAGCGAAATCTCTGTTTGGTTGTCCTGACCATTTAATGATCTGATGACTGCAATGCTGCATCAGTTTCCTCTGAGGCTAACACCACAGTCTATGGCAGCACCTTAGGGGTGTTACAGTTACTGTTCCTGTGCCCAGTTTGAGGAACACAAGTGCCAGGGTGCACCCCAGAACGTGCTCTGACCAGGAGACTAACTCATGCCTCTGAAGTTACCAGCTGCTCCCAGCGGCTTGTTGCCCAGATCCTTCACCAGCTTCGCTGCCCTTCTCCGGACAGGCTCCATACCTGCCCTGTAGGGAAACACTTGCTGTTTGCAAAGGGCGAAGTGTGTACGTGCGGATCGCTTTGATGGAAAGAGGACTGCCTCATGAGAGACCGCTGCTTGTCCCACGGCACGGTAACGTTACACGCTGACTTCAAAGACAATTTTCAAATCACAGCCTTCCCTGCACTCGATTATTATTCTTTACACGCACGAGAACACACACCCACACGTGATGTTCAGAGGATAAACTGCAGTAAGAAATGATAAATATGGAACAAATCTACTCAGGCTAAGAATAAAATGTTCATTCTGGAATAAGTTATGAAGCTCTTGAGCAGGGCTAACCCTCCTTGAAATCACATGGATATTGAGTTCCTAAAGCAAACACACTGAAGGCCAAGACACAAGTCTGCTTTAGGTTTCTTTGAGGCTAATTTCCAGTAAAGTTCCCCCACGTGAAAGAGAACACAGATGCTGAGGCAAGAACACCCCACTCCTGAGGCAGAACTCACAGCAGTTACAATCGAACACTTCATGGGTTTCCCTCATGGACCTTCCACCAAAGCTCTTTATGAGAGTAAGTTGACAGATTCACAGACCTGTTGGCCACAGTAAATGGCCATTCAAAATTCACCCATTTCGCTTTCTGTCAAGCTCATCTTTGCATTTCACTGGAGCAACAGCTTCCAGCAAGTCAACCAGACAAGGCATCACTCTCCGTGTAAGTTACTGCGATGGTTAATCACTCCCAGGGATAAAAGCGTGCATCAAAATTTGTCATTTGAGTTAGAGAGGCCTCGGATTCTAGTAACTGTTTTTGCATCTGTGCTCTGGAGATACTTCAGCAATACCACCAATACTTCATCTCCCTCTTCACACTAACCACTTTTTTGTGTCTTACCGCCATGCAAAATAAGCAACAGCTTGGGCTCAGCCCCGGGGAGATCACACGCAACTGAAATCCATTATTTCCAACGCTCTGCTAAAGAGACCTCTGATGGTATCAGTTATTAAAAACAAAACCAAGGTCATGAACACATTCTCTAGCAAAGAAAATGAAATGCCATGGTTTTTGCTCAAAAGGAAATCTTAGGTAATGCTTATCTATTTTTGTCTTTAAAAGAATACCGTCCTTTGAGAAAAACTGCATATTGCAATTAAAAAAAATTAAACTGCTACTAAAAATGTCCTCTTTCAAAGACATTCAGTTGTAACCATAAGGTATAATAATTTACAGTGTGTTTTTTTTTTAATCCAGATTAAGCTAAAATTGGAAATAAAAGTATTTAATTGACTCAATTGGCAAAAGTTCAATTTAATTCCATTGGAATTTTGCCACTGGAGCTGTAAACGTGACTTTTGATAACACATCTTTAACTAACTCTCTCATATGAAGCCAGGAAGCAAATATGGATGAAGCTGTACTTAAGAACAGTGACTCTTCCAGTGATGGCTTAGGTATTTATTGTATTTTAATCCCAGTGGGATGCAGTGAGTAGCTGTAAGTTTTGTGCATCACTTCAGGACACATAAGAGCAGAAATCCACCCAGTAGCAGAAGAGGAACTGCCGTGTGTCACAGCATCTGAAAGCTCGCGGTGCCTCTGCATAATTTTTATTATGGCTTCTACATTTTCCCTCAAAGTTGAGAAAACTACCCATGTATTATTAAAAAAAAATATATGAAAAAAACCAATAAAAAACACGCTGAATCTTCACAGAATCACAGAATCTTCATGGTTGGAAGGGACCTTTGAGATTGAGTCCAACCACGAAAAAAAAAAACATCAAAAAAACCACAAACAGACACAAACACACAATCTTGGGCACTAGAGCAAGCCTTGAAGTGCCATGTCTACATGTTTCTTAAATACCTCCAGGGATGGTGACTCCACCACCTCCCTGGGCAGGCTGTTCCAGTGCCTAAACCACCCTCTCAGTAATGTAATTCTTCCTAATATCTAATCTAAACCTCCCCTGCGGCAACCTCAGACCATTTCCTCTGGTCCTGTCATTATTCGCTCGGGAGAAGAGGCCAGCCCCCACCTCTCTACAGCCTCCTTTCAGGTAGTTGTAGAGGGCAATGAGGTCTCCCCTCGGCCTCCTCTTCTCCAAACTAAATATGCCACGTTCCCTCAGCCTCTCCTCGTATGACTTGTTCTCTAAACCCCTCACCAGCTTTTTTATATTATTTTGCAGAAATCCAACTACTTTCTGAGCACTCAGAAGCCAGACACTAGTTATTTAAGTCCCAGTTCGTAAATAAAAAATCAAAACAAAAGATGTTCGAACTGTCTGAAATAAAAATTGAAACCAGTGCTGTGAACTAGTTAAAATAAAAATAGAGATGAGCGCTGTGAATAATCACTGTTTGGGTTTGTTTTCTTCCAAACTCCTCTATTTATGCAAAGATGTAAGAGAACAAAATTCTAGTAATTTATCTGGGATTATGTCCTATAGGGGACTGATCACACAATTTGGCCTCCTTAATCTTTAAATCATCAGAGGCCAATTCAAATGGCCTCTTGGGGCACAAAAATCATATGGTAATATTGCTAACAAGTATTGAGATTGCCAGAGAAGTTTCTTTTCACATCATTAGGAAAATACAATAGTGTAGACCCCACAGTGTACAGCTAAAACAATAATCAATTAGGAAAACCAAATAACAAGTGTCTTAGTGTGACCCTAACCCATTCACTTCCATCTACACTGCAAAAAGCAGATCTCAGCTGGCAACAGACAGCGAGAACCGACTCTGTCAGGAGAACGACTTACCCTTTCTCTCTGCGGTGGTCCTTCTTGGAAGGCCCAGCTCGTGTGTTACTAGTGAGAGAACACATCCAGGAATGGGACACCCTGAGACTAGAAGTTCAAGTGGAGGTTTCCAGCAAAACTCCAGGACGCTCTCTCAGCCCAAACGCCCTGATTAAGGCCTGGCAGAGTGACAAGGTAAACAAGGGGGGAGAAGCCATTGGCCAGGGAAGGCAGCAGGGAAAGTCACTAATGTCAAGATCCTTCACTGCTGACATTTTCCAGTAAAGCTCTCTGTGGTGCATAATTTCTAACCAGTTCCTCGGGCTACTTTGAGAAGTTCCCCCTTCTCACAGGCTGGGATTGAATGGGTGGTGGGCAGGAGGAAACATCTAGCCTCCCCCCACCTTTTGTCTTTGCACTCTACCAGCACTTCACCACTCAGCTCAGAGCCAGGCACAGGTTTTTGCAGGAAGCCAAATAGTTTGTGGGAAAAAAAAAAAGTAACACTCTACTAAATTAAAACCTTTTTTTGCACCCCCTCCTCCTCCCCCCCTAATGTCTATTACTTTTTATTTTTCTCTGTGGACACTGATATCACTGTTGCAGGGTATTTTCTGTACTTAAAGGTGGAAGCTGACTTTTCAGAGCTGCTAATCTGGCACTGGTTTTGAACATTCAATTGACAACACATACAACCAAACGGTGATGACATCAGTGAAAAGAAACACATTGTTCATAAAGACTTCCAAGTCTCTGGCTGGAGATCTTCAGGACACGACTATACATTGAGACTTGCTGAACAAGTGAAATACAAGCAAGGGTTCAGAACACAGCAAGGGATGGGGTCTGGATCCATTTACCTTCTTCTCTGTATTCACTAAACCAAACTAAAAACCCTTCCATCCAGAAGCAGAGGAATCTCAGTTTGCTACTCACTGTATGATACGTGGTTAGGAAACAAGTGAGAACTGGGAATGCACAAGAAACTTCCAATCAGTCTCCACAAGCATGAAGCTGGTAAAAGTATTTTTTTACTTTTCACTGCTGCATTTTAGGTTTAGCTTAGAGCAATTCCTTAGAAATGGATGCTGAAATGTCCCAAGGGTCTGTACAACTCAAAAGGTATCTTTCTGTTAAATAAACCGCTACTACATCAGGCAGACCATCAATCTGAAATTTCAGTTGCTTCTGAAGAAATTAAATGCTTAAGGACTAACAGATTGTTATATATTTTTTTCTAGGTTCTGAATGCGCTCCTTCCTTTTCCTTCCAGGTCTGTGCAAGGCTCCAGTTACACAAATGTCCTAAAAATCATTTTCACACAAATAAAGCCAATTATTTTGTCTTTGTTTTTAAAGAAAAGAGAATTTATGTGTAAAATTAATCTCATTTTAAGCTATAAATACTGTAAAACACTCCCATCATCTGGCATCACATTTTATGAAAATCTGCAGAGAGCCCTGGGTGACTGATGATAGTTCTTGAACTGTGCTTGATAAGTGCTTGCTCTCAACCAAGTATGAAACTCCCCACAAGCTCTATCTGCCAAAATCAGGCCCTTCTAACATCAGTTATCTGTAGAGACAGGAAAAAAAAAATATTCTTTTTTAATGTGCTTTTACCCTTTCTGTACTCACTCTGTTGCTAGTGCTGTTTCCCAGATACTAATATTACCAGGAGTGGGTTAACCCACATCATATTTCATTCAAATTACTATATCTAATCACTCTGTGAGTTCATAATAGTAAAACACATGGGTCTGGGCCTCAGCACAACAAATATAATGGAAAATTAATGCTAAATGCTGGACTCATATCCCTTTTTGTGACCTGGCATTTTGGTTTCTCCATTCCTGAAGCCCCAGCAAAATACTCTCTGTACTTAAACAGTTCCTGCCTAAGAAACCATTTAAAATACACTAGTATTTTAAGCAACTACCCCAAAATCTGCCTTCAGTCTTCCTTGGTCACCACTTTTAAAGTTAGTTCTTCACTTGCTGTCTCTTCCAATTTTTTTTTTCTGACTTGCCTCCCGCTCCCTTATTCCTCCTTTTTTCTGGACAGTGTCTGGTCTTTGCTCCGCGGGAGCAGGCAGCAGCATGACTGAGAGGCCTCCACCCTAAATCTTGCTTCTTTTTTCAAGAAGGTGACTACTATTACAGTCTTGAAGGGAAGAAAGAACCCACAGACTCAGGGGTTCACTCAAAGACTTTCTTTTCAAAACAATGCTTTAACTCTGGTCATCGTGGCTACTGGAACTATTAAGCTCCTAAACTGAGCAGCCTTCAATTAATTTTTAAAACCCCATTTTAGATTTTGTATTGGCAACACCAATTCATCGCTCCTGAATATCACCTTTGTCTCTTGGGTTTTTGGTTACCTCCTCATGTAATGGCCTTCAAAGCACTTCACAATCATAGATTCACTCAGTACCACCTTTGGTAGTGCCACTCTGGTACAGCAAAGATTGCCAGGGCTGCACGGAGAGAGAGTAAATCACAACATGGAGCTTGTTTCTTTATTAGACAATGCACATCTAGCACACATGTAAGAATGCAGAGGAGAATTGCTGTAAATGAACAGTTATTACTTTCCTCTGACCTCACCGTTTTCTCTCCACCCCTCATAAATTGGGATTTTTTCCCTCTTCTTAACAACTTTGCTCCTTTCAGACTATCATGACTTAGAAACCTTCAGACTGACACATTTCAAGTTTAGCAGAAAAGCTCCATCTTTCCCCAACACAGATCTGTCCATTTTACAGCTGCCTTTTCCAAAAGCTCCCTTCATTCAAAAGCTCCAGGTTACTTCAGACTCCCAAGACAAAAGCCTGCTGTGATGTGCCCAATTATATGCCACCAATCTTCAGCAGTTCAGGCATTTAACCTCTGTCTGATCCTGCCAAATGACACCTGGCAAGGCCTGCAGTCCCTTCATGGCTGAGAGTCTCACAGCTCTCGTTACAGTCTGTGTTGAGCTCCCCAATCAACTAGTGAGTGAGAAAACGGTTATTCTCACAATTAGACAGGAGACAAAAACCATCAGTATATATCTCTTCCTTGATGTATTTTTTTTTGTATGCAAAGTACAAAGCCTACCTCTTTCTCCTGGTCTTCCTGGTTGACCGGGACTTCCTGGAAACCCTTGCATGCCTGGGGAACCTTGTTCTCCCTGTGGCCCTGGAGCCCCCGGCCGACCTGGCTCACCAGGGGGTCCTGCGATGGTTCGGGTTGAGACAGATTGGCTCGGAATCTGGTTCAGAATTGAGTTATATCTTGCCATATGACCTGTCAGGAAAAAAATGTCCTCATTTTGAAGTTGCAGTGGGGGCTCTGGTTCAGCTAAGTTTGACCAAAGCACTGGCAGGTCCTCAAGGATGTGGTCTGTAGTGCTTTGATAATATGAAGTTACACACTTGGTGGTGGAGAGACAGTGGTTTAGGGAGTACACAGAAAAGGGGAAGAACTATTGTGTAGAATTTTATTTCCCTTCTTTGATTTTCTATTTCTGTATTTTATGTCTATAAAAATTTAAAATTGTTACTGCAGAAGCCTCTGTATACTATAGCACGTTGGAGACAATTCAGGCTTTTTTTTAGATGCCTGATGCTAATCAGTTCTAATTGCAAACAAATCCATTTGAACATAAATCTAGTCAGAACATAAATCCTGACTGTCTAGCCTAAAATAAACAGATGCCCTTGGATGCTCTGAAAAGCATCATATTTGCAAATAATTGTGGCAGGAAAAGATGCATGGTAGAGATGGAAACATGCGAACTCTAGATGTTCTTACCCTGGATGAGTTGCTCACACACTTGCCGAGCAACAGCACGCACCATTGCTTGGGACTGGAGATCACCCTGGACAACAGCAGCAGTGTCATAACACAAAGTTTTTGCACCATCATTAAAAGAAAGACATTTATTATCCCCGAGAGATTTATCCTCACAGATGAGAAAAAAGAGCCAAAAAAGTTTTGGTATTTCCCTGGTTCCCATCAATGTTTTTAGCCAGCAAACAGAGGTTGGAGAAGATAACCCCATTGAGAGATTTGGGGACAAGCTTAACATCACATACTTCTCATCTTAAAAACATAACTGTAGCTGTATATAAGACAAGATCTGGAAAAGATGGAAAGTTTGCCTGATTGCACAGAGAAAACTACTGTGCCTGTAAACACAAAGAGATATAGACTGGAGAAAGCTCTATATGATACAGAAGGACAGACAGGGAAAAAAATGGTGGCTAATGTGAACATAGACTTACCCGCTCACCCCTTTCACCCTTAGCTCCAGGAGGACCCTATGAAAAGATTCAATACAAAATTGATTGCCATTTTGTTCTCACTCAAATTTTTTAAAACCTAAACATTGTCTCCCTTGCAGCATGACAGTAAAAGCAGAAAAACCAAGGAAGATGGTTTCAGGAGGCCACATGACAGTAACAAATATACATTTCCCCATTTCAGTACTCAACAAAATGGTCACCTTTGGCAATTACAAGGCGACAATGACTTTCTGACTCTGCCTGTGCTGTGACCCGAGTCAGCAATGGGATTAAACTGCACCGAAAATTTAGTGTGACATTAAAGATAATGTAATAATGTAATGACATTAAGGATCATTACGGATTGGAACAAGTCGTCTAGGGCAGTTACAGCTTCACTGGTGGGGTGGGCTAGACATCTCTCAGGAACTCCTGAAGCAAGTCTGCCTGAAGAGCTAACCAGCCGACTGCTGCACAGTTAAAGCACAGCTTATTCTATCCTGGGCAAAAAGAAACTCCTACAAAGACTGCAAGAATATTTCTAGGCCTCTATTACTCTACATTTTGGGAAAGATAAGAAAGAAACTTAGTAATTGTTTACCCAGCTAGCTGTTTTTTCAGAACTACTAGAGTCTAAATATTCACAGCAGAGGTCCTACATGTCTCACAGGAATATCCACACTCTAGGAAATCTAGTTCAATATCTTGAACATGTCTTTGGACAGGAACTGAATACTCATCATGCCATACATTGGTAGTAACAAGTTCCATAGCTCATCAAATCTCCTTCATAGATTTCATGATTACACTTAAAAACTATGCAGAACTGTGCATTAGTTTATTGTCTTTGCTTATATCTTAGCAGTCATTTCATTTCCACTCAACCAAATAAAAATGTTTGCATTGGACAAAATCTCCAAAGCAAACTGGATATTGAAAAAAAAATTCAGTTCTACAAATTGAGTAAGAAGTACACACTGTCACATTCTGATGCCTTTAAACATGAAATAGAATATTCATTGGAAAAAAATTGAGCAGACTTTATAATTAACCAAGTGGTCAAATGTTAAAATCTGAATACATAATATTATCTGAACTGTTACACAGAAAAAGAGGTCCACTGTAAATCCTCTCTTTTACACACTCATTTTATAGATGTATTCCTTTCTTCTACTTAAGCTGTTGGGGTTTTTTTATAATAGAGAAAATAATATCTGAAAGACAAGCTTAGCATTAGAGGTTCCCAATACTTATTTTTGGTATAGAGAGAGTGAAATTTTCCACTCTATGAAACTGATGGTCAAATTTATAATAACATTCTAGAAAAAGCCTTGATCGTTAGTTAGTTGCCCTGATGCAAACACAGAGTAACCATTTGTATTCATGCAATATTTTTGCAGTTTTAAAATGAGAACAATATTTTGGAAATATTCAGGTTAATAAATGGCATACTTTAATTTCCTGAGAGTTGCTTGAAGTGCAAAGGAAAAAGAGGAGAAAGTAATTACACACAGACTACAAATTCACATACTGCTATGTTTTTAACTTCTGTGTTTAAATCTCGTGTTTTGACTCTCTAATCCCTATATTCCAAACGCTGCATGTAAGATCAACAAATATATTTAATTATGAAGAATGAACAAAGAAAGACCAATATGATGTTTCGCTTAGCCACTAACTGCAAACGGATCATAAGCTATAAACATTGAAGAGTTTCATAAAACAGTGAAGCCAGGTACAGAAAACAATTAATCCACACCAGCAAGTATAGCGATATTAATTAATTTTACTCACAGGAGCTCCAACATCACCTTGTGGCCCCTGGCTTCCAGTAACACCAGGAACACCTGGAGCACCAGGTATGCCCTACATGGAAAAAGAGAAAGAAAAGACAATCAACATCCATGAATTCTGATGGGAGAAATAACGTTGTGAGGGAGAGGGAGACAAAGCAGACAGCGCACAGACAGTTCTGCAAGTCAAAGACTGGAGATGCTGGGAGAGAAGACTCAGAAGTACATGTTGCAGGATAAAGAGCACCAAAGGCACAGCTCTGAGAAAAGCACTTGAGAAAACCAGACTTGTGCTGTTCTCTTTCTGAACCAGGCACAGATTGCTGAACGACAAGACTAGATCCTGTGATGTTATGACCATATTTTGGGGGGATGAGTCAGAACATTTTTTGTAAAAAGAGCAGGATTGCTTGGCGAACACTTGATACCATCAGCAGTTGCACCTAACTTCTTAATTCTATCAAGAAGGCATTAATTTTGCCTAGCTGCGTGAGCTGAGAAGGGTAAGACTGATCCTGGAGGCAACACACGTCTTGCTTTGAAGGCTGAATGTGGCCTCTACTGTCTTCCTCTGTGAGAGCATTAGAATACCTGCACTTACCTCCAGACCAAGCAGCACATGGCGGTTCACTTCAACTAACAATCCAAATTGGAATTTCTTACAAAAAGGTCTTGTTTCAAATGTTAAGATTCCAAATTTCCTTTGTAGTGCAGTTACTTGACTGAGAACAAGCTTTCAACCTATTGACTGAACAACTGTCTCCCCTTCCCCTGGGAAACATTTTTTATTGAGCTAAGTAAGAGTGGAAAGAAACAGCACTGGAGAAGTAACTCTCTGCCAACTCTGTGCACCATGAGAACTTTCCCTTCCAAGCTGAATCCTTGGCCTTGGCCTATTCACTGAAGTCTAGATAAGAGTGACCTACAGTCTCCCTCAAATCCTGCTGATTTTTACAGTAACAAACTCCATGGGCAATACTCACCATTGGGCCAGGAGGTCCTTGTGGGCCTGTGGGTCCGTCTTTGCCAGGAAGGCCCTATAAAAGAGAAATATATGTGGTTTTATCAGCTTTTTACATGTACTTCGTGAATCTGTTCCATTTCATCTAGAAGACTTTTTTTTTTTTTTTTTAAAAAAATTAGTAACTGGTGGTAGTGGTTTCTTAGAAGAAAATTCCCTTATTTGCCCTGGGGAGGGTTTATTTCTGCAAAGGAGCTATAGTATCGCCAATATTTAAAAAAAAAATAAATAAATCCAACTAGTCTCACAATACTTTTGTAGTAAGAAGCAGCAATGCAAAACTCTTCATACTGGCAGTTTTCACCTCTGAGTGAATTTCCCTTCTGGTGCTGCTGTGCTAAGTTAAAAGAGAGCGTTTGCTGTCAGACTGCCACAAGATGGGTCACACTTCTGCATCTGCTCTCACCGGTTGCAACTATTCACAGTCCAACTGATGAGGTGCAGAAAGATGGCAACGGAGAGGCCATCTCCCTGCCCAGCAACACCGTTCATGTGTACTCGCTGTCACCGAGGCCCTGACTCGGGAAGCAGCAGGAATGCTCATGTGGTTTACATTATGGACGTGCTTCAGAGCTTCCAGAAACAAGAGCCAAAAACTAAAGATAACTTGGAAACTGGAAAGCAAGCAAATCATAAAAAAAAAAAAAAAAAAGACTGACCAGATGTAGAAGAAAATACAGTATTAATAAAGTGTTCTTGCAAATTAACCAATATGCACATTTTGTGTCCACATGCTATAAAGCACAGGTTTCTGAACAGCCTGGTGATGTCAATTCTTTATCTACTCCACAGCCTAACAAGGAGAAATATGATCTTATCTGTGGCTCAAGACCAGACTATGGAGGTGAGAGTAGAAGGAAAAAGAGGGTTTGAAAGCATTTATGCTGACACACACAGTAAAGAACATTCTAGGCCTCAGTATCTCACAGAACTTCAGGAAAAAAATTCACATCTTTTTCATTTTGCATTTTTTTCCCAAAGCTTTATTTATGACACAGTTTTAGTATGAATATAGCATGAACTACTAGTTTTAGACTTTACATAGTTTGGAAGCTGTGATTCAAACCTGCTATATTATCTGCCTGGAAAGGATTTTATAAAATTCCACCAGAAGGGTGTTTCGATGATAAAATAATCAACTCATATTATGATAATAAAATAATCAACTCATATTATGTCATCTATGCATCCTTAGCCTTGATAAGGAAATACTTTCCTATTTCACAGTGTAGCCAGATGGTTCCTGAAGCTTCAAGGACAAAAGCAGGTCCCCTATAACAGTAAGAACTAAAGCAAACGTACCAGCTAAGTGGTATTGAAATAAGGATACAAGTAGCGTCTCTATCACAGTAGTTTTAAGACATATACAAGGAAAAGATTGCAAGCATAGCTCAATTAAATAAATTTGCAAAGGAAAGTGTCTTCAGTCTTCAAAACTGGTATTTCTAGAAGAAAACAGAAAATGGAATAAGGAACCTTGAAATGTCTTAAAAATTATAAAATAGGGTTTCTGATACTTTCTGGAAGAAGCATTTAGTTGTGAACAATGTTTTGAAAAATTCAATGATAGCTATTCATACTTTTATAATAACGTGGAGATCCCTAACAGACGATGCAAACTAGACCTGTTTTTTTAACAGTAAAACCTCCAGGAAGATGACATCCCTGTCTCTAAATTGTAGAGACATGGATTTGATGGGTGGACCACTCAGTGGATAAGGGGGAGGGACTCTTTATCAGAGAGTGTAGTGAAAGGATGAGGGGTAATGGCTCTAAACGATGAGAGGGGAGATTTAGATTAGATACTAGAAAGAAATTCTTTCCTGTGAGGGTGGTGAGACACTGGAACAGGTTGCCCAGAGAAGCTGTGGATGCCCCATCCCTGGAAGTGTTCAAGACCAGGCTGGATGGGGCCTTGAGCAACCTTGTCTAGTGAGAGGTGGCCCTGCCCACTGCAGGGGGGTTGGAACTCGATGGTCTTTAAAGGTCCCTTCCAACCCAAATCATTCTATGATTCTCATATATTCTATCTATTCTGCATTAATACATTTCAAAATTTAACCCTGACTTCAAAGATTTAAATGAAATGGGAATTGTATCCTATGTTTGAGGAACAGCAAACTAGCTAAAAGGTTTTCAACATTTTCCTTTCCATAAAAGCTAGAGAAAAAAATCTGTCTACATCAGACTGAATATGATTCTGTGATAATTCTGTTTACAAGTATGTTTCATTCTTTAAAGCAAATATTTAAAATCTTCATTTATTTTTGATCAGTCCTTAAAGCAGGATGAAGACTGGTAGTACCCACTTAAGGGCTTAATTAACTAGGAGGAGGGAAATACAGAACTTCCCACTGACTGCTAGGATCTAGTATGGATTCACACAAACTTCTAAAGAAAAACAATGCTGAATGTCCCTCCCTCCTCCCATCCCAGTCGAAGAGTAGAACTAACAGTATGATCAGAATTACATTTTCTTTGACTATATTTCACATTTTCTGTCTTCTGAGCCGTATTCTCACTCTTTGCTGCTCAAGAAACATCTCCTGTCTATTCTCCTAGGCTTCATTTCTCTTGGCATTGTGTCTGTATCACTTGGTCACAAAATAATTGCCTCCTACTGTATTTGTTAGATGCAAAAATTGCTACTTAGAAGTGAGAGGTTTGGTTCAAGCAAGAGTATGGCAACACTTACTCTCTCATGCAGGTAAAAGACCAAAGATATTTGTTTCTGCTGCCAACAGGGTTTGAACATGATGTTACTCAGACCATCCAATGGCCAGAACAGATCTTATACTCATTCCAAATTTTGAGTAGTGAGCAGAGATTAGTAGGTACCGGGAAATTGGCAGGAAGACTGGGAATGTTTTTCTTCTGGCTCTTTCTCTCATTATTTTTGGTCTGTGTAATGTAGAAGAAAATAGAGCACTGTGAGAATTCACAAAGTTGTATTCTGAGACTGAAGCCTTAAAGATGTTATTAAGTCTCTTATTTATTGAAGTCTCCTCTTTCCTTAACCATCTCCAGAATGACCTGGAAAATTACATGTTACAACAGCACTTTCTCTCTGATGCAGCCATGTCCAGGACAGCTCTGTACAGAACTCTGTGCAGAACTGCTGAATCTCCTCCATGGACCTGCATGTCCAAGAGCAGGACAGGACAGATTTTGATGGGAATCATAGAATCACAGAATAGTTTGGGTTGAAGGGACCTTTAAAGACCATCTAGTCCAACCCCCTGCAGTGAGCAGGGACATCTTTCACTAGATCAAGTTGCTCAAAGTCCCATCCAATCTGACCTTGAGTGTTTCCAGGGATGGGGCATCTACCACCTCTCCAGGCAACCTGTTCCAGTGTAGTGTTCCAGTTCCACTTCCCTCACTGTAAAAAAATTCTTCCTTACATCTAGCCCAAATTTACACTCTTTCAGTTTAAAACCATTACCCCTTGTCCTATTGCAACAGGCCCTGCTAAAAAGTCTGCCTCCATCTTTCTTACAAGTCCCTGTTAAGTAAGGGACTGAAAGGCTGAAATAAGGTCTCTCTGGAGCCTTCTCTTCTCCAGGCTGAATAGCCCAAATTCTCTCAGCCTGTCCTCACAGGAGAGGTGCTCCATCCCTTTGATCATTTTCAAAGCCCTTCTCTGGACCCGCTCTGTTGGGGGCCCCAGAGCTGGATGAAGTACTCCAGGTGGGGTCTCACCAGAGCAGAAGGGCAGAATCACCTCTCTTGACCTACTGGCCATGCTTCTTTTGATGCAGCTCAGGATATGGTTGGCAAACCATATGTAGAGCAGTTTAGAATCAAGATGTATATTATTTTGGATAATTAACTTAAATTAGGATATACTTTGCTAATGGCATGAAAAACAGTCATGGAGAAACAGTGTAGCTACGATGATTTTTTTATAAGGGATTTTATTTGTCAGAATAATAATGGCATTGGAAAATGTAGGCATTACCTAAATCCTGTAAAATCTCAAGTCTGCTGAAGCCAGTAACTGATGCTGACCCACTATAAACTTTTTAGCTTTTGGTAGCCTGGAGTTTGTTTGGGGCACTTGTGGAGAGGTGATTTTTCAAGTAGGACTAGATAATGGCAAAACCATAACTGAAGCTACTAAAACCAGTCTTGAAAGACTTTAATGTACACCTTTTTAAAAAACACCACTGCAGCCTGGACCCATGACTGCCTTTTTTTTTTTTTTCTTTTCTTCTTTTTCTGATGAAAAATTCAAAACCAAATGAAGGTAAACCACTCAGACCATGTTTCTCAAGGTAAACCACTGTGACCATCACAGATATTACTAAACACTATCTCAGTACATTAACCTGAGGTGTACCTTGCAAAAGATTTTGCAACAACATGAGCTATTTTAAATTAAAGCCAACCCAGAAAAAGAGTAGGAATGTGGGGGTTTTGAAATGTTGTTCAGAACACACAGCCTTTATTTAATCAGAATAGGCTAGTTCTGTCTTAACACACAATAATACTGTCAGCTTTTCCTCTCTTTGTTGTGAAACTACCAGTGCCATCAACAAGCTGATAGTCTGAAGTGATTTTAGTATTAATTCTTCATAATTTAAAACATACATTTCTTGCATATCTTTTGTTAGTCATATTTCTCCTCCAGTGTTTGCAGTGTTCTATTAACATCTGGAAGACAATACTCCATCCTTTGTCCATTTTTTGTGTATCTGTGCCTTTGCTTGTAAATTGAGCAGGTTCTTAGAGAAGATGATGTGAGACAGCATCAACATACACAACAGCTTTTCTGTAGCTTTGTGGAAAAGAATCAGGGGTTCCTAGGGGAAAAACAGGTTGAACACGAGTCATCAGCATGCCCCTGCAGCAAAGGAAGCCAACCACAGTCTGGCTGTAGGAGCACAGCCAGCAGGTTGAGCAGCACGTTCAAGGAAGCACCCCTTTGCCTCTATTGAAAGCTTTTAAGACTAACTCTGGAGTGCTGGGTCCAGTTTTGGTATCTCCAGTATAAGAAAGACTGACATACTCAAGCAGGTCCAGTGCAGGGCCATCAAGCTGGTCAGGGGCTGGAGCATGGGACATGTGAAGAAAGTTTGAAAGAAGTGGGTTTGCTCTGCTTGGTAAGCTTAATGCTGTTTTAACTACCTTATCAGAGGAAAAAGAGATGTAAGCACTCTTCTTAGAGGTGCACAGCAATGGGACAAGAAGCAACAGACTTAAGTGGAAACAGGGGAAATTATGATTAGATGTTAGGAAAAAAAATGTTACAATGAAGGTGATTTAATTAATACTGTCATGGGTTGCCCACAGAGGTTGTGGAATCTTCATACTTGGAAGTTTTCCAAGATTCAAATTAACGCGGACCCAAAGCAACCAGCCCTCCCTCTCAGAGTGAGCTGATTAGGAGCCATTAGGAGTTGAAGAAATGTTTAAGAGACTGAATCATTCTCTCTGCAGACCAATGTCTTCAAGCAGGATAAGGCAGCATTGGTCAATACTTCTGGACTACAAACTAGCTGCAGCAGCTCAGCAAGAGAAATCAATCACTTGACAGTTTAACTCTGTGGTCCCACCTCTAGCAGACACACAGGGAAGCACATCCAACAGAGCTTTCTCCAGAACTTTTTAACTTGCTAAGGAAGAACCACGTCTCATTGCCAAGGAGAAGCTTGGCCACGAGAAGACACCCCTGAGGAAACCACCAGGCTACAGAGAGCGGTAACAGCATCACGGACACAAGAGATACAAACCTGGCAGTCAGAATAAGGGAGATCCCTCTCTACACTGTGTCATCAAGCAGAGCAAGCTTGCCACTCAGGATGATATATTAGGCTTTTCTTGTTGCAGCTGTGTAGATCTGTCCTCTCGTGTGGCCTGCACTTCGCAAAAACTAACAGGGATTGCAATTGTGACCTGACCTTGGACAGTAGCCATGGAGATATGGGAAAGGGAAGACTTTTCTCCCCTCTACCTACATATCTCAGCAAGGGTCAGTTTCAGTCAGCTTCCAAACTTTATACTGTTGGCTGAAAGAATTGAATCAAAAGCACAAGAGTCTAATTACTGTCTACATACTCACCAGAGGCATGATGTCAGTTTGGAGACTCTCACACATGCAATTCAAGCTCTCTCTTTCAATATGATATGATTGGGAGAGTTGGTGGAGAAACACAGTCTGTTCTGTTTAGTAAAACCTCTCTAGATCACCTACAGCTACAAATATGGGACAGCAGAGAGGGCAGCAACCAACCGCAGCCCCAGCCATGCAATAAAAAGAAACCATTTTCTATTTTATAAAATCTTTATGACACTCTTTTGTAACTAGAAGCTAATGAGAGGGGAGGGGGCCCTCCCCTCTCATTTAAACCAGTTACAAGACAGGTATAAAATATTAACATGCATATTCAGAAAGTTTGCCTTATTATCAGAGAATGCATTTTTTTCTCTGATTCAATCTTCACACAGTATTTTTATCACAACCCACTCTTTTTCATAGGGAGACTATTTCATTATGAAAATTATCTCTCTATGAATTCACACACTGGCAGGGGAGATGCTCTATTTCTTAATGAGGTACTAAAAACCAAAAAAACCAAATAAATCAGAGACAAATAAGCAGAAGTTCAGAATTACAAAAAAGAACTTCTATATACTATAATTAGTCTATAGACTAATTGTTCAATTATAACATTAAGAAGAAAAGATGACCTTTTCTCAACTGATTTCAAAAATAAAACCAGAAATTATGAACACTAGAAATAAAATAAAAAAAGGAAGGAAAAAGAACTGTAAAAAAATGAATTGATTCCAACTACCAGCAACTGGAGGGAAAAAAAAGCTCTATTCCAGGACTTCTTGAGTTCTATTATCACATTATCCCCAGTTCAGCAAAGCTCTCAGAGATCTCCCAATATGTATCGTTCTTATGCTTACCACCTTAAAATCAGTGTGATTTAGCCATCTGTTTAAGTACTTTACAGCACTGGTACCAATATAATTAAAATACTTTAATGAACAATAAATTCTAAAGAGGAAGTGATAGCTAAGCAAAGAATAACACAGAAATCTCAGTTCTAGTAGTATAATGGCTGTAAAACAGTTTGGCATCTTGGCTAACAGGAGGAAGCCCAACAAAGGGAATATTATACAAAAAGGCAATTTACTTCTCAGGAATTTTCCAGTTCCCCTTTGCTGCTGCTACAGTTGCTGCTCTTTAGAATTATGCCTTTCTCAAGCACTTGGCCTTCAAAGAGACTGGGGTGAAATCATTGGTTTGAATCTTCACCCATTAAAAGCAATTTTATGTTGTCATAACTTCACAGCAATCAAATGAGTTACACCACCATAAAATTAGTGTAACGTAATTATTTGTAGTCATAGAAATAATTACTGCTGGACAATATTGCATAAGGGTTGCACAGAGACAATAACAGAGACAATATGAGATCTAGGCTATTTATCCAGCTCCTTTGATTAACACCAGAAGAAAGTGAACACATGAACAAAGCATTGCTACCATATCTATAAAACCTGGCAATTTATGTAATCACCCTACTTTATTATAGACAACACTGGGGTCTTCTACAGAGCAAGGCCTGCATGACCTTTCCAGGCTGTATCACAATCCTTTGCTGTATGAGTCTTTCTGCTGGCCACTCTCAGAGATAGCATCTCTCTGTAACAACCTGCTGACTTCCACACGTCGGGAAACTAGACCACTTCTGAGCTGCTGGCTGCCATCAAGACATGGCTGAGGTCCTCCATGGCTAAATATGCAGTCAGCTACAGAATAAAGTAAAACCACAGAGTTCTCTTCTCCCTGAACTGCAGAACATTCACTATCCCTTGTGATCAGCAACGCAGAAAGAGGAGGCACATACCACTCGTATATAATGTCTAGCACCAGGTCACTTCAACCTGGCTATGACTAAGATTAGGCAGCACAGTGGGAAAGATCAAATGTCCATCAGGCTCCAGGTCTTTATCAATTAACCTGGAGATGAACAGGTGACACCAAGCTCGGAGAATTTACAGCAAAAAAATTCCAATACAGTCAAAAAGACGACTTAAAAAACTTTATAAATGAGCTTCCATATGGAAGAAGGCATCACAGTATTATAAGTTGGAAAAGAAATATATTTTATATTTACCTTCATATTTCACCACAACTTAATTGACTACTAGAAGGCCATTCATGTGATCAGAAGGTTATTCATCTGATGATAATGTTGTTTAAATCTATCTTAATAAGATTACTTTATTTTCCTGATTTTAGATTTTAGAGAAAAAACATCTACGTATTGCCCAAATTCTACAGTAACTTCAGTGGAGTTACCTCTACACATAAAGATATGCCAACATTTAAATTCAAAATATTGAGCTCAAATATACATTTCACTATAGGGATGTTTTTTTACAACAAGATCTCAGTTTAATGCCAGAAATCCAAAGAAAGTCCAGATTTCCCTGAAGTTCAAGTTACATTAACGTATCCAAAAAAGGATCATGAATATGTAAATCTTGTTCAAGTTAGACTGAAAAGTCATATTTAATAATGAACTTCTGCTGTAGACAGTAACCTAGTATTACACTAACAGTGACTTTCCAGTGCCTGTTTATTAATGAAACAAAAGTCTCCCCAAGGAGACAGGGAGAAGGACATATAGATTTAACTGGACACATGAATATGATGGTTTTTTTACCAGTTCTCAGACAGACTGTAAGTATCTTCATTTGCTCTACTGGAAGTAGAATAAGGTTGACTAAATTTTGATATTATTCTTCACCTTTTCTTCATGTCAGCAGTTTCTACACACATTGTTTTACATTCAGTATTAAATTCCCTTGTAGTTGTCTGTGTCATTCATTAATTAGCTAGAAAGAAAATTTAGATCATTGCATTGGATTGCATGCTAGTTATGTACCATTTAACCACCAGCTGATTTTAAACATACAAGAAAATGGACTAAGTGGCAGTGCTGGACATTAGTGACATCTACTCCTATCAAGTGCATTAAACACAGACACAGTTCATGGCTCCCCATCACTTGTCTGGTGTTTCTCAACCCTGATGTAGCAGATGGAAGGATCCTCCACCCGATCTCTCTCTGCTCTGCTGATTGGCACAGAGATACAGGCCTCCAGAAATGATAGAAAACAAGTGACATGAACTGTAATAAATCAACCACATTGAGAAATATACCCATTCTGGAATGGAAAGTCTTAAGACACATCCAGAACATGTTCATTTTACCTTACCCTTTGACCTTGAGCTCCATCTCTTCCAGGTGAACCTGATGCTCCTGGGACACCCTAAACATTATGAAGAGAGATCAAATAATGAGATCAAGTTAACAGAATCCAACTAAATCACTTCCCAGTGAAACTGTATGACATGCTTTTTGGATAAATGGAACTAGGGAGTTCAATAATGGTTGGGGCCATAGAAGAGATTCTGAAAGGAAGGTGGTTTCTGTGAAATGAGAGACCGCTAAACAGATATTGTTAAAATGCACAGATTTCTTACCTCCTTCGACACAAGCCTCTGTTAATAACATTGACAATTTTGTCAGGTCAGGCTCCCTGTGCCACTAAGCTGAAGAGAGAGCTTGATTTCCTGCATCATTCCTGTGTTGTGTCAGCAGTACCTTATCCTAAAAATACAGCTGCTATTTCTCTCTCTCATGTTAAAGCAGAGTCTGTTACCATATTGTCTGGAGTCAGTGCAGCAATACCAGAGGGGCATTACCTGCCTGAGCAGGATGACCAGTTACGTCCAGCAGTTGCCCACTGTTCAGACGAAATGTCACTCTGTAGCTCATGAAGGCTGCAGAGCAGCCGTCTGGAACTATTACTGCAGCGGTCCAGAGGGCTAAGAAAACTGATTTATGGGGAAGGGCTGTATGACTTTACTATCCCTCGCACATAGGAACAAGAAGGTGAAAAATCTGGTATCAACCCACAAATTTCAGAGGCATGTAATCAGCAGAAGAGGAGCATCTGAAAAAAAAAGAGCAAATGATCCTGGAAAGCAGCAATAAATTGGAATGTGCTCTCCAGACTAAATACCAGACATGAAACTGAGTAAGATTCACTGAATACTACAGCTTTTTAAGATGCTGATCTTGTGAAAGATGGTATCAAAAAGATTAAGTGCCTGATCAGTCCTCCTAGATTTAATCAGCTCAAAGTGAAAACAAGCAGATGGTAATTCTTCACTATGTAAGCACAAATCTAAGAGTGGATAGCTTCTGAGTCTATTGAGATCCAATTTCGGTGTTTAACAAGATCAAGAAAGTAACGGGTTCTTCGGGCCCTGAATGACTGGGTCACTAGATACCAGTATACCCTAGATTCCCAATTCCAAATCTCTGTTCAAATTCACCCCAACAACAGGCTTCTCAGCAGTTTTGAATATATGCCCTAAACTCACAATGGTGTCAATTCAACATTCAAAATTAGTAAGTGACTGGTTAAACAATAACTTAGGGAATACCTGCAGGCCAGGAAAACCAAGATCTCCCTTCTCTCCCTTTTCACCTGGTGGCCCCTGAAAATTAAGAATCACACATAGTAAACCAATACAGGGTTACTTTCCTAATTTAAATAGGTTTTTTCAGTTTCTTCAGGAAAAAAAAAAAAAACAAACGACTAATAAGAACTTTTTTCCCGTGGAAAGCAAACCTATTTGCAAAACTGTAAATGAAGAATTTAAAAATATAGAAAATAAAGAAAGTAAAACTAATTTTAAAAGATTTCAGAGTTAACCCGGCAAAACTATAGCCATTATGTGACAAAAAGAAAGGTAGTTACTTTCTTTTCTCCTCAAAGGAAATCTGTTTCTCTTCAGCTCTCAGAAATATTTCCTATAACGATGAAACCAATATATTTCTCTGGAAATTATATGTGTTTCCACAGTACGTATGCTTGACAAAGTTATACTTTTCTAGATAATAAACTAATTAAATTTCATGCAGAAACAATTTCCCAATCAATTAGCTATTCTTATAATTAAGGCATTCTGTATTATTCTTCAATGACAGCATCATCAAGAAGGTATAGGTTTAGTAACTCACTTCCTTATATTGTACAGCACTATCATATAGATGAGGTAACAAGAAGAAAGGGGATTTTATGTAGTAAATTTTGAAAAAAAAGTCTAGCAGAAAAAAACCCTGTGTCTACCGCCTTTCAAGGCTTCTGTGAAGCCATCTACTGGAGACATGTGTGAAACAAGATTAATGCTGCTGGTTCATTATTCCACCAAAGTGTCTTTATGATGAAATTCTGAGACTTATTTCACAACATCATTGCTAACTCCAGGCCTAATCATCTCCTCTGATGACAGACTTTGTAAGTACAGTAGATACTATTGCTTAATTTTGGCAGCAAATATGGTGTTCTTGCTTGGCTATATCTTTCAAGTCAGAACTGATCTGCAATGAGCAATACCACAACGCCCAAAAGATAAAATATTAACATTTTGGTTTGGGGCCATGTTACAACACCCACTGCAATTTTTTTCACTTCTTGCCAGGCTTGGGTGCTAATACCTGGGGCATATTCAACCTGCTATCAAATACCTTCAGATCCAAATAAAACCAGGAATGTTGGCATTGAACCCACGTCCAATGTAGGTTAAACACAAATCTGTAATTTCATCTGAAATATTGAAATTCAGATTCTGATCAGGACACCAAAAGATATTGCAGTCCAGTCTAAGATATGTGCTGTTCGACACATCACAAGAAAGAACCATATTGATTTTGTAAGTCTCACTGGAAGCCCTTGAATAGAAAGTCCACTAGGTCCTTGTGGTCCTGGAGGTCCTTGTGGTCCAGGAACACCAATTTCACCTCGAGGTCCATCTGGTCCCTAAAGTAGCAGAGGACATAAATTAAACTCTTATCATATGGACAAAGGCAGCTTCTGTTTGAAGAATTAAATACCAATAGACTCAAAATACCAGAAATATGGGTTAAGATTTGATTGAGCAGTTAGGGTTCAATTTAAAACTGCCTGGTTCCTTTATAAATGCAAAAAAAATGAAAATTTATGCTGTGACAGGAGCATTCTGAATTTCATTTCTTTTATCAAGGAATAAACAGGACAAGCAATTGTTATGAAAAGAGACGCACCAAATGCCAATGACATTTCACTGTGCTTCTTCCTTGGTGACATGAGAGAGAATCTGGAATTCATTTCAAGCTTTACATGCAGCAGAGAGAAACCAAGAACCCGTGCATCTGTCAACTGCAAAGTGCGGCACAACGTACCTTTGGACCTGGATCGCCACGATGACCTTTGGCACCTCTGACACCTGGACCACCCTGTGAAGCACAAGCACGGGACTTGCTGAAAACCAATGCTCTCAAATAAACAAAAATGAAATCCACAGAAGCCCAAGAAGTTTTTTCTTGTTCAGGAATTTGTGAATGCTTTGTCCATATCCTTCCACGGAATAATTAAACTGAGAACATACTTAAGTGTGGCCACACACAGGAACAGATTTAAACACAGATGTGACTACTTTCTAGAGCCAAGTATGCACACCACATAAGCATCAAAATAACATGGAAAGCTGCGATAGAGATGGAAATGTATACATGTGGTCATGGGTTCCCTTCCAGCTGCTGAATCCTGCACATCTGTCTGTTCTCACCAAAAATCGCCGCATTGTTAAGGGCTGAGTTTCCAATGTCTTGAGAATCCTTCCAGCAAGGACAACTCCAGGATCTACTCGACTTGCCATGGTTTAATTTAGAGCTACTCTTAGGTAAAATACTCTTTTGCCCAATTTTCTCTTTTTTGTTTTCTTCAGCAGTGCCTACATCTGTTAATCATTTATTAACCAACTATTGCCTTTTTTATTAGTATCATCTGAGACACTGGAGTTGCAAATATCTATGGATGGCTGCCATGAACATGTTTTGCATATACATGCTGCATGTGCTTTGTCCTCTAGGACAGCATAAAGATATTTTTTTTCCATTTTTTTCAGATCAATTTCCCTCTTCCCCCACGTGAGTATATTAATTAATCACTTGTGTTATGAGCTTTACAGGGATTCTGCCCTTGTTTGAACTGAAAAAGGACCTTGTACAGTTGTGTACCATAACTGAATAGTGTTCTTTCGAGGCTACAATAAATAGTTGCCAGTTCCCAAATTCCAGGTCCTCACATTTCTGCATTCCAGTCCCGAAGCTCCATCTGCCCTTCCTCCTGCCTCTGTCTTTCTCCCATCTCTCTCTCAGACTAAAAATTCCTATGCAAATACTCAGCAAAGTAACTGCAACTTGTTAACATAAACAAAATTACAGTTTTCTCCCATTTCCTTTTCAGAAACAGATGACATTTTTACTGAGCAAGAATATATTCTTAAAAATTGCCTGAGCCATTAAATCATATGCTTTAGGTTTACACTGAATTTGGTATCCTTATCTGTGTTTTGAACCCAGTAACCTTTGCGTGGTAAAAGCACAAGTTCCAGAAAAGCATTGATTTAAGATGAAATCAAAAGAGGATCCTTCATTTGCTTTGGGTTGGAAGGGACCCTTGAAGATCATCGAGTTGTAAGCCCTCTGCCATGGGCAGGAACACCTCCCACTAGAGCAGGTTGCTCAAAGCCCCATCCAGCCTGGCCTTGAACACCTCCAGG
>JAOQGH010000012.1:139748321-139803055 GCA_025769975.1 Gallinago jamesoni | reverse complement strand
GAGGACTCCAAAGCTGGACACAGTACTCAGGTGGGGACTCATGAGAGCAGAGTAGAGGGGCACAAACTTGTTTTGGTGGTTATTGCCCAGCACTACTAAGCTGGTGTGACTAATTTCAAAATTTTCATTTCTTCAGCTTCTACTTCTAGCCAATAATTCCTGTTATGCCTTTTTCTCTTATTTTAAATTAAAGCCAGTGCATTCCCCCAGAACAATTGTTATCAGGTGAACTTATTTCTTTTTAATAGTTAAAACCTATGAAGCATTCAATGCTTTTCTTTGCAATTAAACTTCTCCAATTCCCCAATATTATTTTTTTATTCCTTCTTCACCTTCTGCAGTGCTCCTTGCAAAGGCAGGCATTAGTTTTGTGTGAAATCTTACTTTTAGTTTTTGTGGGGAACTTCAGACAGCATGATCGAATTCTGGCAAAGATGAAAGCATAGACACAGTAACCCATAATTAAAACGGCCAGATAATCTTAACTCTAAACAATACTTTGTCTTACCCAGAGCAACCCACGTCCTAAAAGAGCTTAAAAAATATTTCCAGAATTACTATCCCAAACAAATGGAAGGCTTTTATTTGGAGTCTTTTTAGTCTAATGTCTAAAACTGGCTCCATGGTAGGATCTTGATCCCTTAAACAGAAAAATCCTTGGCTTAGAGAAAAGTGACATGACATTTTAATGACTTGGAGCAGTATTGACCAGACATAGCACGTGTGACTTTCTGACTGTCAGTCGACACAAAGATGAACACTGACTTTATTCTTTTGCTCTGCTCTGCTTTTTCCTTGGCCTCTTAATTTTTTTCCAGAGCTATGCCATTTAACCATCTGGCAAAAAAGTATCACTCACAGGCTGAGTTCCAGAATCACATACTCCCCTGCCTAGGCAGTGATTTTTCTGCTTGATTTTAAGCCTCCTCTTGAATGGCACTACGCTACTCAAAATACTGTTAATCCTAAATGTAATAAATGGAAGTACATTATTTTACTGCTGGATTAAGCTTTGGCAACTCCTGATCTGTATATGCTTTGAACTACGGTAACATACATCCTACCAGTCAAATAATTTTTAAACATTTTTTCATTTTACTGTTAAGTGTGGCCAAACTACTCTGGTTGCATTTTTGTGTGAATTATCCCATTGTCTTTTTCACAGAACACAAGTTTGACACCTATATACAGAAATTAAAACCATTAAAGTCTCATTTATAAGCTGCATTCAAATAGGAGAACCGAATAATTTTTCCTTGTTCAAGATGCATCTCTTCAGTGAATTTTTTCCTGAGTTCCTTTTCAAGTTTTTGTACCAGAGCTTGAAGGAGAGCTTGCAGAAGGACTAATCTCTGAACTGTTACTAGGATCAATGTCTGCCAGGATCTACTACGTGAACGTCTTATGTGCACGCTAATTTTGTTGTTGAACATGTATCTCATGTAATTTGTGTACTTTAACTTTCTCGGGAACTTATTTTCCTTCACATTCTTCACTGGCTCTTTCTCTTCAAAACATGCTTCTGGAGCACCCAGGAGAAAGCATGAGCAGAGAAACACACAGTTCACACTTGTTCACAAGAAGGCCTCATCTCAAGCTACCTTAGCAAGCAGCCCTAAAATGTCAATCAGAGTTATCAATCTAGTTGTAAAAGAAAAAAATAAAAATCACATGACCATTTTACAGACATCCCAGTTAGTAAACCAATAATAGACCACTGCAAACAGAGCCTACAAC
This sequence comes from Gallinago jamesoni, assembly GCA_025769975.1. Lineage (NCBI taxonomy): Eukaryota > Metazoa > Chordata > Aves > Charadriiformes > Scolopacidae > Gallinago > Gallinago jamesoni. The sequence continues at coordinate 139,801,318 of JAOQGH010000012.1, read as the reverse complement.
TTTTCTAAATGGTTAAAAAATCAGACTTGAGATGTGAGATTGAGTTATCTAACTTTAGTGAGCCATGTCTCAGTTGTCTGATCTGATCCATTACCTGAGTTTGTCCACAAACCAGTAATGAGAAAGGAGATTTATCCCCTCTTTCTACAATACTACGCTGAGATGGAAAGGAAGTCAAATAATTGTCTCTCATTCCCCTGGTTATGCAAAGAACTTAGGTATACACTGACTTAATATTTACACAGTAAATGCTTAGATGAGTGCTATCCATGTATAGCATCTTTGGTATAAACTGAATGTAATTTTATCTCTTTGCCAACACTTAAACCCCTAATTTAACCTTACCAATTGTACAATGGCAGTATATTTACATGTCTTGGAATAAAGGTGGTCAGTGGACTATTTGACTACAGTTGATAACAATTCTGAATAAAACCTTACCGGTGGACCGGGAGGTCCAAGGGGACCCTTATTAGCTTCTGAGCAGGAACAAGCATGAGGAAGGGCAGGGCAGTTTTCTTCATCTCTCTAAGGAAAGATCAAGACAGGAAGAGAATGATGGCCAAAAGTTCAATTTAGAAGTTAAGAACTTTATGAATCTAAGACATAGTACTATGTGGATGCCTCAAAAGCACCATGAGGTGCTTCATGATGTATGATTTAGAAACATACAACACACTGACTTTCAATAGGAAAAGTAATCCAAGCAGACCTGAGCTTTTTTGAAAATGCTTAACCACCTGTTTCCATTAAAACATTTGTCTTAATAAAGGGGAAATTAAAAGGTAAATTCTAGAGTTATTGAAAGAGGTTTCTTACCAAGCCAGGAAGCTCACAGCATTTGTCCCGATTGGCCCATGAAGTAGCACAAACAATGTCAAACATCTGTAACTGCAACTGTTTCAAAACAAGGGTGATGTACAAAGTGACCGTTAGTTGAATGATCAGTGTAAAATGGAGCCATTACCAAGAAAAGATACTTTTGATTCAAGCACCCAGATGAGACAGAGAAGAAGCTATCGATTGAGGGCAGCCAGCCGCAAATATGCTAACTTAAACGGTAAAAGGCTTGTGTTCTAACCAACTTCTCCAAACTATCAGACACCAGGTGGATTAAGCAAGATCTTCAAGGTTAAGCACTGCAGGCATTTTTGGATTATCCCCACCTCCTTGATAAAATTCCTGATTTTTCCCAATGGTGTGTCCCAATGCTTTTTTTTCTAGAAAAGGAGGCATCAAGAGATAGGCAAAAGACCTCAGCTTCTCAAAGCTGAGTAATTTCCCTTAACCCACTGGTATGGTGCTCAGATTTTATCTGGGTCTACTGGAGCCAAGCCACAAATAATATTTATCATCATCTTCAATTTTATTTTACTTTAGAATATGCCCTCTCTTAACAGTATTATTCCCAGGCAAGTTAAGTTTAAGGATGGTGAAAAGCCTGCTCAATACATGACTACATTGGGCAGAAAATTCCCACCACAGGCCTGGAAACATGGTTTGGATAGGAATTTAATCTACAAGAACACACACAGTTGGTAAAAAAAAATGGGTGCTAGGTACTCAGAAACATTATACTAAGTAAGACTCAACGGTAAAACCAATTGTCTCCTTTACAGCCTTGAACTGAACAAAGGGGTCTAGAGAGATGAAGCTTTCTTCTATTACTATTTCTATTCTTTTTCCATGCCTCATTTATGTGCATACTGAATAGAAAGGGGAATGGAACAGAACATCCCATTAAATTAACCCCACATGTTAAAAAATGTGAGGAACTGCTAGAGATAGAACTCTCTTTGGTTTTGCTCCCATTATTACTTTCAGTGGCATTATTTTAACACTAAAACAGAGCAGTGAATTTAAAGACTTTCTTAAAAATGCACTGCTTCTAAAGCTGTTAAAACGAACTGCACATGTGCACCTTCAGTTTTGCCTCATTTTTTTCTTGCATAAGTCAACTATTATATTTTTAAAAAAGGAACACTTTCCTACGGATAGAAAATCTTCTTACCTGCCAGCAGATTAGCTGGTTTGTAGATATGCTCTACTCCAGGTGCAGACTCACATGAGCTGGCTCCATGAGAAACACCTTACACAGCTGAAGTGCAGCATGAAGGCAGCTTTTGGGCCCTTGGTTTGGCTCCACAAAGGTCTATCCTGAGTCCAACAAGTCTGTGTCCCTGGATATGTCAAATGCAAGCTGGCTCCATATGGAGCCACTTAGATGCCTCTTCGCTACACTTCCCAAAAGTACTAATTCTGGCAGCATTTATTAGTCTGAGCACCGAAGCACATGAACATCCTGGTCTGGGACTCAGAATGACCCTTGGCATTTGCATGATACTTCAAAGCAAAGACGACATCCCAGAAAAGGAGTACAGAAACACCTGAGCTGGTTAGGCAGATAGCAGATTACATTCAGAAGTAAGTTGTATTGACATTTTTTCCATAACCCAATCCATCCCAAGCTATTCTGGTATCCTGAACAATGGAAGGTTGACTGTATTGGCTAAATTTATGCAGTCCTACATAGGCATGTATATGCATTCATTTTCTCTGGGTTAGACAATCTAGAGAGCCATAGTGATCTCTAGCATGCTGGTGTAAAATGAAGAACAAAGAGGCATTCCCTGAATTGCTGTATTCACCATCCAAATGTTGAATGACTAAGTATTCTTATTTTAAAATATTATGTGGGTTGCTCTGATTCAAGCGAAATAATTAAACAAAGCTTTCTTTGCTACTGTTAAATATTTATTCATAATTCTCTGTATTCATAGTGATTTTACTTTCTAAATATCCAGCCTGGAAGTAGAACCACTAAGACAGAAAAGTCTGCCCATCCTCATCTAATCAGGCTACAGTTCTACAAGGATTTGCAGACAACATCACACATTACTTTTTTTTTTTTTTTAACAGCACATATAAACAGAACTAAACAAGTTAAATTTAAAAGAAAAGGAAATATCCATAAAGAGGCTTGTGAATTGTTTTAAAACACTGTTTTAAAGCTGGACTTTTCATTAAATCCCACTGAAGGAATAAAGAACATTACTTGCTGTATGTCACAGTCAGGTTTCATTGCCCGAGCTGGCTGGAGTGTCTAATCCAGTGGTGCTGCACTATTAAGGGACATTAAAGGGGCAAGGCATGTTTAGCCTAATCCCCTTTTTTTGTCCTAGCTAACTGTACTTCTGCCAGTTCATTGAACTGTTGCACACCATATGCATCGATGGGGAGAAAAAAAAAATAACCAAAACTTGGGTACAATTCTATTCCTTCAAAATGGAAATGTTTTGCAAAATCCAGATGATTGCACTGGATTCATTTATATATATATATAAAAACAACACCAAAAAAAACAAACCCAAACAAAAATCCACTTTAAAAACAATCTGACAATGTTAAACTGTTCCACGTGAATACAGTCAGAACAAAATATCCAAAATTTTATTCCAAAATAACTGCTTGCCTGTTATTTTTAATGTAATAAGTATCTGTAAAACTAAGATTAAAGCATTTCATGAAAACACAGCTGATGAAAAAAACACTTTTAAGCACTATTAACAACCCCCAATTTTCATATCAATTCAAAACATTTTTCAAAATGTTTTACAAGAAGGAATTTTTGTTTCATGCACACCTTCATGAGCCTCTTAAAACTGTGAAAATGCTGGAACAGTTTAAATCTCAGTATTCTATTTCCAACAGTGGCACAAGTGATATCTAATGAAGCACAAGAGTGTAAGTCATACTTCTACCTTACAGTCTGCTAGCTTCCAATGACTTTCAGATCAGGGGCTTTCTGCCCTAATTTTGTTAACAATCAATATTTCCCTTTCATTCATTTGTCCAGACTTTCCTACAGTCTAGAAAAGTATTTAGTAGCCACAAAAATTCTATGGTGAGGAACTGCACTGACCTACTACCTGTTGTGAGAAGAACTTCTATCCTGCCTCCTACTAGCTTCATTTGATGTCCTCTAATTTTTGAAGTTGAGGAAACCAACTCATTCATGCCTTATGTGTGACTATTCAAACAAGTTCTACTCAATATGAATAAAATGTGCAGAATGGAGACTTTAAAGAATGATATTTGGGTGCTTTCTTGACCTGCTTGTAATTCAATATATATGCTAATACACGAAGGCAGCTAAACAGTACTATGGAGTAAAGAATTTTCATCTTCAGCTACACATTTGTAGCCTTACATCAGTTTTACAGTAAATTTGAACAAAACCAAATTTTTCATTGAGTGGGCAGTCTGACTTATCTTGTATAGATTCCTGGGTTATAACAAAAGACACCATTTTTTTCCACTTCTCTACAAAGCCTTCTCTAATTCCTAGTTTTCCTAAGTTCGCCTTTTTCTGTTTCTATTGAAATGTGACTACAAAGGTTTCTCTGTGTAATTGTCTTTCCAGGCTTCATATAATTATTATCCTTATGTTTGAGGCCCTAAAGGCTCTTTTCTGTACACAGAGATATATTCTGAGGGCTTATTTTTTACTAAACAAGAGTATTTCCACATGGTAGCAAGTGAATACATTTCTGAAACCTCATTCCTATTTAAATCAAGCCTTGAGTTCAAGGTTCACGTTCTCTGCTAACATCATTCTAAGGTCAAGAAAGTTCCAAGAAAATTAGCAAAACAGAACTGCACAGCAAAGAAGCCTTCCTAAGATCAGCGTCAGATTGTCAGGTCTTCTTCAGCAGCTAAATCTACCTGAAAAACCCAAACAAACCTTCTAAATGACATCTGAAGCAAAAGGGAGAGACTCCTATAGGTTGCTGTGCAAACAGAAGATCAATTACTGCTTCTAGAAGAATAATTTTGAAGGAATGAAAGAATATTTGATCTTGGAGAGGATCTTTCACTTTTAAAAGATTTTATAATATAAGAGAACTAGATATACTAAGAGGTTTTTGTAGGCCATTTGTGTCAAACCAGTTCAATTATTTAATGAACAGATATTGCACTTAGGGTAAACACAGAACAAGAGGGAATAAGAGACATGGGGAATAATTATCACTCAAAACAAAGTTTAAATGATTCCAGGTAAAGGAGTTATACATTCTATCTCTCTGGGTAATGAAGTTCAGAACACAAGTCATATCTGAATGTATCAACAGTGTTCATCTGTATGTTTGAGAATAACATTTGAACAATGGTGACCTAGTGATTTCATTTATTAAAATAATCAAAAATAGACTTTGCCCAAGGTGAGAACTATTGCAGGCTTTTGTAGAATTTCTGAAATGCTGGAACTTTACTGTTTCAAATACAAGTTCACTCTGCTTCAACTTAAAACTAACTGCAAGGACCCCAAACACTCGTGTATAGGATATTTTAAATGTATAAAGAGTTGGTCTTGTTCTACTCACTGGTGCAGAGTTATCTCTTGGTCCTCTGGATCTGACCATCCTCCCCAGCACTTCTATGCCATCAGAACTAATATTCCCTGCTGCATTGATGGTCTTCTCACTCACTTGCTTGCAGTCAATAATTATTTTAGCCGTAGTCTTGCTGATAACAACATGCAACTAAGCAAAAGAAAATATGTTTTAACATACAAAGGAACACATAGGGATATATTAAAATCCTGGGAAAAGGAGTGCATTTTTATAAATGAGCTTCTGACTCCTTGTTTGCTAATGAAACTCAGAGAATAATTCATAGGAAATAATCTAGATGACCTCTAGAGGTCCCTTCCAACCTGAATTATTCTATGCTTCTAATCCGTTTAATGAATTTAGCTTATTTTTCTGCTTATGTATTCAGTAAGAAAATGATTTATCCCTGACAGAAGACGTACACAATGTTCATATACCACCCAGATCCCAAAGAACCCTTGATTTGTGTGGTCATTAATAATCCCTGGGCCTTGTATCATCCTGATATATAGTGCTGGATTTCACCAATACATCCTTCGTAGCCACTTGCAAAAGCCAAAATGAAGCAGTAGAATTTAGCCTGTACATTATACATTAACCACAGAGCAAAACCTTTCAGAGTGAGGTTTTTACACTGGAAAAAAAAAATCAAATTGTATCAAATGCAGTACAAAAAAGCAGAGCACAGCAGCAAAGTTACTTCCTTCTGCTTTGACTTACATTCTGTTGTCCATCATTGATGCAGCAAAGACATTCCCAGCAGAGAGGTCAATCCTCTCAGTTCAGCAAAGAAAAGAACAAATTGGGAGGGGGGTGGTGGTGAAGAGACCAGATGAAAAGCTGGTAGAAATGCAGTATATTCCCTATACCAACACACTATGTGGAGATCGGAGCCCAAGGTGAGAGGATGCCAGGAAGAAGCCCTGTGGCTGCTTTCCTCTGGGCTCAGCTGGAATGAAAATACTGAAAAGCTGTTATGAATTTGGCCTCCTGCACCTTTCAAACCTCCTGCAGGGTTAATCATCCAAAATGCAGAAAAATGCTTAAGAGGAGAACTTGCGAAAGCCTCATATATTCCTCCAAGCACAACTTAAAAGAGTTAGAATTAGATCCCAGTTCTGACCTGCCTTCCCTTTCTTGCTCCATTGATTATAAAGAAAGCACAGAAGAGTTAAGCTCTGCAAATACTATCTCACAATCCAGAGTCTCTTTTTGTTTTGTTTTGTTTTGTTTAGGAAAGACACAAACATCAGGAATAAAAGTGAACAAGAAAAGCACCTTCCACAAGAAGTGTGTGCTACAATCCCAGCACCACGTCATCTGCTTTTGGAAAGAATGTTACAAGTTCTCCAGCAGCCAAGAAAAGTTCGAAATGGCATAGCCCTTAAAATATGTTTAAAAAAAACAACACTGGTGAAAAGTAGGATAATTTTTTTCTAGACTTTTTCTTTTGATTCTGAGTGACATTTCCAATCCAAACCTTAACAGGAAAAGCCAATTTATTTCTAAATTACTTTTCAAGGTAAGTATTTTTAATCAAGTCTAAAATACAGGCACGAAGCATGAGATGGAAATTGATCACATCAGCTTCATCATAAAAACTATGATTTGTTTAATGTTAATTAAATATTTCAAAGAGACTCAAGACGGTTTAGTAGATAATTCTGAACATGCAAAATAGATTTTGTATGGCAGCGATCGACCACCTGAATGAAGATTTCAAAACATGAAAAACTCCCAAACCTTTATTCAGAGTGCATTTTTTTTCCTTATTACTATTACGAACCTTATGAAAGCTCCCATAAAATATCTTCCTTATTTCAGGACCTTCAAAAGTCACAGTTTGAAAATCTCCTTTGTAGTCGTAGTTAAAGAAAGTCAGAGTTTTACCACCATCTATGTGAGAATAAAAATAAGGGCTCTGTGTTAGAGGAAGAAAAGGCCTCATACATTATCTGAAATGGTCATTCCTATATTTAACAAAGAAGACCAAAGATGACAGATTAAATGTTAGTAACACACATTCATAAGTGATATACTGACCCAGAAGTAACAAGTTATCTCAGAGAAATGCTTTCTGGTTTGACAGGAAGGATGGGCCAATTGTTGGGAGTCTATCCGTATCTACCTGATCTCCCACTACTACTCTGTATGACTTGGACAAGAAAAGGAGGCATGAATCCTCAAGCTATTTTAAAGGTCAGATTAAAAATATCTTAAAAACATATCTAAAAAATTCTAGGAAAGATACATAGATAAGCACTAATAAATCTCTTTTAAAACTGGCAGCTGTGAAGAACAGCTATCATAGAATCTGCAGCTTTTCAACAGTAAATATAGAAACCTTCTAAGTTATGCTCCCCGTTTTACAGTCGTGGAAGAAATGAAGAGTTATCAAGAGTCTATGTCTCTGGCTCTAAGTCTGTTATCTACCAGACTGCATTGCCTCCACGTGTACCCCACTGTCCGCACCACTGGCATATTATTATTTGACGCAGACTCAAAGCAATGGAAATTTTAAAAGCAAATAAATATCTCCCTTACAGAAATTTACACCTACTAAAGCTCTTTGGATTATAGAATCATTACTCCCAGTTTACAGTGTTTTACTCAAAATTTGACTCCAAATTAAACTCAATCAAACCAAATCTAAAAAACATCCATTAGAAACCATCAGCTTCCAGATTCACGTAGATTTTCTGGTAGTAAATTAAAACACAGAATGAGTCATTCATACAGGTAAAGAAAAAGTCACTGATAAGATACAAAATACATACTATCTAAAATAACTCCAACCAGTGGTTCATATGCTTCATTTAAAATCTCCCAAAGAGCAAATGGCTCTTCAGGTGTGTCGGGGAGTATACGAAAGAGAAACGTAATGGTGTAATCAGAAGGAAGACCTTCAGGATGCAAATACCTGTAAGAGAAAGAATGTCTTTTAAACTGAAACAAACATTAAATCTGATGATTTACTCACCAGATATTCACTTAACATGCTTTCTATTACTCTGTATATTTCTTTGGAAATCAGGACCTAGAAGCAATATGAGTAAGCGTTTGCAAAATGCACTCAACTTGATACCTATCAAAACAATACTTAGAATCATAGAATGATTTTGGTTGGAAAAGACCCTTGAGATCATCGAGTCCAACCATCTACCCTACTCTACAAAGTTCTCCCCTACACCATATCCCACAACACCACATCTAAATGACTCTTAAACACGCCCAGGGATGGTGATTCAACCACCTCCCTGGGCAGCCTATTCCAATGCCCGACCACTCTGTGAATAATTTCACTCTGTGAAAAATTCTTTCCTAATTTTCAGTCTAAACCTACCCTGTTGGAGCTTGAAGCCATTCCCTCTTCTTCTGACACTAATTATCTGTGAAAAGAGTCCAGCACCAACCTCTCTACAGTGTCCTTTCAAGTGGCTGTAGAGAGTGATGAGGTATCCCCTCAGCCTCCTCTTACTCAAATTAAACAGCCCCAGCAAGAAGCTATCTTTTCCTTTGAAATTTATAAAAGTGCCATTAATTATTTTTATTTTCTTTTAATTTGAAGGTCAAATCAGAGGTCAGTTTGAAGTAAAGCTGAAATTAATTGCATTAAGTGTTTTTTAAAAATACTAGTCACTCACAAGAACTTTGCTATTGTCTGGTTTAACAGACAATGAAAATCGAAGTTGCTTGAAAGACCAATCTTAATAAACATGTCCTTTGTCATTAAACCATCACTAATGGATAGAAATTAGGAATGACAGAGGCTGCTACAGAAAGCTTTATAAATTACAGGGAATGTAGTTTATACATTTCAAAACCAATATATAAGAAAGTGAAGTCAAAACATCACACATACAGACATAAAATCTGTTCTCATAGAATTTTCACAGGAGAGAGAAAGCTTATGATAAAGAAGAAGAATGTTATTTTATCCCATTTCCTAAAAATTGTTATTTAGTATTTCCAATTTAATTTAACCTTGCATTGTCAAATTCCAAAGTGGGACATTTGGACAAGTGTCTGAAAGGACTGGCTGTATTTTGAAAAAGTTAATTAGCCTGATTCTTTAAAATCATAGTAAAGGGTTCTGAAAGCCTGAAGAGGTTATTTAATCAGTTTCTTTTCACCAAATATCATCCATTCCTTCTAAAGTGTTTCTGGCACATATGAGATGTATAGATACGAATCACGCTGGAAAAGGAGTTAAATGTGATACATAATCAACGTATTCTGCACAATGGTCTGTAGATGATCAAGCGTAGTGTTACACTGCACATTTCCCACAGAGGAAAGAGAGAGGGAACTCAACATGTTTAAGAACAAAGCCTTACCGTACGCCCATTGTACAAAGTGCAAATGAAAGAAAACTCAATAAGCAGGGGGCGGACACAAGGTTTGGTAATACAGAGTTCAACAACGAGAATAAAATTAATGACATTCAGTGCACAGATGAGATGACAAAAACAAGTGGTATTGTTCAGACGTACCTGTAGATCGTCAAGAGAAAGGTATTCTCTGAACCATGAAAGGGAGTGAAAGCCTAATGAAGCAATAAGATTGGCTGGGGTGGCAGCTAGAGAAGAGCATATAAATGCAGCAGATCAGATTAGAAAGAAGCAGAAAGAGGAAAAGAAGTGAGAAATGCTAATCCCTGAAAATTCCAGTGTAGAATTCCGTCTAGACCCAGGAGGAAACTAAACACAGAGAGTGTGGAACAGCTCCAAGAAGTATAGCTCCAACTGGGACACAACAGCATAATCACACAAAAAGACTAAGATGACTTCTAATATAAACCTTAAAGTAATTTCCTACTGTTGTTCTTTCTTATTTATCCTAGCTAAAGAATACTTTTTGTTACATCTTCCCATGTCTAATCCAGCAGGGCCACTACTTTTCTCTGATGCCATTTAATACAAAGTAGGGGACTGGACTGAGAGAAACCAAACACAACATACACACTGTTAGTAGAAGAAATGGAAAGTTTACATCACTTCCTCCCTGAGGAACGATGTAAAAGTTCAATGGGAGGTTTCTTCATTGCCTCCTCCACATCTCCCACAGGACACTGTCCTCGTGACTGAACTATGTCTCGCCTCCCAGGAATGTACTACGTGTTCACACAGTCTCATTTCAGCATAAGGAGATAACCTTCATTTGGAATCAACGAACGGACGTAGACTGATGCAGGAAGTGACTGAGGACATCTAAAGCAGGTTCCTGCTCTGACTCAGACCTCAAAGACACTCTGCACTCTCTGCGACTTCAACCCATGTTCCAGAAGCACCTTACACAAAGTACTACATACTGGAATCTGCCCAGATGTACGCCTGCATGAAATTGCTAGGTGCTAAACTGGCACAAGCATGAAACTGGCTCCTGTGGGAAACCCAAAACAGCTGGTGGGCTTACCTACTTTTAACCCAACTGCTTGAGGGGGATGGAGGACTCAGGATGCCAAATACTCTTCCTATTCATTAGTATAATGCAGATATACACTTTGCTGTTCTGATGTGAAAATATGAAATGAATAACTGCCTGCACTGGACAATTATCTTCATGTGTTTTATGAATATTTACATGTCAATACATACTTGGTAGGCTGGGATACCAGGGCATCCTTGTGCAGTCTGTAGCACGGGTAAACATTAAAGGTACCGGGTTCCATTGAAACCCCTTCCACAGCTGAAAACTCCTTTTCAACCAAACCAAACATTTCCATCATTTTAAATCCTGGAAGGCAACAAAATATACATTCTATTAATTTAAATTAATACCACATTACAGGAAACAAAAGAAAGGACAAAGCCAGTTGCATCAAAGAGTTTCATATCACCATCTGTTTAACAGCTGTTAGCATAAAGGAAAATTTATAGTCTGATATTATGAAAATCAAGTAATGAAAATTATTCCATGAATCAGGCACAAAAATGAACACAAAAATACTGTACCTGCAAAATTGTTGCCATCTTTAACTACCAATGGGCAGGCTGGAAAAGAAGGAAAGATATTTTTAAGGATATAGGACATGTGACATGGGGTCAGAACAATGATCCACTCAGCCCAGTACTTTACCCTTAACAGCAGCAAGAGAAGATGCTGTTTAGGGAGGGCATGCAAACCTGGCCACTTTCTACTCCATTCAGTTGATGCTCCTCAGGATCCACAAGGGTTGTAGGAAAGATGTTAAAGGGTACACCCTGTGTGTTCCATATTAATATCCTTTTATGGATCTGTTGCTTATGAATTTGTCTAATCCTTCTACAAACCTGCCTTCGCAACCTTTTGTGGCAACAAATTAACTGTCTGCTGTGTAAAAATGTATGTCTTATACTGAGTTTTAACCAAGTACTCCCTAGTTCATTACCTGTGAGCTTCTCCAGCCTAACTCCAGCTCAGGCTCAATTACTTTAGCTGGCATTCTCTGTACCTTTTCACACCCCACAATAGTTTTCATGAGCAACAGAGACCAGGATTGCATGCAGTCCTTAAGATGTTTGCACACATTTTACATAGCTGTAAATCTGGTTTATATTTTTCTTCTGGCAGGGAAGAAAGTACACTAATCTCTTCCAGGGAATGTACCCCGGGAAATCAATGAGCCTACAATGCAGAGTGTCAAATTCGGCACCAGGATACTCTTATTCAGAGATTACTTTTGGAGTACAAGCACAAGTGACCAATAAATGCTACTGTTGAGTATTTTCAATGTTTAAAGTTCTCTCTACCATTGAAAGCAGAGTTTATGGTCAAAATGAAAGAATTGATGGGACACAAGCAATGCATTTGTGTTCAGCAGCTCTGATAACTCACAGTCCTATGCATAAGGACTCCTTACAATCACAACCGATTCACATCAGCTGTACGCTGCCTAACTCCTGCCTTTTATCTAAGGAAACATACTGAGGGCACACACCTAAAAGCACATGAATTATTCACCTCTAACTAGGTGTTGTTCCAGAATGTCTTTCACTTCATTTTCATAAAGAGTCTGAAGTGTGGCATATTCAGAGATTTCAAAGAGTTTGGGCATGTTTTATGCTTTTCCTTAGGCTACAATTCTTCTGCTTTCTATGATAATACAAACATTATCGACTGGATCTCTGTTAATAAATTAGCCATGTGATTTCAATAATAAAGACTGTCACTAGCTCTACCCCTATAAATGGTTACAGTAGTCTATAAAATATAATATAATTAACCTTTTATGATTAAATTCTAAACTATTAACAATGTTTCAAATCTGAAATGCTTTCTGACAACCAGTGGATATATTCTGGATTTATAGCAAACAACCATTAATTATTTTCAAGTCACAACAACTTCATGTGCTTAATCTCTTATGGAAATAACAAGAGATTTATAATGCCTGCAGTAAATTATGTTTTTAAAGTACATTTTCAAGAATACATCTTAATAGAAAATCAATAGTTACAAAGAACCATAGTATTTAGCACTTATTTCAGAAGGAAGCAAAAGTCAAAATGTCTAACTTGCTGATGCAGTTTCACAAACAAAAGTGATCAGCTCATCTTCAATCTTTGTGAAGGCATCAAAGTCATCCACAAAGAAGACATGTCTTTCACTGGGTTTGCTGCCAATGTTAACTAACTCCGAATAGTCAGCATCAGCTACTCCAATAGCAAAAAAGCTGAAACCTGCAAAACAAAGAAGAACACTCTTGTGAGTCACTCATTTAGAGAGTGGAAATGCAATATGACCACAACTATATTTGCACTGGCTCCTTTCCTGATTAAATACAAAGGTGGACATTTTATTATTATCCTACAGCTCAAGAAAATTCATGGATATAATCTAAAATAAAGGTAATACATTCTCTGTGAGATATTTCTTTTGGCTATTTATGCTTCATCAGTTAAACTTAATGCTTCAGTGTTTTCTTCAAGACATCTAGGAATACTCAGTAGTTTTAGCATATGTTGAAATGCTTTTCTAATTTAATTCTATACTGTATTACACATAGAAATATCCGTGTATCAAGTATATCATAAACACAAAGCACAGAAGTTAATTTCCTGTAGCTCTTTTACTGATTTTGTTCTGTGCCATTTATTTATCAGAGTTTTCAAGGCACTGCTGCCTCATGAGCGAACACTGAAATTAATACATTCTCATTTCATCAGCAAGTTAACTCCACTAGTTGAATAAGTTCCATATATTCTGCATGAATAAATTTCAAAATTTGAGCCTGACTTCAAAGATTTAAATGAAATGGGAATTGTAGCCTATATGTTTGACGTGCCGCAAATTAGCTAAAAGTTTTTCAACATTTTCCTTTCCATAAAAGATAAAGAAAAAAAACCTGCCTACATGAGGCTGAATATTGTTAATGGACATACTGTTCTTGCATGGTTCAGTCCCAAATTTATTCAATTCAAGCAATATTGAGTTTGAATGAAGCCCAAGGGCATTCATTACCTTCTGCAGAGCTTTTAGTGTGACAAAACTTTGGCTTAATATATATTATAACAACATCTTCATGTCTCATCCAGGATCAGCAGCTCTTCGAGCCAGTCTCTATCATAGATTCAAGTCAGTACCTGCTCCAACCTATCTGCCTGCAGCCTAAGCCCACAGCACCCACAGAAGGAAACGGGAGAGAGGAAGTCATTTGTCCAAGGTGACACATCCCTGTCAGCAAGTGAATTCCCACCATATGCTGTCTCCTCTCAAGGTCTAATAGTTCATAAGGCAACTGCAAGACTTAGCTGACAGTTGAACATTTTTGTTCAGCATAGACACAGACTCTAATTTCATCACAAATATGATGTTTTCTCAATTGCTACTTAAAACAAGCTATACATGCTCTACTATTTCCTGGCATGATTTTATTTATGAAGGCACTGCACCCAGCATCTAGCAATAATACAAGCAGGCAGCCAAGCCAAACGATTGCTTTGGTTTCCAGGTATCAGTAACATACACTGGTAACTTCATAACTGCAAAACTCTAAAGGTAAATATAAGTAAAAATGTAATTTTTTCTTAGATTACCTCACATTACAAGGATGATAGGTTTTTTCTTCCATCCTTTAGTTTTGTTCCATGTTGGCACACTCTGCCCTTTGGGTTTTGATACAAACCTCAGCATCAGACATTCCTACAACAACTAACCCAGTTCTTATGCTTAGACTCAAAACACTCCGTAGCTGCTTAAAGCTCTGAAGTTGGCAGTTCAAAATAATTCCTAAAGTTAATTACTGTTAACACAAGTGCAGATCAGAACCAGTAAAAGAACATATGAAAGAATTTTCAAAGGACCTCTTGTATAGAAAACAAAACAGTTCAGTTTGCTGGTAACCACACGACTACACTTCATAGATGACAGCCCAGATTCTCAGGATTACGTCCCCTAAATTCTGTGTCATGGGAGCAATTCCATTGACTTTCCATGATTTTAGCACTGCTTCCAAAAAGAAAAATATAATAGTATTAATTAAAAAAAAAAATCCAGAACCTAACCATATCTTAGTGACATTCTGAGTTTCTTAGTGTTTGCTGTCTGTTTTCTTTCAACTTGGAAATCTTCCTGGAGCAAAAGCTCCCCTTACCTCATGCCCACACTTATGTAATTATAATTAATGAGAAAGAGGAAAATGTGAATAGTCTTAAAACTACACATTTTACCATCCAGTTGCATTTCTCTGGAGACTTTGTTCACATCGTCCTGTGATCGCCCATCCGTAATGACAACCAAAACCTTTGGGATGCCCCTCCTCATGCCTGCCTCTCCCGTAAACAAGACTTCTCTTGCATGTTTAATGGCTTTGCCTGAAACAGAAAAAAATGACACTGTACTTTCTCTGTGACATGAATACAATTTCTATTGGCTTCTCTTATCATATGTTAGGTATCAATAAAAGGAGGTATCTCCACATTCTCTGCCTCAAATGTGTCTACTCAGAGCTATGATTTAAGACCTGAATAATTACCATGAGACTGAAGAAAGCTGTCCACCTAGCTATAAAGAGATTTCAGTAAGAGCTGCTGGATCCTCAACATTCTGTAAATTGGTGCATTCTCTAGTTATTAAAATAGACACTTAGAAAAGATTGAATTTTTACCCTAACTGTTTAAAATTTGACAGCTTCAGCCATTTCTTCAGTCCAGAAGGTGAAGTTCAAAAACATGACGTGTGTGGGAAAGGACATTCTGTGCAGGTTAGAGGTAAAAAAATCTTCCCTTGCTGGATTGTTGGGCACAGCCCAGGTAAGAACTGAAAGTGCCATTGTAGCATTTTCTTGTGTAAATGGAAAATGTGTTATTATGATACTACTGAGATTGGAGGCAATGCAACAGCTGCAAGAAATTTTGGTGCAGTCTGAGAATAATAAAACATACGCTTTCCAACTAAAACAGATTTTAACTCTTTCAGCACTCATCTCTAATTTCTTCACATCAGAGACCTATCTTAAGGGATTAATTAAAATGTAACTACATTCAGTTAAGAGACATCTTCTCCCAGTCCAGTCTTAAACATAGCACTGAAGCTTAACTGTCCTGGCTTATACCCAAACAGACCCTCTGCTCTGTCGACTGTTTTCAATGTGCTCTGCAAGCTCCCTCCCATCTTCTCTCCCCTCCCACTTTTTCACTTGTGGAGCTGATTTCCCATTTATTCCCCATTCCACCTTCCATGATTCCCAAAGCCATTCACTCCTGCTTGGCTGCCTCTCTCCCTTCCTCCCTGATCCATGACCTTGCTGTTGGTCAGAGGAGTGAATACCCAGCAGTAGGTGGTGAAGGGTGTAAGCTCCAGACTACAAAGATTTTCTAACTTCAAAGCCCAACCTTCCATGTCCAGTGTGGAGATACCATGTTCTCACTGGTATTGATTTATTGATTTGCATTGATATATTAAACCACTTAGCAAAGGGGAAAGAAGTTCTGCACAGAGAGTAGCAGGGAAAAAATCTGCATCATAACCATGACCTTTCTCACCTGTTTTTGTATTTCCTCCTTTGTAGGCTATTTGCTGAATAGCTTCAAGAAGAGTCTCTTTTGTTTTATATGCATTCAATTTAAATTCTGTCCTGGGATCATCACTGAACTGAATTATCGCCACCTATGCACACAGAAGATATGTTCATTACTAAGGCACCACCCAGTGTATAAGCAAAAGTAAGAGAATCAGCTCACTTAAAACAAGGATTTACCTTGTAACTTTGCTCCATCTTTGAATTGTAGCCAGAATTTTTTCTCCTCTTTAAGAAGCTTTCACTAAATAAAGTTTAATTTTATTCTCTGCAACCTTGGCAACCACCTAACACTTTCTGGTTTCATTTTGCAGCAAACAGGATGAGAAAAGTAATACCTATTTTGGCAAAAGCACTCTCAATCAAACCCAAAAGACAAATCCTAGGTACAGCTGCTCACACTTGTACAGTTACTCATCCACAGAACTGCAGGGACTTTATTCAGTCACCATGAATTAATAGCTGCACATAAGAAACTTAGGGAGAAATACTGAATCAAGTAATAGAAATTACATATTCTGAAATATTGTCTCTCCCAAATATGACGCTACATGATCCAGGCCCTGTATTTCAATAGACACAAAACCCCTACAACTCACAAAACATATATCGAACTTCATATTCTATAGGTGATGTCCCTGATTTAAAAGGAGCTATTGACATGTATAAGCTTAAGCTTCTGCATAAGTTTCTGAAGCACCATGGACTATATTCTGGGAAAATAGCCATATTACAAGAAACAGTAAAAACTGAGCATTGTTAAGGGTTTGGACAAGTTAAGAATAATTTTCAATGCTATCCCAAATTGCATATTATATAGGTAACACAGTAATAAATTTGCCAATAATCTTTTCTGGAGCAGATTCAATCATCTCTTTAAACAAATACATAAATAGAACAATCATTGTAAATACTTTATTTCAAGTGCTGTAGATTTTGTAGAGCATGTGATTTTAAATAAATGAACCTTTAATTTTCCTTATCAATGTCATTTCTAGCTTATTTAGAAATAAACACCACAGTGAATACCAATATCAAAAACATTAACGTAACTTAAATCTCATTAGAATGATTTAGAGGAGACTAAAATGATACTTAGCCTTCATGCCAGCAAAATTCACATCATGAATTTCACTATGTCGTGTGTATAAAAGAAGATACTGAGAAAAAAATGCTGTCCTAAAGCAGTTTACCTTTTCAAAAGAACTGTGAAAAGATGTCAATTACTTTTTGATTCATTTCACTTCTGGTACTAGTCTACGATACCCTGTCAAGTCCATGCACCCTTTGTCTCCCTTCACATTATTACCTGTGTTCCATCAGGACCAATCTTATCCAAAGCTCCAACAGTGCTATAGAGAAAACTAATTATTTTATTGAAATTGTCATCTCCTATACTCCATGACCCATCCACCAGGAACGCTAGGTCAGCTTTGGCTGCTTTGCACACTGAGAAAAAAAACAAACAAGTATTTTAGAATTAGAGCAATGCCTCAACTCCTCATGAAATCTCATAAATCACTTAAGAAAATGCAACTGTCATGAAAAGCCCCTATTTAATGTTAGTTAATAATGCTTTAGCAAACAGAGCTGCTGGCATTGACTTCAGTGCAGGTGTAGAACCAGCTGAGCTCTGCAAGGGGTGAATGGTCCACACTGACAGATCCTATCACAGGATACACTTCAAAGCCATAATAGTTTTTTTTAATCTGGCTATCCGTCTTTATGTTTATTCAGGTTGTTAAGTAAATTCACACATGAATTTATACAATCCCAGACTCCTGGCATGACACAGTAAGCACAATGAGAGAATCCCAACTGTGGAGGTTCCCGGTGGGAAACTGATCTATTCAAAAAGTTACCCTAAGCTCTGTAGTGCCTAATTCTCACCCCCTTAACTGCACTATTTAGGTACAGCAGGCTTCCCCCATCCCATCCCATCTCGTTTTTATGCAAAATGGCCTCAGAGCTGTGCACCTGCTCACACAACTTGCTCACTCTTTCAGGGAAACTGGGAACCTTCAACACTCTACAGAATCCATGTCTATTGCTTGGGGTCAGAAACAGTCTCAAAACAAAGTTTGCTGCTATACAGTTCTGAAACAAACACGCAAGGTCTTTTTTTTTTTTCTACTTACGGATTAAATTCTCAATTACTATGTGTTAGTTTGGTCTATCGACTTCAAGCTGATGGATTTGACCCTCAGTCTCCAATAATAATGCTCCCTTCACAGAAATGCTTATGAGACTCTGTACAAAGCACTACATGTTCAAATGATAAATAGAAGGAAGTCTATATTTGAAGAGAGTGAACGTGGCCAACATTTTTCTCATTACCTAAAGTAGATATATTTTAAAAATCATGCTGTTTTAGAAGTTTAATTACCCCTAGGATATCTGCTTCAGTTGCAAAATATGTGTGGTTTAGGAGCTCCGGAAAAAGATAATCGACACATATTAACACCCCTTTCCGCAAATTTCAACAATACAATAATGATGTCAGATTTTTGGCTCATTAAATTTAAGCCAGCTGCCTTAACAGTGTCACTGCAGCAAATGCATTTTGAAATCTGATCCCCACAGGTCTAAAATAATGTCAGAAACAGAAAAACATTGCATCGACACCTTAAAATTATTATAAACCCACACATGCAGCACTTACCCTCTTTTGCAGGAGGGATTGTAGGTGGTGGAGGTGGTGTGGAAGGTGTTGTTGGTGGTTGAGTTGGAAATGGTACTGGAAAATAAAGGAAATATTTAAAAATGCTTAAAAGCCCAGTATATTTTATCTATATTAAACACAGCATTTTCTAATCATCTCCATATTTAAAATTCATTATCTCTAATCAAATAGTTATGCAACTGGAGGAAAATGTAGGTGAGCATATGCATATAATGACCTCCTCTACTGACCACCTGACAAAGGATAGTATTATTACAGAGCAATTAATGTCTGCATTTCAGTGTGAATGATACAATGAAACAACTGAACTACTACTAGAACTACCCCGTTTTGGGTTTCCCCAGCGCAGTAAATCATGTGGCAACCACATTCTTGACCTGTTATCTATAACTCATTTTGTAAAAGGTCATTGTCCTTTTCCTTTCTGACCACAACCAGTCCTTATTGACAGGGACGTGGTCTCCACCTCCCCAGAAGGAAAGGTATTAATCCTGCAATCCAAAATACAAAGAGACTGGGCAAAAGCAAGACACTGCCTGCACTCGGCGCTGATCACAGCTTGTTCTGATAGGATATTCCTGATTGTGGTGGAAGACCTTGCTATGTTTCCAGCTAGAAATGCACTTCCTACCACAACTCTACAGGACTGTGGCTTTGTGTTCTGTCAGGACTTTGCAGCAACTTCTACTAACATAGTAGAAATTTCAGAATTTCTGAAAAAAAAAAAAATAATGGTTTTTAATACAGAGTTTCTGAAAGCTGAGTTACCCTGTCTCATCCTGCTCCTGACAATAAGCTTAGGAATGACAATGTCTCAGAAACCTAACTAAATACATGATCACTGATTGACAGCTTTGATGAATGCAAGAGCTCTATTCGGTGCCTTTCAGTACAGTCTTGGCTGAATTCCCAGAGGTAACACACACACACATTGGTTTCTACACCTGTATCTGAGGAATAGCTTCAGCTTTTGTTCAAGGGCATTTTTTTTCCAATTTTTCTCAATGCAGTTAGCATAAGAAACCCCAGGTGAAATAACATCATTCCTTCAAGTAAGACTATACTTGTTATTTGCTATAATATATACATTATGTTTACAGACAATGGATAGAGTTAGATACTACAACTTTAGAAAAGGCACCTGTCTTTGGGAAAGATTAGTTCAAACGGGATTCTTACAAGCCTCATGTCCACATTCAAGTCGACTCCCACTGCAACTGATGTGGGTTTTCCCATTGGCTTCACCAAGAGAAAGGGCCAAGACTCTAAATCAACTCCAGCAAACTCATGTCCAGGACCCCCATGGTCACAGACAGACCAGGAGATTCCACTTCGAAAGCGTCACAACTGTAGAAGGGGACTTGAAAGGCTGCTCTCCAAGTACCAGAGAGGTACAGGTAACCCTGAAGAGTGTTTTCTTCTGAGGTGATACAATAATCTGCCTGCACCACAAACTGTTTTTCTGCAACAGACATGTAGGCCAAGGTGTGTTCCTCCTTTAACTCCCTGAACTGCAAAGCACATGAAAAGCATTCCTCCAAAAAGGAGGAGAAATTTGGCTTGTTTCTGACTGCTCTGAGAATGAGCCCTGGAGAACCAAGAAGTAGAATTGCGCACCTGTGCAAGTTTTTCCTCTATGAAACCATAAGCGTGAGAGGGTTCACTTGAAGAGAAAAATTATAAACATTATCTACCCTAATAGACAGGTAACAGCATTGTGGTGTATAGGAATATAGTATGAGGAAAAAGCTATCGCTGAGATTGAAAATGAGCTCAAAGAAAAATAGAAGACAATGTTAAAATATTCACTCTGTTCATCCTGTATTTTGTTTTGCAGAGTGTTGAACTCATGAGAGGAGAACCTTGCCTTCATAAACAGCTGTGAGGGGTTTTTTTGCCTGTCTTATGTAAGTGAGAATAATAACTGAAAATTTTGGTTGGTTTGTTTGTTTTAAAATACATAAGTAGACTGAGTATCAAAGTCCCATTTAACTGTAAATTACTAGGACACTGGTGAAATTTTACTAAACAACAACAGCTGCAGGATACAAAACTTTCTCTGTATCTCTGCTTGCTTCATTTTTCTGGATTTTTTTTTTTCTCCTCCACAAAGTCATGGATTTTCAGAGTACCCCCTAGTGGGATTTTTGATTAAGAAAGCTAAACCATCCTCCCCGTTTAATTTGAAGTCCAACACAGTTGGTGAATGTGACTTCACAAGTCATACCCAGCAGCGGTGTAAGAATTCTGCACCTCTGTGGAGAAGTCACAATGTAGCTGAATATTTTAAAACTTAGCTAAAGGAAACTGCATAGGAATAGCACATCTGTGGGCAAAAGGCAAAACATGAGAAGCAATCAAGCATTAATCACTTCTGGCTGAATTCTGAGCTATCTTACTCACATGTTGTCTCCAGGATGCTTACAGCGGAGCCCTCTATCTCCTGAAGCTGTGCATGAACACTGATTTTATATTCAGTTCCAGGCATCAGCTCAAAGAAACAATGCCTAGGCGTCCCTCCACCAAGATTTACCTCTCGCTTCTTCCCATCTGGAATTATAAAAAAGAAACCATTAAAACATACTTTCTTTTACTGTTTTATTGAATAATGTAATTGAAGTCTGAAACAAGAAGGGGACATGACAGCAGATGAAGGGCAAGTGGTTGACATATATTAATAAACTACATACTGTCTTATTTCTGGAAATTCACCTCTCTACAGAGGTCTCTGTAACATTTCATTCTTCATATTAAGTAGGAGCCGAGGGATGTGTCAGACATCAGCAGGAAAAAAAGATCATTCCGTCCCATGCACTGAAGTTAATAAAAACCACTAGCACTGTCATCAATGGGCTTTGGATCTGGTCCTAAATTATCAGAGTCTAATGAGGAATTGTTGCATTATGTAATTCTACGGCATCCTTTGTCTATGCCACTGGTTCTCAGAGTCTGTAATGTGCTTAGTAATTGCAAGAGAGACTGAATTAGATATTGTATTCCAGCTTCCACTGGTAACTACTTAACAAGTTGGTTAAGGAACGGTATTTACAGGGTTCCAAAATTAATTCTGCTAGATTCTGAATTGGAAAACAAGTTGACAATGGAAAAAGCCTGGATACTGGAAATAGCATAAGGTATATTTTAATAATAAAAAGAAAATCTTCAGCACAATTCATAATCTGTAGCAGAAAGGAGTGAAATACAAACAACTGATCTCACATTCTAGAGAGTATATACGAAAAATACCAAACACACATTCATTGCCAGGGAAAAAACATCTGATGCTTATCAGGAGGTGTTACCCTCACATAAATATAATTGATCACTGCCTGAATATGACACACACCCAATCTGACAATCAAAACTCTTCATGATAAATGTTAAAGAGAAGCAATTGTTCACACTTTAGCTCATTCTGCTCACATTTAGGCTCTTTTGGCTCAGTTAAAAATTCTGGCAATTCAATACGAAGAAAGCAGATTGTTGGCCAGCTCCCAGATGAGAAAGAAATCTGTGCTGTCTTGTGCCAGCCAAGAACTCTGCTTTCTGAACAGCTTGTCTGTTTTCCAGGCCTTCAAATAAACCATATCACCATCCATTTGCCATTCCACAGAAAGGTCATAATTTTTTTGCAAGAAAATAAGAAAATAAGTATTATTTTTCATTATACCTTTGACAGCTCCCATTAAATGTTATTAACTACACTTCTCTCAGGTTATCCAAGCTTCTAATTTGTCACCATTCAAAAGATCATTGATTTCTACTGGGGATAAGAGAATTATTCTGCAGAAAAGCTAACTTCTGCATAACCTCTTCTGGCTACACCTGAGAATCAGTAAGACAGAAGAGACCGTAATTCATTTTCTACACAGTCAGTGCTAAAAGCATCATGTGTTGCCACATAAAAATATCTTGTGCTTATCCAGGTGAGTAACATTACTACAAGCTATAATTAACGATCAACTGAATGATAATAGACAAAACTGGGCCCTGTTCGGACTCTGAGCACGGTCTGGACTGAATCAGAGCTTTCCCTACCCTTCTACCCTACCTCTTATGTCCATCCTAATCCTACAGAGCTGTCACTGACAGTTTATTTACAATTTCAGATGTACTCAGTTCTCCCTTTATCCATGTTCTGTCCCTCACACCAGTGAAAAACTTAGGTAATCTCCTATTTTCTAGTGATAGATCAAACTCCCTCCCATAAAAATGACAAGTCAGCAACATCTATTTGATATAAAGGGACAGGAATGCTACTTCTACTCCAGAAACGTTCAATGTATACACAACTTTCTTCTGTCCATCATTTCCAGTATTTCAGGAGCCAGTCTGCAGCTCCAACTGCATATAATTTCATAACTTTCACAATTCAGTTTGTGGGGTTAGGCTGTAGGTCCATATGTCATGACTTAGTAACTTACCCACAAGCGATTCTATAATGACCCTGTAGGCAGTGGCATGTCTGTGAAGCTGCCATTGAGCACAGAGGCTAGTCATGCGGACTTGATAGGAATCCAAATTTGTCACACCCAGGTACACTGAAATTATATACCAAAAAATTAGATTTACTCCTTTAATAAGACATACAAGAAAAAATGACAAAAGAATTATAGTGAAACACTTGTTTCAATTAATTTCTAAAAAATAATTTCAGAAGTTGCTTAAATTAATGTTGTCAAGAAAATCCAAAACAGGAAGGAAAATAACAGAGAATCTTTAGACCAAAAGTTTGGAACTTAAGTCAATTTAGATAAGACAAAGTAATAAGCACTTTTAAACATTCAGTTACCACAAATAAGTAGAAAAATATCAATATAACAGCAATGTTTCTGTCAAAATCTAATTTAAAAT
This sequence comes from Gallinago jamesoni, assembly GCA_025769975.1. Taxonomy (NCBI): domain Eukaryota; kingdom Metazoa; phylum Chordata; class Aves; order Charadriiformes; family Scolopacidae; genus Gallinago; species Gallinago jamesoni. The sequence goes on along the minus strand of JAOQGH010000012.1, from coordinate 139,777,389 downwards.
TGAAGCTTAGAGATACAAAGACTAAATAGGTTTATATATATGGAGCTAGAAAAAGAATGAATAGACTCTCCATGACGGAGACTTGTATCTACTGTGCAAATATATTTGGCTAATAAATAATAACACCCGCATCTCGCTAACATCCAGTGCATTATTTTAAAGTCTGATACAGTCTGATTTAAAAAAAAAAAAAAAAAAGACTTTCATTTCAGGAAAACAATTTGTACACAAGTGAGAAAGTCTTCCATGGGAAAATTTATTCTGGGAGCTGCACAAAGCCATAGTTATAGCAAAAAAACTGCCTACAGAGATCTGAACAGCATGAAATCATTCTTACAGGTTTTGGCTACGCCTGTTAGGGCATCACTGAAGCCTGTTGAGTATGAAGCAAATACTTTAACACTGTACTCTGTTCCACTGAAGAGATTTAGAACAAGAATGGTATTAATATCATCCCCTACAAAGGTCTCCAATGCAGGACCAGGAACTGCAAAAAATGAAATAAATTAGAAAATCAGTTGGTCATCCATTGAATCAGCAGGTAGTTAAAACAAATCTTAAGACACATCCAAAATTCCATGTGCTCCTAAAGTTACTGCTATGTTTTTGCCTGTTGGTTGTTTTTTTTACCATACACAAAACCAAATTCTGCTCAGCCCTTGCATGGATAGTAGCCACAACACACTTGGGAAACTCAGCAGTGGGATTCATTAGGGCAGGGTTAGACAGTGGCATCTGTTTAGACGCTTTTGTTCTTTTTCAATGACTTACTACTGCCCTAAATAGGCAGCTGAAGATCTACTCCGTTTGATGGTGTGCCAGGATCAACGGGGCGGGGGGTGGGGGGGACAACGGCAGATGCCAGCCAGCAATACAGTCCCTAAGGGGTTCTTACACAACAGCATCATTTAACGCTATGCAAAAATGATAATGAAAATAGAATAGAATAAAACTTTCCCAAATCAGAACTGCAAACAGCTCCTTTGTCATCTCTCTTGGTTGTTCTGGATACTCTTCAGAAAACAGGCAACAATATTGTCTTTGGACAGTATTTTAGTCCCTTAATGGTCACATATTTGTGTTTCACTCTCAACAGAGGATGGGGTTTTTCTCAAAAATTCTGAAGGAACCTTTTTGCCTTGTCTAGCTGCAATGTACGGTGGGCAAGGGAGGCAGCACACACAAAACAGGCAATGAATAAAATGGGAAGTTTCTGGGGTGAGGTGTAAGGTGGGAGTAATAGTCAACTAAAGCTTTGTTTGCATTGTAAAGGGGAAGGAAGCTAAAGGACAGCAAAACTCAGGAGAGGAACAGGAAGAGAGCAACAGTAGTCTCTGAAATAAATAGAGAGAGTCATGGTAAAATGACATAAAAGGTCAGACTGAAAATCAGCCTTAAAACGTTATGTCTAAAGGGGAATCTCACTGCTGCCTGTACCTACCTAGTTGGGGAGGGGGCAGAGACAGAATCTCTTTTGAGGCAAACAGGAAGATGGCAAGAGAAAATTTTGATTAGAAATTAAGATAAAGAGTTTCACAGCGAGAGTAGTCAAAAACTGGAACAGATGCTTAGAGAGGTTTTGAAATCTCCATCCTTGGAGATATTACAAACTCTACTGGACAAGGTCCAGTGAAACCTGTTCCAAGCTGGCCCTGTTTTGATCAGGGAGTTGGACCAGATTATCTCCAGAGATCCCTTCCAACCTGCATCACTCTGTGACTATGAAACGTCCATATTCAAAACCCAAGACACCTATGTTTATAGCCCTTTCAGGGCTGTAACTGCAACTGTTAGTTGCAAGTTGTTAGTACAAAATTCAGCAAATTATGATGTCAAGACATTGAACAATCAAAAACAAATGACAAAAAATTAATCAGTTTAAAAACTCACTGTTGATAGGTTTATAGACAATTCTGTAACCCATTGTGGGTGATGGTGGAGCATCCCAGCTGATGCGTAATCTGTTGTACCATTCATCTGACACACGTAAATTTCTAGGAGCAGACAGGGGTACTAAAAAGAAACCAAAGTGAGCTTTTACAAGTTTATCTCATACAAGCATATACATAAAACTCAAGACACGCATATGTAAGTAGTGCAATACCCAGCAATCTCACATTTACAGGTAAAATTGCCAGGATGAAATTCATTCTTGACATTATGTCTGTGGATTAATGTTGATATATTTGAAAAAGTTATACCATGGACTAATTAGAAACTTGGTTCAGAAAACAACGAATTTTCAAATTAATTCCCAACTTTGTCCCTACATTTTATTAAAATGTAAAACAATTCAGAGATAATTACCTTGTATTTATCTTGTTTCTTTCAATCCAAGTGTACTAAAGTTTTTTATGTATAAATTGTGCCCTTGCAAACACTTAACACACTCAAATGCAATCAAAGGAATAATCTGCAAGTGATTTAAGTGTCTGCATGAATAGCATTCAATTTAGGCAGAAATTATGTAAATTAGGAGAATAATTCCATAAAATTATACTATCATGACTAGCAGTGCACAATGAGATCATTTTTTTACCAATATACAGTAGAGAGGAAACTTAAGCTACAGCCGAGTAATCTTTTGGTACTTGGTCAGAACTCTAGAGATAATGCAATCAGTTTTATGAAAGTTCAGCAGCATTTTTAATGACCTTTAGGAAGTAATGATCTCACACAAAAGAAAATCTAACAGCACAATGGTTGGTTTGATACTATTCCAGCAGGCTTTGTTTACTTTATTTTCTGCATTAGTTGGTTTGTCCTTGGTGGGCTATCTATCAAGGGCTTACCAGCTTTATTACTCAACAAGTTTCTGCAAGCTCACAGTGTCTGAATATAAAATATAATCTGTCAATTAGAAGCAACCCATTGTTTATAAATCAATGAACTGAGATTAATATAAAGCTTGAGTCATCTAAGTCATGCAAAATAAACCCACATTTATACTAAAATATATTACTACACCCAAGGAAAAAGGGCCAAAAGAGCAAGCCTTTCTTCATGCATATCTTGGCCAAAGCCAAGCATAAAGTTCGTACTTACAAGTTTTGCCAGGAGCTGAGACACTGACTCCTTCCCCATCAGAGTAGATGGGAGTGATGGTAACTTTGTATTCTGTGTCAGACATCAGAGGCTGAAGCAGAAGAGTATTTTGTCTCCCCGGCACCATTACCTGCGTGGTCAAAGAACCAGAAACAATCAAGCTTAACAACTGTGGCCAAAACCTTCAAATATCTATGATATATCTATCTCTGACACCACGTTCCACTAGTATTGCTGTATAGCTTGCATTTTTAAGTATTTCTGAATCTTTACGGTAAAACAAAACAAATAATCCCCCCTTTTAACAGACCTACTAGTTATACCCGAGTCAAATAAAAAGGATAATGCACCTATGGGATGATACAGTTTAATATAAAACCTATGAGCCGCAACAGTTCTATAAACCACTGGTACTATATGGATGGTTAGAACCTAAACAATTTTACTGTACATACAAAATAAATCTTATTGTATTTATTCTTGTCACGGATATGATTGCCCAAAGCTATGTCAATTAATAAAGTTTGATATTCTTTGGGAACAGAAAATCCTCCTTCACTTTGAGGAAGGAAAATGAATTCAGGAGACTGGGAAGTATGAACTGAGAGAGCAAGAACAAAACATGTTTGTCCCATCTGCATCCAGTCTGGAGACAAGGAAATTAAGGTAGGTAGCTATTAGGAGACGAAGTAGCAGTACATCCCACAAATAGCAGAGGATCCCAGTGTCATGAAACATGGAAGACTCTACAGCAGAAGTCCAGCCAGGTAACCCAGTAGAAGTAGAGAAGCTGTAGAAATCCTTCCAGGCAGTTTTGGGTTTGCTAGAGCAAACATTTTAAACCACTGAAATAAACTCTGCTCCTTTTAATATAGTACAAGGTTTCCCCATAAGCAGCTATTTCTGAAACTCTTCAAAAGATTACTATATTTTAGCAGAACAAAAACTAGTATCACAATAGTGGTGGCAGAGGTGCCTAAGTAAAGCTTTGCAATCTTTTAACTTGTCGGTAAAATTTTAACCTGAGAGAGCCTCCAAAGAGTGAATGGGGTCTACCTCATACATGGAGGAGACATGGTAAAAAAGAGAAACCAATTCTGTTTCCAAACCTGAACTCTGAAGTGACACTGTTGGAAGCAACAGTCCGAAGATCCAACCTCACATTTTGGACCCTCCCTGGCTCGCATCCATTGTGCGAATCTATCAGCTGAGCCAGAACCTCACATATTCGGCAAGAAGAGAGAGACCTGTAAGGCCTTTAAACTCAAGGGCAAAAAGCAGAAACCGAGCCTGTTTCAAAGAAGACTGATCCATGTGATGATGGAAGAGCAAAATTTTCTGAAGCATAAATTCAAAGAGAAGGCTCTTACCAGTTTTAACGCTCCAGGATACTCTCAAACTACTTCTAAGTTTGGCAAGCGATACACAGAAGGAAATTAATCTAGTACACACAGGTGTTATGACTTGTCAAAAAAGTACTTCATTCATTCATCAAAACTGGACAAAACCATCTAGACACATTGCATGGGAGATTCCTATGGTAAATGCTTCCACACACATACTCAATACATACAAACCAAGTGTCTGAAAAGAGAAAAAACAACTTTTTTGTTTTTGAGGAGAGGAGATGCAAACATTGAGAACTCTTTCTTTTCCACATGTGTACATCAGAGATCTTCTACAGAACAATACAGTTTTCAGCAATGAGAAACATTCTTCGCTTTAAGGAAGAAAAAATAAAAAGTGATCCTTCCATTATGTACAGCACACCCTTCTAAGAACATACATACCGTTTAGGGCTTGACCCTTTATGTAGTGAAAAGTATTCTATTACATTTTCCTGATTTTCAGCCATTTGCATCAGGGATTAAAAAGCTTATTAATATTTTTATGGAAAGGGAGGAGTAATTGAAATTTATATCACTGAAATCAGAGCCAAAAACCTTAGGCATCCACTGTCACGCTATAGCATATTTAAGCCCAAATTCCAGAAAACTATTGGGTTCTGCTTAAGAAATGTACTTAAACATATAAAAGCTCCCCTAAAAACTGAATGCCTGTGTCATTTTATTGACATCTGTGTTGTACCTCTCAGGCACTTGAAGCTTAATAAATATGTTTCTTCCATTTAAAATGTGCCTGAGTATTATCTTACATCATTCTGTATTCAGTGAAATATTTATGCATATAATTAATTTCAAAGATGAAGTATGTGGTTAATCTGTTCGCTGAATTGCGACCAACGATAACAAGACTTGAGACTGTACTTAAAATCAAATAATTTGCAGACTTAGGGCCAAGATACCTACCTAATCTTACAGTTTTATAATTTTCTTTAATGAGCTTTTGAGTTAAATCTAATATTCTTCTGATAACCAGAATCTGAATACCCTTCCTACATTTTTAATTTCCTTTTAAAATAATAGCTGTTGAATACTAAAACAGAACTATATTTATATCATCCAACTAAATTTGATTAATTTTCCCAGAGCTGAAGAGTAAATCTGTGATCTGAATTTCAGACCTCTGGGCTATTGTCAGAAGAACAGCACAATTTGTGCTATTATGCTGTGCAAGTTTTTCACTGTATCATATGCTTACTGTCATATAGTTGAGATAAATTCATAAAGCATGTTTTCCAGTCCAAAAGGAAACCACGACATTGAAAGTTCATTTTCAGATTATAATTTACCGAAATGGCTAAAAAATAGTTTTCTACCTAGGGCTCATTAAAGATGAATAAAACCAAACTGAAAAATGACTGAATCATATTTTTCTAGAAAAACGATATTGAGTTAACACCTTTTAATATTTTTTATTGATATAGTCTGGTATAAGGCTAAAAATGTCATCTGCTAGAGATCAAAATGAATATCCCATATTTTTGCTATAACTGTTCTATGAATGGAAGTGAGTCACATGACAGACACAGAAGGAGAATGGCATGGGGAATATTTTTGCATTCTGAGATAACTACACAATTTAATCTCTTAACTATATCTACACAAAGCAATGTCAAAAATTTCTAACAGATTTTGTGGAAACCAAGCACTGCAATATAAAGATTCTCGCAATTGTTTTAAAAAAAAAAAAAAGCCCACTTGGCCTCACAGAACTCCGAAATTATCTCAAAAATCATGAAAAATAATACAGCTAGGCCTTCTTTTTTATTATTATTTGTTATAGTCACAAAAGAGTACATGTAGTACTCTTCATTTTTGCAACTAGTTTCCCAAATCTTCATCACCAGAAACTTTTTTTTGTATAAAACAATTTTGATTTTGATCATCACATAGTATTAGAAAAATAACAAATATTCTTAGGCACTTAGATTAAAAAGAGCTGTCATTATTGTGACTTGTTCACATTAACAAGCAGCATAAAATGAGACTTTTAGGGAAGGAGCAAAATTGCTGAAACAAAAAACCCATTACTTAAGATTGTCCTGTACAAACAGTTAAGTGTTGTCAAAACATAATCTCAGGGTAGAAAAAGGCCAAGGAGTAAAACATCTCTATAGCAAAAAAAAAACCCAACAAGAACAACAAAAAAACCACCCCCAAAAACTTAGACAAATTTTAAAAATACAAGAAAAAGAGAACAGGCAGCTAGACTTTTAACTATAACTTCTTTAAACATCTGTGTGACTGGGCCTTGATCTCACATTTGCCTGCAGTACGGCAGGTGCTACATGATTAAAACTCTGAAGTTCAATCTCACAGTAATACCAGACATGGATCCTTTACTCATTGCAACAGGAATGTCATATAAGGAGAGTCTCCATGCCGTACTAATTATTAAACAAACTTTTCAAGCATATGAAGCCATTCACAAAACCCATACAGACCATTCTTACCGCTTCCTCAGCACGGTCACCTTTGGCAGTGAGATAGGTCACTCTGAACTGCTGAACACTGTAATCTGAAATGTCCCACATCACCCTCAGACTTGAGGTTGTTTCATCATCTATAACAAGGTTTCTGATTCCTGTTCGAAAAACTAAGGCCAAAAATACTTCATTAATATTTTCTCAATTTGATTTTTAGATTTAAAATTGTGCTAATTATCACCAAGTAGCTGCAAGCTCTGCTGAAGTCATAGCGGCTCTGCAGATCTGTGGCAGAACAACCCCATACCACTCGGTCACCCTTGGGCTTAATAATCTAAAAACTTTAACCATGTAATATAGGTATCCCATACTGTCATTCACATATACTATCCCAACAGGTTTGTTTATATTACTTGGCTTATGGAGCTTTAGAATAATCAAAGCTCCACTGCAGCTAGAATGCTGCAGAAGAGAAATAATCAAGACCTGTTGTTACTTAAAAGTCAATCTTTTAATCCCAGGGAAAAAAAACAGAACTCAACACTAAACAAAATTCTGAAGACTTTCCAAGCTCATATTTATAAAGGGAAAGAGAAAAAAGAGAGCTGAATTTTCGAAATTAGTCTCTGTATTTCTCTGTAACATCACCGGTACCAAAGTCCCTACACTGTGTTACAGGTTGGCTCCTCGTGCACACACTGGCCATATGCAGAAGGGTGTGAAGGAGCACAGTAGCACTTTTCACCAGTGATGTCCCCTGCCTGGGACACACCCCTCCACGAGATGTACCGTGGCAGTGGGCTGACCGCACCATCAGGAACTGGGATTACCAGCTCCTCAGTAACACCACAGCTCTCTGCCCCTAGGTCTGGGTGTGCTGGTGGGCATTCAAACCGTTTACATTTGTTCTGTTTACCTGCTGTGGTGGGCTTAGAAGTTGTGGTACTGGTAGTAGACACAGTGGTCGGTAGCGTGGTTGTCTCTGCAACTGAAAAACAATACTTGGCTCACTAACAATTCAACAAGACATAGAAGAAGTCACAGTATTTCTCTCTTGTATTTCTAACTATGACAATAAAACTATGTGCTCACACCTACAAGCATCCCACACACTTCAGGCATTTCAGAGACTACAAGGGAACTAACTACTCATTTAGTTTACTTTAGGCATGTATATTTGCAGGATTAGCACTCAGATCTACAGATAAAACATAATTATGAACTGTACAATTAAATAAGAATGCATATAGTTTCCCACATTTCTGTGGGAATGACTATGCATAACGACTTCCACTTTGACCATTTGTTAAGGTTGTCAGATTAATTGACTTGAGGGCTATTTAAAGATGCTTCACTTCTGTCCAAGTCAAAATGAGAAAGTACACTCAGCACCTCGGGGCAATACCAGCATCAGCTGGACAGCTTCTTGTCTTAACAGAAGGTTCAAGATGAAGTCTGCAATTAAGTTCCTAAGTTTGAAATAAACTTTTGAATTTACTATGAAAACTAGAGTTGTTTACTTAACGAGTGAAAAGAGAGCAATCAACCTGAGATGCTGGCCACTGTTTTGATTATTTTAAACTTATGATTATTTATCGATATTTTGAACTATAAAATACACTGTACATAATTTTCAAGTTTTATCTTTGTTACTTCCATGTTAATGACACAGGATGTCTGCGTAAGCTTTTTGAACCACTATTTCAGCCAAGGCTGAATTCATCTCTAGTGGGTATAAATTACATAAACAAGAAAGGAAAGGGGATATTGTAAATACCAAAGATCTGAAATTAAATTCTGATAAATTATTTACTTTAGAACATTTATTCCCTCCCCACAAAATACAATATATCTTCTCATAAGGAACCTTGGTCAAAGACTAAATATTGAAATGTAGGACAGAAGAGTATCTACCCAGATCCAAAGTTTATTAATACCACAGCTCAAGATAAGGAACCAAACCATCATTTTGACTCAGTACCTTCTACCACAAAGTATTAAATAAGAAAAGCAAAAAATACAGTCAGTAAAGCCCTGGTGCTAAACACATTCTTCAATATTATAGATACCCAAAAATGGACTATATTTTAAATATAAGATATATGAATTAAACTTAGATCCCTTAAACATCTCTAAAAATTACAATCAAGAGTTTGTCTTACATGTAGCTCCAAAAACAGCAACAGCTTCACTTTCTGTTTCATCATCAAAAACTGCCAGCAAAGAAACTTCATATTCTGTATTGGGCAACAAACCCTCAATAACATGACTGTCTGCATCTCCATTTATGACAACCTAAGAAAAACAGCAAGATTAAAGAAAATCAGTTTTGCATTTGATCAATTTATAGGAGTTGACTGAAATGATAGAAAGAAAATGGATTCTCCTTTAAAATAAATGAAATCTGCACTCAAATCTGCCCAAAGAATTTATTAGCTATGTTGAAACAAAAAGTACCACAGAGTACATCTGGAAAAAACACTGTTAAGAATACTTAATATTTATTATATTTTGGCTGGCTTGATTGTTCTAATGTATAGTCTTTTACTTTCATCAACGACTAATTAATTGCTAAAGCTGACCATATTATTTTCACTTGAAAATCACTAAAATTCAAAATATTCATCCATGAAAGCAACATAACAGGGTAGAATAACTTTCATTCATATTTCTACCATCCAACTACTGTTATGACAAATATATTCAGCATCCTCATAGCCTTACCAAATGCTGTTTCTATACCAGAATTATAATCTGAGCTATGGTTCCACACATTTGAATGCAACTTGAAAGAACATTTGCTGCAGACTTGGGGATTAGGGGACATGATGAAAAGTTTGCTATATGGTGCAATATTTTAAATAATAATTTGCCTTATTTCTACCTATGACAGCAGCAAAAAATTCACGTATGTGCATTGCTAACTGTAAGCAGAAGGTTTCACTTCAGATTTTTGTGTGTTTCATTTATTTTATTGGAAGGGATCAGCAGATGGGCAGGAGTTGAAGCTAAAGGGACTGTAAAGCAGAATGCAAGGGGCCTGAGCAGTAATTCTGGTGAAATGGGTTGACTGGCTTTGGGAATAGTTTTTAGATACTTTAGATACTTAGTTTTACAGATACTACAATAAAACAATTCTCTGGGATAACACCAGCAAGTTTCTAAAGTTGGCCACTGTATAAACAGAGTCAAAGTAAGACTTATAATGGCAATCAAGCAATAGATATATGCTGCATAAAATCTACTAGCAGAAACAGTGAACCACACTTCATTCTTTTAATTACCACAGATTTCCTGAGTTGGTTCTGGGGAAAAGGGACCTACAAAACAACCACAGACCTTCTGAACTCAGATACAGAAAACAAAAGCAGAAACAAATGAGTTGGGGCCATGCCTTCCACAACTATCAAATAATGAATTAGGCATCCCATGCTGCACACTTTCTGGCACAGATTTTCTTGGGAAAATTTCAGAAACAAGCTTGAGTGAAACTCACTGTATGCTAAGTAGGTATAAGTAATACCTTCCCTTCCAATTCCCTGGAGCCTCTAGTCATATATCAAATCATTGTAAGAGATCTATACATAGTTATTATCTTACACAACTTTGGCATACTTTCTGAAGCATAACTTCCATCACCCTCCACTCCCTAATTTAGCCCACAGAGAAGACCACAAAAAAAGTGCTGAAGAAAGTGCTGAACTTTTAAGCGGAGACGACAAATAACAGAAGCACAAACAGTAACAAGCACACAAGTGTAACAGCATGCTTTCTCTACTGTAGCTTAGAAATAAAAGGTCACTCTTAATATTTATTCTGGTCTTTAGTGCTAACACCCCACTAAATGCTCCTCACCCATCAGCAGTGGGGGTGAAGTAAGCCGAGAGGGGTATAAATCTCACCGCCACCCCATGACCCCACTCAGCTAATTGGCAAGTTGGGTCTTGGGAGAAAGACGGAGGGAACGCATGTCATTTCTCTGCATGACTGATCGCTTAGCTGGGAAAGGAGCTTACAGAGGCAACAGCCCGGAGGAACTGTGCTATCCTAGGCCTGACCCCATTAGAGAGGTCACGCAAGGAGAACAAGAAAGCAGCTCGGGTATTTTTAATATTTCAATGTTCTACAATATTAGGGCCTCCAGCAGTTCTTAGCGAATACAATGAACAAGTGGAACCTCAACAGTTCAAATATTTCTTGACCATTTATTCTCACACTCAAAGAACAAAAATATCATAAATCTCACTTAAAAATGCACATGGCTTGAAGGGATTCACTGACAGCTACTCACTGGAACTTAAACAGAAACTAATCACTTCACCTACTGCAGGAGAAAATGCTAGGGGACGACCTGTGTCCACTCACTCATCTACCAACTACTTTTTCCCCAATCATCCCCGTAATTTCTTTCTTCCTTGCGTGACTACCTCTCGCCAGGTGAATGGGAGGAAAGAATCAGGCTAAGCTAAATTTACAGAGAACATGCCACATAATTTAAGCAGGAATGATTGCTTTCTGCCCTAATGGATGACAAAATGATCCATGAAACCTCAGACCAGGTGGGAAATGTCATCTTCCCCACACCAAGTTCAGCCTCCAGATAAACAGTTTGCAGATGTGGCTTCTCTTCACAGTGCTGATGCCAAGAGAACAAGGCGTTTGAGAAAGACATTAAAGATTGAGGAGGACAAAAGAAGCCAAAAGAATGAGGAAAGAAAGAAAGGGAAAGAGGAAATAAGACAGACTATGACAAATGGAAGTTTGGGAAAGGGAGAGAAAGTGTCTGTGTAATTCTACTTGGAAAAAAAGAATAAACCAGGAAAAGCTAAAGCCATGAAAAATCATTCAAAAATTCAAACTGATGAAAATGGCACTATAGAGAAGACACACAAGGGCACAGAGCAAAAATTATAGCATGAAGGAGAAAAGGAGAAAGAACCATAAAGAGAAATAAAGGATAAATCTAATAAATTAACTATATTTCAACTTTTCCCTTTGTGACATCACATAACGAAGGCTTCACAGGCAATTTTTCTGTGCCCAGCACATTAGCCAGATGTGGAGCCTTATGTGAGGATATCGCTGCTCTGGCTCAGTTACCATCATTACCTTCACAGCAAAGTGATGAACATGAACCTCTAAAAACTGATGTAGCATCAAACAGCAATGCTAGCTCTGTGGCACTTGGCACATTACAGATTAGATTGATTATTCACAAAACATTTCTTCTTTCCTCCCTTCCTCTTCAAAAAGAAACTGGAATATTGGTTTGATTTTGGCTTAGAGAGCTTTTCACTGGAGCAGATTCTTTCATAAGTCAACTGGCTATATTTAATTGGCAAAAGTTGCAGGTGTCCTCAGAATGGAATTCTCTCTTCCATCTCACACCCTCAGAAAGTCAAGGCAACTTACCTCTTCAGAATCCCCCCCTTCCAAAGGAATCCATGCCAATCTGTAAAAAGCAATATCTGAGGAGGTGGGCTTCCAGCTGACCCTAAAACTATCTGTTGATGCTTCATCAATTTCCAAATGCTGGGGAGCTGGAACTCTTTCTGCAAAATATTAGACAAAAGAAAAGCGAGAATAAATTATTCTCTGAGACTGGCATAGACAGCAATATCAAGCGCGTACAATTTTACTCTCAGTTTGTTACAGAGAATATAACATGGGAGATAGATAACGAAGACACTACAAATTCTCTGTACACTTATTTGTACTTAGGGAAGTGGTTTTGTAGTGGAGGGATCAGAGTACGCACAATACATGCTCTTTATCTACTCTAACTGAACAACCTTCCTTGTCCTCTGTCCTCTGAAGGAGCTCCATGCAACCTTCACTCCGTCTCCTTTGCTCAGAGCTCTGCGTATCATGCTCTTTTCTTTTCCTCTACCTCAAAGCAAAGTCCCAATCTTCGCCCTTTCCAGAGACTCTGAGTGCATTTCCTTTTGTTCCGTACATGTATATTCTCCTTCCTCTTCCACCTCATGGTTCTCTTTCCTCTGTCAAAGGCCTTCTCTTCCCATTGTCAGCCATTTGTTTAACACACAACTTGCAGAACCACAGCTACAGAAACCATATCTGCTCTAAATAGACTACAGAAGCCTCAAATGTATTCTGTTTTCTCCTCTGGTGTTCCAGTTTCTCAGTATGTATATTAGGTCCTACTGTTTATCACCTAGATCGTTCACTGGTTAAACGTACAATTCACAATTCATCTCACTTCAGCTGGAGAGACAAATGCCATCACATTGAATGATGCTTCAGAAAACTGGGGAGACAAATGCTTTAGTACCTAACTGCAATAAAAGATGCATTAAAGAGGCTGATTGTGGAAAGACTTAAGAAATGAACTTAATCCACACAAATGTTTTCATGATGTCAAGAGATTACTCCCATGAGTAAGGATGCGATTGGCCCCATAGTAGGGGAGCAAAGAAGCTGAAAATTCCAATGAGAATAACAGAAAGCATTCCATACATCTGAATTCACAGCCAGAGATGCTTGCTGTTACTGGTCTTACTTTCCAGTAAAGTAAGAGAGTATAAAAATTCTTCTTGGAAAGCCTTCAAAAGTTCTGCAATACTTACTTGTGGTAAAGCTGCCAGTAAGTGGTTCAGATTGTCCTTCATCATACAGGGAGAAAATAGCAACAGTGTACTCTGTTAGGGATGTCAGGCTTTTTAGAGTATGGGTTGAAACACGACCAGCTTCCACCTAGAGGAAGCATAATTTGCAATAGATATTGATCACACACTTTACATTCCGGTGTATGAATTTCTACTGGGTAATGATACAGAAAAAAAATGTCATGCAACTAGTAGAGAAATTCTGCGGAAACTATGAAGAAGTATTAATTCAGGACCATAAAAGCTGACAAAAATCAATTAACGTAGACAAACTAGAGAAAAGGAAAATTTTGTGTATGAACAACTAGGGAAAAGGAGAATTCAGCCTTAGTAAGCTTAACTCAGTAAGTAACATAGCAGCACTGCGTGTTCAGGAACCCAGAAGGAAAAGAAACTTTTGGGGCTACTGAACCTAGTCCCTTATTGTGGATAATCATTGCAAAAAAACATTATGTTTAACATTTTTCAAGAGGAAAAAATTGACAGTTTCATCCGGTCTCTATCCAGACTGCAAATAACATGACTTTGTCAGGGATATAAAACTCAAAGCTGTATAAACCAACAATTTATCAGTCCAACTATTCAGTCATATTAGCTCAGCACCACAGGGGAAATGCTACAACATAAAGCAAACACAAAAGTGCCACCTGCTCTTTGAACAGACATAAAGGAAATAGGTAGATAAAAACCTACTGAGCATTCACTTGTGCTATGAAGTATATTATCACAAGCCTGAGATATTCAAATACCATTCTGATGAGTATTACCAGACGTATTATCTATACTAAGGGTAATCAACAGAAAGAGGTCAAGTGATTTCCAATTTAATTTTTAAGGGACCTAACAGAAAGCAAAGACACACAATATTTCATCGGTATGCTCTCTTCTAAACTCGGGAACAGTTTCTTCAGATTTAATACAAATACTCCATCTTGTATGGATGAAAAGCCAGAATGTCCCAGAATAAACACAATTACACATAACTCCTATTAAGGACTTTTTTGGAAGGCTAAGTTATCCATGACTACTTATTTTATAAGGGACCTGGCCTGTTATAATAATTGGACCCACTTCAATTATTTTTTTAAAACTTTTTGTGTATTTTTTCATACTTCTGAATTAATATCATTCCATCCCATCAGAGAATTCATGATGCTAAAAACTATTATAAAGCACTTTTAGTAACAAGCCATTACTAAATATTGCATAAGTAAATTATTAAATGCAAGAGTCAAAACACCTTGGTTTCATCGTTGAGTTTCAATATATAATTAAAGCTATAATTGTTAGAAAATGTGGCAAAGGCTCCAGACAGTCTTTTTGAATGAGTTTAAGTCCATGACTACTGATATATTGAAAGACTTGTTGACTGAATCAAGAATAAATAATTCCATACCATACATTTAGTCAAGATCTTGCACCTCCAAACCATTGTTCATTTGAGTAGTTTCCTTCAGTTTATCTGTGCCAGCAATGACTGTTCTGGTATGTAAGAAGCTCAGAGTCCTGTCCCCCACACAAAGGATCCACTCCAAGTGTATACTCAATACTAAGCAAACCCTTGTTTGCACTAAGTTTCAGAATTCTTTAGCAAATCTTTTGTTACAGTTTGCAAGGTAGCTTTTGTTTATAAAAGTTATACTTAATAATTACAGAAGTTTTGGGAGGTCTGAGATTGGTTAAGGGAAGGGAGAAGCTAATGATTTACCTCATTGGTTTCTGTTCCATCTGTTTTAACATACATGATGCGATAGCCATTTACATTTTTGGAAGCAGGATCCCACGTTAGCTTAGCACTACTGTGTCCAACATCAGAAAATTTCAAGTTTGCTGGTGGACTTAGAGGCACTTGGAAAGGAAAGAGATAAAACCATGAAAGTGATGCCAGGTTTTAGCTGTCAAATTTTTCATGTCTTGAAAAGAAACATCACATTTTCTATTATAAAATGTTTATCAACAATATTTATATTAAAATATTATATTTATATTAAAAGACTTGAACAAAAAGACCTGTACTTGAACAAAAGAGTGACACAAGTAGTTAAAGGCAGGTAAAATGGCTTAGTTTTTGCCGAAACAGAATTTTCAATCTTGCTAAGTGCATCTCAACTCGTACAGAAAAAGAAAGAAATGTCATTATTATTCATAGCAGATATCATAGCAAGATCTAACCTCCACAATACTTGCAATAAATCTATGTAAATCAGTTTAATTCAACTAGATCTTTAATCTATATACATTTGTTTTATCTGAGTATCCCAGCAAAAATATTTTGTGACAGTAGTATTTCGGCAAAAAACTTTCTGAATCCTAGACATCTCTGAAAGAAATATCTCAGATGATCTCCAAAGATGCTAATTGCTATTTTTTTTAACATCTGCTTAACCTTTCCTCTTTTATAACACAAAGCTGTTTCCTAACAGCAACTGCAGTTAAAGCCTTATTTATATATTATATATTATTCAACTATCATGAGCTGAAGGAAAATGAGGTCATGCAAGACAGAGTCTCAGATTGCAGCCACTTTTCTTTCACATCAGAGAAAGCATTTTGTGCTGCCTGTTACTCTCAGCAGTAGGTTCTGTATTAGCCCAACATCTGCTAATTTCCTCAGATTTGTAAAACCCTTCTCCATCCATCCTGCCCTCACACACACACTCCTCACCAATCCGTGTGGACAGATAAATACCAGCACTTCAGAAGCTGTCTCCCCTCACACAAGAGCACATGAGGAAAAGCATAAGATAACACACACACACCCCCCCCCATATATTATGTGGGATCTTTATTCAGGCCATATATTAACTCGGAATCTGCATGCAAGCACCTAACCAGATGAGAAACAGTCAAGTCGACTTGGCTACGAGGAAAGACAAGAGGGGAACACATTGGAATTGTATTAGATGGGTTTGCCACACTTTCTGGCATTCGATATATTCCTCAGAGTCTAGTGAAGGGAGTATCACGTGCTGGCTTTCCTTTCTACTTTCTGTCAGTTGTGGAATGCACTTCATTTCACCATCCAGGCCATACCACAAAATGCTTCAGTCTCAGCTTTTTTGCTTTTGGAACCAACCTCCTGACAACGTTGCTCTCACCCAGACAGGCAGTCCTGCTGCCAGGGTTACAGGATATTTACAGTGAGTCTTGGATAAATCCTCGCCCCAAAAAGAAACCCCACCCCAGAATGAGCTTGCTGATCGTGCCTCTGTTTGGCACGGAGAAAGGTTTTGCTACAGCAACTGAGATGATACAGTGTGTAGAATAATATTATTTACTAAATACAGAATATCAGATACTACATGTAATACTACTGCAAATTAGGCAGATCACTCTCTAGGCAAATATATGCTCCAGGAAGAAAATACTAGGTAGATATTCATTAGCTGGAAGCCAGAAATAATCACACTGAAAGAAAAAAGAGTTGCCTGCATTGAGTCACCCTAAAAATAAAGGAAGGTTGCAGGGTAGTTAGTTTTTTTTTTCATTCTGGTCTGGTAACAGCAGTGATGATGGGCTGACTAACATATGTTACTAGCTTCTGTGATCAAACACTGCGGTTATGAATCCTCAGCCTGTGCCAATGCATCTGGAATTTGCATGTGATCTTCCATCCAGTGTGTTAGCCAGGTTTAGAACTGTGCAGCCTCCAAGATCATACAATGTAAAGTGAATTCAGGCTGGCAGAGTCAAACTACTGTTCAGGATAAATGAAAACCATATACTCAGCAGCTATTGACTAAAAGCAAGAATGGAAGGAGGAGGAGTGAGAGACTGTCATGGTTTCAGCTGGGATGGGGTTCACTTTCTTCCTAGTTGCTGGCTGGGGCTAAATCACGACAAAGACAAAGAGAAGAAGAAAGGGACAGAGAGAAAAATAGTCAAAGATTTGATCCTCCAAGTGCTACATTCATTCCTACATTCTTCTACATTCAAGTCCACAAACATGCCCAGGTTGCAGTAGTTTGCTATTGGCGCTTGTCTGTCTACAAGTGTCGTCTCCGAGACGAGCCAGTTCAAACAGCATTCCTAGAGCTTTTTCCACCATTAGTTCCTGACCTTATAAGCAATTGCTCTTCTTTTTCTTAGCACTCACATGCCTGAGCTTCTCTCACCTATTCAATGTAAGTCACTTTCACACTGGCTTACTCATGCCAGGAGCACAAAACAAGAGGAAGCAATCACTCGCTGCTGGGAGCAATAGAGATGTCACTGAATACAGTCCCAGAAATATCCCAGCAGCACAATCACTTCTTTTCAGTCCCTTTGTCTTCCAAAAGCTGAGGCTATTTAGAGAGCTGACATATAGTTCTGTGTACAGTTAGCAGAGGACAGAATTTAGCTGGCAAAACTCTTGCTGCTTATTAAAAACACACCATCTATCATGACTGCACAGGCACTTTCCAGCCCTTGGTTTACCAGATGTCAGGCAGCAGGGCTTGGACAGAAACCTTCTCTTTCCTTCTCTTCTGTCTGTACTACTACTGAGCCAGAGGAATGAACTGCATCTGAGCGGTCTCCCCCACACACCTGGTTCTCTGGCTACAGGAGGCTAAACAGAGTGGTCTCAATTTAGCTCTACGTGGTGACGTTCTTTCACCTTCAGCAAGTTCAGAAAACTGTCAGTAGTTCCAGAGATGTCTGTAGCACCACTACCATCAAGACAAAACAGTTCACAATCCTATTCCAAAACCAAACGATTTTGGGGAAACTCACCTTCACAGCCTCTATAAATTATTTGCACTGAGAAACTTAAGTACAGTTAAGGCTTTGCCCTATGGACTATTCAAATCAGATTTTAAAATCAGATGTCTGCTCTAATGTCTGCAAAGACTGTTCTAAAGTTTTATTAACACTGGAGTGAATACGGATATGTGCTACCTACATGTAGTTTCTTGTCCTGTAAGGGGATCACTAGCTTCTTCTCCAAACATGGCATAAACTGTGACTGTATATTCTGTATTTGGCAATAGTCCATCCAGTTCAAGATCTGTTGAGGCCTCCCCAATTTTTATCTAAAACCAACATGAATAAAAAAGACACATTATTTCCGAATTAGCTCACAATGGGGAAGAATACTATTTACACACTGGAAATTATACACACGATCAAATGCCCTGTTGAACATTTGTCAGATACTGTGCCTGCGGTGCTTGGTGCAAGAGTTTGGAATTTTGCACAACAATCAAAAGAATAAAATTGTCATAAAGCCAAATCCAACATACAGTTAAAAGGAGTTTAAAAGTAGTTAGTCATATTAGCAATGACAAAATAGGCCTCTGTCGAACATGCAGTTACCAAGACCTTTTCATTCCCAGCTACACCTCATTTCATCTCTGGTCATAGGACTAAAATGTCATGGGACTAAAATGTCATAGGAGGAACTGATTTCTGTGCACACTGATGTTCAGATTTGTTGCTATTTAAGGTGTGCATCATTATCCTTCACCTCTTTACTGAGACCCATGTTTGCATGGATTGACTTATTTACTGAAAAAAAGTCTTTCTTCAGGGTAAGGCTCAGCCCTCCTGAATCAGCTAGTTTTCAGGGAGGCCCCATTTTTAGCAGAATTATGTGCTCACAGCCACTCATTTAACCCATTAGAGCACAAGTCTATGCAAGGTTTCAGTAGCTTCCTATACTCTCCACAAGCTCACATGCCCCTGCATGCTTTTCAGTTTTCTTGCTTGAACAGAGATGTTGTACATAATCTTAATTATACATACAGAAACCTGAGCACAAAAGCTTTTAAATCCTAGACCAGAAGCTCCATTGGAACTATGCTAGCAACCTTCGAAAAGTCTACTGGTTTTACTATTTTAGTCACAGAAGACTAGAATTTACCTTGTCCCACTTTCTTTTCCTTCTAAAAATACCTTCTAAAAAACACTTTTAATAAAAGGCATCATTTTTAAATTTAAAAATAAAAGTTGAACAAAACTAAAAGAAAACCAATAAGCCTCACATCTGCAAATTTTATTTACTTTAAAGGTCCTGATAAGAACAAAGGCTGAACTTCATATTCTTCTGATAACACACTTGGAAAATATCTTACTTTCACTTCCTTTTTTTCTTCGAGTGTTAGTTTTATATGATGATACACTATCATCTCATATGTAATTTCAAAACAGTCACTGTAATGCAGCTGAAATTGTTGCTTTTCTATGGCAATGACATATAAAAATAATCAACTGGTACTTGTACTTTATTCACAGTTTGTAACACATATTGTACTTAAGGCAGTCATGGAAAAAAAATCCAAAGTGTTTGCTGATCAAGTGGGAGGTTAAAGGTTGGGTACAAGTTTAGTCTTTCAAAGATTTATTTTTTGAATAATTGCTATTCAAATGAAAGCTCAATACATCACCTCCTTCTCATCTGCTGCCAGTCCTTCCGTGAGGGGAGCATATAGGATCATGTAACCTGTGGCACCCGCTACCCCTTTCCACTTTGCTCTCATGCTGCTCTGTGACACATCATACAATTGCAGATCCGAGGCCATTGGCAAGGCAACTACAGTGGAACAAGAAACAGACACTTCAGTTGTCTCACTTGAACAACCAGCTATTTTTCAAACAGTTTATTTTACCCTAGGAAACACAAAGGAGTACAGCTGTCTCCAGGTGTGGAAGTGCTGTCTGGATACCACAACGATGAAGAGCTGATTAGTAGAAAAAAAGAACACAGAATTAAGATTCAGATCTCACCCTTCCTTCTCCCCGATCTTCAGGAGGATGACCACTCGCTCTCAGAGAACGGGCACAGTCGCTATGAGGAACAAGTAGCAGTGCCCAGAGGTGGCCCTTTCTGGCAGCAGCTCCCAAGCCAGAGCATGGGAGAAACAGCCTTGAGGCAGGACACGCTGGAGGAAACTCTGAACGAGCAGTTGCACATGTCAAAATATTTTGACGACAAACTGTTGTGTGGTTAAAGCCTGGATTGTCCAAACTGGCTCCCAGGTCTTTGTCAACGGGATTATACAAATGTGGGCAACATCATCCATTGCAAATTGTAGTGAACGCTAACCTGGGGAGTACAACTAAGCAGGATGAGTGAAATTCAAACGTTATTAGGAAGTTCACTTGTGAATTTAAGGCACTGATACCAGAACATAGCACCAATCTGGGTTCCTGAATATTTCTTTGCATTTCTATAACTCTTTAAAGTAGCATTTCGCACTTCTCTGATTGTTCTCCCTTTCTTCCTCTCACAGAATAACATTCTAAGGTCTTCCCACTGCTGTTACATCATCAATGGATCCAATGAAACATCCAGTCATTGGAGAGATATAAGGGAATGTTGACTGCACCTTTTCAGCTGCTTCTGCTGAAAATTCCATTAGAAAACACCACTTTTTTTCCACTGAGAATAGTCCATAAAATGACTCAAAGAGTCTGAAAAAAACAGAAGGCAATTGCTAATTGATATCAAACTGTTCCTATTAGGAACTCAGAGAGACTGTAACAGGCTGGATTGTTGAGCCTCTATAAAGCTCTGTTTTGCGAGTTTCTGAAGGATCTGGTCTGCAAACACAAAGTGAGCTACCAATTCTAATTACAAAGCTTCAGAGAACTTCTCTAATCTCCTTGTCCAAATAAGAACTGCAGCCTGTCTAGCTGACATCTCCAAGGAGTAGTATATCTATTATCTTATCTTCAACAAGCCCTAACAGAGCTTTTAACTTTCCATATACAAGACACGCCAGCCTGGTCCTCTCTTGTTCATTGAGGCCAATCACTCAAGCTGCTGTTCAGGTCTGTAAATGTGGGCAAAACTTCAACCCGGAACTCTCTTTAGATTTCCATTTCCAGGTTACTCATGTATCTTCACTTCAAATCTTTTAACTTCCATCCTATTTAAACCCTTGTTGATATGTTGACATATATTCCCATGAATTCCCACAATTCCTCTAATTATAGGGAGAAAACGCCCATAAATATTTTAAAATATACTTCAGTCTCCTCCCTCAGGACTCCACTCAGACCTGATACCTACAGAAAAAAACTACATGTTGAGATATTCTGAAGGCACTTTCTACCACATTGTCTCATTTCTATTCAAACTGCCGCAGGATCACAGACTCATATGTTAATTCTCAACGGGAACTCCTAGATACTCTGGCACTATAAATAATACTTAACAAAGAGGTGACTGGAAATTAAAAAAAAGCAGTGTTTTCTAATGGAATTTTCAGCAGAAGAGCTCAGAATTTCAAATATAAATATCCAGTAGATAATGCCGATTTGCATCTTGGACAGTTACCAGAATATCCTAATACTCTGCTGACACAGGGATAAATGAAACCTACTAAAACAAACTGGAATGAACTAAAACAGGTGAAAATATATTTGCAGTAAATTAAAATGCGAACACATTTCATACTTACTTCAAGTTAGAAGTGATTATTAAATCAGAAACCTCTCTAATTATCTGCACAGTATGCATATTGAATGTGTCTATTTAGATTTCACATACCTGTAACCTATTTTCAGTGTTCTACATGAACAAATATGATTGGTGGCTATTTTAATCTGTCAGTATCTCACGCAAAGGCAGGAATGCAAACTACAATTTTCCATAGTTCTCCATTAGGATAGTAAAAAAATACTTTCAAACTGCAGGTATTTATTTTATCATGTGAAGTGATTAACACTTGCACGTCAGACTATTACTTCCAACACACTATCAAAGACAGCTGCATAAGATGCTTGATGCTGCATGTCCTTGGGGTGTGATCTGATCAGATCTCAGAAAGCCAGCGGGGGTGGGCTCTGTCAGAACTTGACTAAGGCGACTTCAAAGGAATACCAGGTGCAACACAAAACAATCCTCTTGGCTCAGTACGTGACTGTTCTCTCTGCTCAATAAATTAAACAGGTCCCAACACCGTGTTATGGGGTATAACATGGCTGGAGATGACATTTTGGGAGACTGAGACTAGAATAGAAGTCTGAAATAATTTTATGTGATCCTATTTTATTTTCTTCTCAGATTTGGAAGATTAGTGCTGACACGGAATCAAAGAACCATTAAGCATGAAAGGCACCTCTTGAGATCATCTAGTCTCACTTCCCTGTTCAGTCAGGGTCAGCTAGAGCAGGCTGCTCAAAATCACGTCCAGTTGGGTTTTAAATATCTCCAGAGACGCAGACTCCACAACCTCTCTAGACAATCTACTCCCATGTTTAACCACCATCACAGTAAAATTGTGTCATCTTCTGTTCAGATTTCATTTCATTTTTTGATTTGTGCTCATTGACTCCTGTCCTGTCAGAGAGCACCCCTGAGAAGAGTCTGGCTCCCTCTGGTTCATTCCCTCCCATCAGGGATTTTTACACATCACTAAGATCAGCCTGAGCCTTCTCTCTTCCAGACTGAACACCCATAGCTGTCTCAGCCTCTCCTCTTACGAAAGATGCTCCAATCCCATAGTCATCTTCGTGGTCTTTCACTGGATGGACTCACCCCAGTAAGTCCACATATCTCTTGTTCTGGGGAGCCCAGCACACGACCAAGAATCCAGGTGTGGCCCCATCAGTGCCAAGCAGAGGGCAAGAATTGCCTCCCTCAAGCTGCTGGCAATCCTTTTCTAATGCAAGACAGGACACTTGTGGCCTTCTTTGTGAAGAGGGTACATTGCTGGTTCACAGTCAGCTTCTTGTTTACCAAGACCTCCAGGTCTTTCTCTGCAGAATTGCCCTCCAGACGGTTACCCCCCAGCATGCACTGATGCATGGAGTTATTCCTCCCCAGGGGCAGGACTTTGCACTTCTCTTTGTTGAACTGCATGTGGACAAATATCCATGCTGACTAATTCAAATCACCTCCCTGTCCCTCATATGTTTGGAAAAGGGTTTCAAGGAGTAGTTGCTCCATCATCTTCTTGGGCACTGAGGTGACAATGGACCAGCTTGTAGTTCCCAGATCCTTCTTGATTGACATTTGCTTCCTTCCAGTGTTCAGGAACTTCTCCCTGACACCATGACCAATCAAGAATAATCAAGACTGTCCTCATCCTCACAATGACATAAACCAGCTCCTTCAGCACTCATGGCTGCAGCCCATTCTGTTCCACAGACATGTGCATCCAGTTTGCTTAAGTGCTCCCTATAGCAGTACTCCTCAAATGTGGCTAAGTCTTCTGTTCCCCCAGACTTTTCCATTGATCTCAGCAGCCTGAGATTTCTGAAAGCCATTTTAACCTGTAAAGGCTGAGTCAAAAAGCCACTGTGTTCAGTGTTTTCCACTTAGTTTGTCACCAAGTTCCCTGTCCCATTCAGGAGCAGGCCCATGTTTTTTCAGCCTTCCTTTCAGTGTATGTACTTGTAGAGTCTATTCTTGTTGCTCTTCACATCCCTTGCCAGGTTCAGCTCCAGGTTGGCCTTGGCTTTCCTAAACTTACCCCTGCAAGATCACACAGCAACTCAATACTTCTCCTGGGTCATCTGCCTCTTCTTCCGTCTCTTAGAGACTTTCTTTTTACGTCGATGAGTTCTGTTACGAGTTCCTTGCTTACTCATGCCAGCCTCCTGTCACCTTTATTTCATTT
This sequence comes from Gallinago jamesoni, assembly GCA_025769975.1. Lineage (NCBI taxonomy): Eukaryota > Metazoa > Chordata > Aves > Charadriiformes > Scolopacidae > Gallinago > Gallinago jamesoni. The sequence goes on along the minus strand of JAOQGH010000012.1, from coordinate 139,753,339 downwards.
CCTACTTGTCAGTATGGACTTTTCTTGAGCTTGTAGGATGTGAGCTTTGGGTATGAAGCTGCTCTTCTGGACCCCTCTCCTCCCCAAGGCCACATCCCCTGGGGTTCTTCCAAGCATGTCTCTCAAAAGATTGATGACTGCTATCCTGAAATCCAGAGTTGGGGTCCTTACTCTTTACTTTCATTCCTAATATCTGTCATATTTACTAAAACTGTAAATGTATTTTGTATACAAATGCATAAAATTGATATGATCAATAGCAGCACATTATCTCAGATACTAGCACATTTTTCATTATAGAACCCAAAACTGTAAACATATATTCTAACAATATACCACGTCACCATTTTACAGGGATAAAATAACTGAATCATTGAGAAAGGAACTTACAGAAGTTACCTTGAAATCTTTGGAACTGGTAAGAATCACATGCAGGTATTTCTGGTCCCACCTAATCCTCCACTCATGAGATCATCTTCAGCCACAAGCCTAATTTATAAAGCTTGGCCTCACACTCAAAGTGTAGGAATGTTTTAATTTGGGGTTCAATACAATCGACTTCAAAGTTCAGCCCAGAGATAAAACCTTTCTCAGTATTTAAATATCCACAAAGCATTTGGACTTGGGAACTTAGCCCAGAATTAATTCAAACAGAAATTAATATAAGGCAAATGCATTAAAATAAGCTAAATTGAAAACTTTCTTCTGCCTTTTTTTTTTTTTTTCACAAAGACTAATGCTTGCACAGTATGATTGAATGCAAACAGTCAAATCTGTAAAAAACAAGATAAGCATACTCACGTGTAGTTTCAGTTCCACGGAGGCCCTCGCTAGCAGCATTTGAGTATATTGCAAATACAGCTATCTGGTATTCAGTCAATGACATTAGGTTTTTCAGCACTGCTGTTGATAAGCTTCCATCTACCACAACCTGTTTGGAAGAAAATTCAACTAAATATGCACAAAGCAAACTAACTATATTACCATCTAATCAATCAATTAATCCCTCTTTCTGGCACTTTTTACACTGGCATCTAAGAATCAATGTTCTACAGTTCAATTCATAAATCAAATTTGCTTTTGCTACCTATAGGTACAGTGAGGTGTCTGAAAAAAGAACAGCAACCATAAATCAAAATATTTTACTGATGTAAGTAGCCATTCAGAACAAAGGAATTGCTTAGATAAATAAAGTATACAAAATACAGTTTAAGAGTGCATATCGGACACTTTTTGATGTAAATACTGCATTATCATAAATATTCCTTTAGTACTACACACGTACACACACAGTACTTCAAACTGGCATTAACATATATCCATGCTGATAAAGTTTCTAGTACAAAAAGAAAAAACATATATCCTTAGTAAAATCCTCTTGCTCTTCTGCCTTTCCCTTCAATTTTGTAAGTTGTCAGCTGAAGCCAAGAGCTTGTTCTACTGCATTTTTCCTGCCTCCAAAATGCCTGTCCTATTCAAACAAACACCTCTCTCCAAATTTTCAATGACCAGTTCCAGACGTCCCAAAAACATATACCCATATCACCTTCCTTTATGAATTACTTTTTCTTAGAATTGAAAATCTGGCTTACCATCAGCTCCTACCTCTTCTGTTCTTGTAAACGGAATGGTGCAGGGAGAGTCTACAGCATTGGCTCAAGTAACTTTAAGTGTAAGCAAAAATGCAAGTAGTTCACCCCATCCCCCAAAAGTGCTCATTGTTAGAGCACATTTATTTTCAATTACATGACAGAAAAGCAGCCTGGCTACTACTCAACCTTCACCACCATCCAATGTGACCATATCACCTTTCTGCAGAGCCGACATAGGGAATTTTAGGGATTTTCTGTCTGGTTAGTTCCTGCTGTTGTATTAAAAAATTCTGGGAAACTTTTCCTCCTTTTACCTCTTCCGGTTGTCCTCCTCGAGTGGGATAGTACACGACCCTGTATTTTTCCACTTTTCCTGGTGCATGTGTCCAGCTAACCCGGAATCCTCTAGCTGTTACCTCGGATGTGACCAAATCCGAAGGAGCCCCAAGTGAAGCAACAATTGTTCCTACGTTAGAGACAACCAAGATTTTTAATTCTCCTCTGCAAAATAATTATTTGGTTTTTTATATTTGCTGAAACTCTAAAGATCACCCCTCATCAGAAGATCAAATAATTGGCTACTCCACTTTTATTTAGGTCGTTTTCAATGGAAACAAAGAACTAATAATGAGTACTGCACGTGCAGTTCTCAGTGGAACTAAGCCTTCCCGGTCTTTCATAAACTTTTATAGAAAAGAGACAAAAATACAAAACTAAGCTTTCCTATCCTTCCTCCCATCACTCTTTCAAGCCCTTTCCTTTCTGGTTTTCTATTTCAGGTTCCTTTTCTCCCAGTCACAAAAACCATCCAAGTACATATACAGCTGTGATCTCCTGCGCTCCTCTGCAGGTTGGAAACTGATATGCTGCCTGTCAGCAGATTGAAGAGATGTAGGGAATGGTCTCCTTCTCTGGAAATCATTCCTTTCCACAAAGATATCTCATCTCTCCATGTTTTTTCCATCTTCTCCCACTCAATTTCCCAACTGACTGGTTACTCCCCCCCACAAGACATAGCTAATAGTCTTGTGTTTGCAGGTGAATAAAAGAGGAAAAAGATGGAATGAAGCCTTACTAATACACACTTTTTCATTGCAGAGGTAGAACTATATGTGAAGACAACCCTCCTTACTGATAAGTATGACAAGCTTATTGAAAAATCACTCAGCATTTCTGTGATATTACAGAATCACAAACGAAGCAATACAAAATCCACTGAAGTCTTTCAGAAAGACTTCCCTCAGGTATAACTGTTTCTCTGACAAATTGCAACATTTTTGCATAGCCATTTCTTTTTTTCAGAAAAACAAAAAAGATATAGTCAGAGAAGGCTTTTTTATATATGAACAGTTTTCTTCACCATCTTTCTTTTCATGTGCTCTGAAATGTATTTTTTTATGTATCAAATAAGAAATAGAAAAGGAATCCATCATCAGGAAGGGACAAAATCTTCACAGTTGAAAATTTTGACAACTTATGAGACAATAAAACCAGTAAGTTAGAAGATGGAAATCACAGCACAAATGTAACAATTTCACGTGCAGCTGTTAAAGCAATTCATCTGCAAACCTTTGTATTATAAATATTTTTCCTTATCCACCATTTGGAAATAGTTACAGCAGAATGAATGTATATTTTTAGTACTACCAAATACCATAATATTTACCACTATCAAAGACAGAGACCAAAAGATCGAAGAGATCAAAGCAAGAACAAAACACACCTAAGAAGACAATTTCCCTGACAATGTGCTTTCTTGTGAGCAAAAGAATCTATAGCGTGCTTCAAGTGCCAGAAGCCAGCTTAGAACTGCAGGTATTTGCAATAGGATTTGTAGCTCTAAGTTCATATTAAGTTACATTAGCTGTTGTTTCTTAATCACCTTTGATTTCCTTTTCCTGTTCCTCTACTCGTGAGCACACTGTTTTGGTAAGACCTTCAACAATGGTATGCATGAAGTTAAAGTCAGCAACGTTGTAGACATGCGTGCTGTCGGGTTCAGAGGCAATCTCTTTGAGTTCATTTATATCTGCATTCTTTACACCTTTCATTGGAAAGAAAAATAAAGAAAATATTTGCAACAAAAAAGAAAAAAATCTTGTATGCATAGGGATTGATAAAAAATTACTGAAATCCAATTCTTTCTATTCATTTTAATGACAGATTGCTTTGTCATTAAGATGCTACTTCAAGACGTTAATTTTTGCCAGTGTAACTGGCATTTTTTCAGCTGTCTCCTGATAATGTAGTATCCATGTATCCTGCTAAATTCCAGTTATAGCAGCAATCAATTGGAGAACATACTAAAGAACATTTAAACTAATGATGATACAGAAAAGAACAATTCCTTAATATAGAGGGCAATAGATACAAATACACCAGAGTATAATGGGACACAGAATATGGATATGGCAGAATACACACCAATAGCAAACAGCTCAATGCCAGCATCTCGTAAATTTTTAGCAGGAGGGATAACATCATCTTGGGACTTTCCATCAGTGATGAGTATACCAATTTTAGATACTCCAGGTCTTGCACCTGCTTCAGGCTTAAAGCTGTTTTCCAAAATATAAGTTAAGGCAAGACCTGAAAAAGGAAACATTTTAAAAGACTCTAAGAGGGAAAAATTTCCATTAATTTTGCTAATATCATAGTGTTTGCCTCCACTCAGTTTAAAAATCTTGAGACACCTTTTAATGAAGGATAAGTATAAAAGAAGAATTTATTTACTGGAAGATTAAATTCCAACAAGCATTCTAAACTACAGAGAAGACGACATTCGTCTTTAGCAGCCTTGTATTTTAATGTATTTTAATGTATTTTAAACTGGTTATGGAAACCTAAATTGATTGTCTTGTGAATGCATCATCTTTTCTTCCTTACTCTACAAATAGGAATACTCCATATCCAATAGAATAGGAAGTCCCCTCTCCTTCTACCTATATTGAAAGCACATGCTCTGGATAGCTCAGTAAATCCCCATACTACATGCAATCTTACTTTAATTTGATGGTTTGCTTGTTCTTTCCAATTTACAAGCTGAAGAAAAGCTTAGATAAAGCTTAGGGAGAATCTGATTTTAATAACTGCTAATTCTTTAAAGGGAAGGAAGAAGAACAACTCCTCAGGACAAACTTACACGTCACAATAAGATCATATCTGAAAACTTTTAAGTCTCCCACAACAAATATTCCTAATTCACCTTTTTCTAACACCCATATAAAATAATCATGATAATTTACTACTTGCTACCTCACAGTAATCTCATTCCTAGGATCATACTAGAGTCCTTCTGCCCTTTGTCCCACTGCAATCTCTCCCCTCTACCAAAATAAAGGCTGTTGTGGCAGAGAAGGAGATTCTTTCACATTCATTCTTCCTTCTTCCCCTCCCTCCCCCCCCCATGCTCTCCCCATCTACAAT
>JAOQGH010000012.1:139653562-139748221 GCA_025769975.1 Gallinago jamesoni | reverse complement strand
CCCCAAAAAAACAGAGGGAAAAAAAAAACAAAGGAAAAAAAAAAACAGCAGGGATTTACTCAAAGCCACGTCTGGGTCTTTGGATATATCACTCTCCTGGCAAGACAGCCAATATTACTGACTGCTGCTTTGATGATACAGGAGTTGTATTCAGAGACTGTATTTTTCCCAGGTTGACAGGCACCCCCCATTTATCCATCACTAAGTGTCTTCTAGGGCTTCAGCACTCTAACTACTAAAAGGTCAATGGAAATCTGAAAGCCCCAGGTGATCACTTGATAAGCTACTATTGCCAGTTATCAGATATTAAAACAACATTCTTTCCCTCTCCAGAATAAACCTCTGTGCATGAACATTATGAATGGATTTTGCATTTTCTTCCCAGCAGGTAAAAGATTTTACCTCCAGCACAGACAGTTGGTGTACACTTTGCTTGATGTGACCCTGTCCTGACCAGAATTGCTCCCAGCGAAGCCAATGAGACAAGCACTTCAGAAAAGACTTCACCAACACTGGGTAAAGCAATTAGAGAGCTGCAAAAACCCTATCCTTTTTACCCTTCATAGTAAGCACTAACACTTCTTAGTCTCTGCAGCAGACTATGTTTTTTAATAAAAGGCAAAAGCTAAAACATATACTGTACCTGTTAATGTATTTCCTCCCTTATATGGCAGATTACGGACTGCATCCAAAACAGCATCTTTTGTGCCATAGGCATTCAAATGCCATTCAATTCGGGGATCCCCACTGTACTGTGCAAGACCTAAAGAACCAGAAATTAAGGTAATCCATCAGGCAATAAAGCATGGGGTTTTTTTTAAGTATTTACACTTTATGTACTTGGTTACCATCAGCTTGCCATAAGTAGCTTCACCACCATACTAAAAAAATGCATTGCTTGATGCCAAAAAAATAGTATGGAGTCATTCTTAGTGGCAATGTCTCAATTTATTTTCAAAGCCCTTCTTTCAAGTGCTAAGGAAAGTAAATGAGGAGTACACATCTTTCTCAGAGTTTAGTAAGATTCCAAGAAATTGGGTTTTAAAGAATTTTTTGTGCCTTTGATCAGACTAAAATAAAAGTAGCAGAACAGAAATATAGCATTTGAGCCAGTTTAAAGCATCAGAGAAGCCATCCATTGGCACGCTCTTCCTCTGTAAATTAAACTGCAAGTGTTTGATCTAATGCTGACTGAAGTCAGTAGGACTGCTTCCACTGTTTTTTAATTTTCCACTGACACTGCATTAGTCTACTTAAGCTGAGTGTCACAGTAAACTGCGAGGAATTAATACTACAAACATTCAAGCATTACTTTTATTATAGTAGTGCTAGTTCCAGGTGAGGATGAATCTTGTATAAATAAGTAACATCAAGCTGCTAACTATCCTGAAATCATGAAATTTTTATATTGCTCAGAAATATGAAGAAAAATATGGCACCTTACCTACTCTTGTTTTCTCAGAGCCCACATTGAAAGCAGAAACCAGATTTTCCAGGAACAGTCGAACAAGTCTGAAGTTAAACCTGCCAATACTCCAAGAACCATCTACCAGTATCACAATATCTGCAATTGCTGGAGTTTTACAGGTAAACAGGCTTCCTGTAAATCATTAAAATAAAAACAATATTTTTAATTCAATAATAAAATTACAACTCAATACATAACTTTCTCCTCCCACTAAGCTTAACACTTAAAGCTTCCTTCCATAGGAGAAGAAAGAAATAAGCAAAATCTCTAAACGTATTTGTTCTAAATTCAGTAATAGAACACTTTGGCCATTATCAACTTAGTTTCTTCATTAACCTGTTCAAAATTACTGTTAGAAGATACATAAAAAAAGAAATGCTTCTTCTAAAAATACAATACTACAGTCAAGCCAGCAGTTCATTTTCATTCTCCAGAGTATACATACACTGTATACAGTTCATGACACTTAACCTGAGGCACAGACAATGCAGAGAGCGCTACCCAGGAATGCAGACATCCAAAGCTGTTATCAAGACGACTTTTATAGTCACCATAGAAAAGCAGGTCTTTCTAGACATTTCAACAACTCCGTAGAAAAACTTCTTTAGCTGCCATTGTAGACTTCTAAAGTTAGAAGTGAGTCTCACCCTGGGAGTCCAGAGTGGGAGGTACTCAATACAGCAAAGACACAAAGACCTCAGATTCAAATTCACAATCTCTGTGAGAACTAGAACCACTTGAAGACTTCGTCTTACAGATATATGGAAAAATATACAAAAATAAAAGAGCACGTAAAAGGCAACAGAAAAGACCTGATGAGAATTAGCAGAGACGAACATTAATAGCCTCTAAGGCTCAGCAAACCAATGGGGAAATCAGAGGAAACAGGAGTAGAGATCAAAGTTCAAGGTAAGACAACTAGAAGGTTTTTAGAAATTCTTAATAAATTGAGAAGCCTAAACCTAAGTGCCACAATTAGTTCGAGAAAATGACAGGAAGGGAAGTAAGAGAAGAGGTTCCTGTAACCTCAGACAGTATCGCCACATCACACAGAGGTGGCTGCATGACTCTAAAAGTAAGGCTGCTGAAATGCTGTGGGTTCATACTGTAGGGAGGGAAAACGAAGGAGTGATGTTACATGGGGTGGACCAAACAAGAGCTTGTGTTTGAAGTGTAAAAATCACAAACTCCCCACCAGATTGATTATAGAATAAGGAGGGAAATAGGTGAGTCAAAGCAAAGCATGTCGGTAGAAAAGTATCTTGTATCACAAACCATTTAGGAATAAAAATTATGTCCCTGAGCACAGTAAAAAATTTGCAGATTAGTTAAGTAAGCTGCAGTCCAACTTTTATTGTCATTTTCTTCAGGATCCACTACATAAATTAGTTGACAAAGGATACAAACACCTAAGGTGGTATGAACAGGAATCACCAAGTACATTGTTAGAAATAAACTAATCTTGAGCAGAGGTGCTCAGCGATTAAAAGAAATAATTCAGTGAGAAATAATCAGAAAGGTGGTTGCATTAGCTCACAAGGAGCTCTCCTGTAAGAGAGGGAATAAGACACACGGTTAGCAATTTAAAACTTTAACATCGTATTATTAATGATAATCTTTTCATTAAAGACAAAATGATAGTCTCCCAATCTGATATGCAGAAGGACTTCAAACAATTGGTTCTAATTAAGAGCTAGATTAGTTCTGTAGTGTAAATCCACTGAGCAAGAAACTCAATCTATAAGTTAATGTCTTAAACGTGAACTAAAAATGTTTTTAGAAGAGCAGGGAACATTTCCTACGTGCAGCAAGCAGTGTAGAATAAGTTCTAAACACATGACAAAAATTCCACTTACAAAGATGCCAAAACAAATATTTTATTTTAGTTTTTACAGTACAAGACAAGGTTATTTGAATTGGCAACACATTTTAATGTATAAACACTGGGGAACATTTAGTAAGCATCAGAAAAATGATCTTAAATTGGAAGATAAATCCAACAGAGGTCCAAATCTTTGTATCACTGAAGTCAATAGGAAAACTTCCCTTGATTTCAGTGGGACTGGAATCTGTTTTGTGATTTAATAGGAACTTACCAGTCATAGCAAAATTGATGTTTAAATATCTTTGCCAAATAAACTTCCTGTTAATCAGCCTGCATTATTTTGCAGTATTTGTCTCCCATTAACATGCAGTTCAATTGTGCCATTCTTACACTGGCCATAACTATCTTCTTAAGCATCAAAAGAACTATTGGCAAAGTAAAACGCTGCTCAACACTAGTAAGAATGACAGAACTGGGGCCCTGATTCACATCCATGCAGCTGTACTGTAATACAGCTGTACCCTTTCAGTATGATCCCAGCAGTTTAATCATATCCCAATGAGGATAACAGGATTTCTGTGGCTGTATTTCCCTTCTCAACTTCTAAAATCTTATGCTTACTGTGAAACCCAGTTAGTGCCCTTGGTCTTACTCGTTTTGTACCAACAAGATTTGCCTATAAGGCTTCTTTAATCCTGTAGTCATGGCTTTTTGAATAAAGCCTTTTATCAGTTTTAGTAAATCCATTCAGTGCAGTAAAACCCGAAGAATAAAGAAAACAATAAAGGCATTCCTTTCAATATTTTATTTCCACATCATCAGATCAGTGCAAATAGTATAATTCAATTATTTTTTTGTTAAAATAGCATGTATGGTTTGATCCAAGATTGTACTGCAATGTCACAATGTGAAAATTTGACTCGTTCTCTTCGTAGATAGGAGATACTTGTTGAATCTTTTCTGCATAAAACATTTAGGTTTTGTTACTTCTGTACACCCACTATTTGCTTATGTTTCTCCTTGTTGTACTTAATAGAATTGTAGAAAGTTCCCTAAAATGGAATAAACAACAGTGAGATATTAAACAGAATAACATGCTGTACAGAAATCTTTAAAACCTGATAGAATACAGACACCATACCATCCTACTTTATAAAGTTAGTCTAAGAAACAGTGTGTAATAAATAATTTACACATCCCACTGAGATTAGCCAGTTTCCATTACCAGTTGTAGCAAACGCCTTTTTCACTAATCTTCCCATAAAACCATACACGGCCATGAATTCCTATAGAGTTTGAGGATAATTTTGAACATTTCAAGTATCTAAATGTAACTTTAATAGGCAATTTTCTCAAAAAAACATTTCTTAGAGGATGACAGCATATAATTCCATATAAGAAAAGCTTCCCACACTCCATGTTTCAGCCCACTACAAGTTTGAATTCTGTGATCAGGTTGTGCATGTTTCCTTTTTACTCGGTTATCGAAAGAACAGTATTGAGGGAGAAGGTACCACTTTCCTCTGAATTACACAATACTCACCAGTTTCTAGAGGGGGACAGTGGGGAGGAAAACAGTTTCCTAATTTTGTATAATGTTTCCTGATGTTATATAGATAGCATTATTCTACTTCAAGTACTACATTCCATAACAAACAATAACAGAGCCTGAGATTTACAGCTTAAAGAAAATGACAGAATTGCCAGTATTCTACAGCCAGAAAAAGAGCTGATATATTTTACACCAGCAACTGTCTTCACTGGGTGGAGGAGTTTGATGGGGAGAAAGTAAAAATGTTAATGGACTTTCTGTAACAAATTTACAATCTTCCTAGCATTATCTGACAGAAGGAACTTGCCACTCTGCCAGGAAGGTAACTGAGGAGGAAGGGGTTTGGTCTGTTCGTTTCTGCATGTCACAAATGAAGGCACAGGCTCAAAATTTCACTGTCAAAGTCAGTAGCATACAACTAAAGGCTACCAGCAATGTATTAGGACAAGGTATCTGCACAAAACCCACTTCAGTGTTGCCAACTGCCATATGATCATCAGGAATTGAAGTCCCTTTTTTCAGGGAAATCTTTTAAAGAATAACCAGCATGGAAGGAATTTAGCATCTACCAAATGAAGTTTTCTGCCTTTGATCCCTCAAGCCCATGGACATAAAAGGTGACGCATTTGCTGGCAATTCCAACGTGCAAGGACTACAGCACTATCAAGACTTATGTCAGAGTTTGGCTGAGAGTGAAGCCAACAACAGTAATGCTTAAAAAAAAAAAAAAAAAAAAAAGATCCACCTAGAACTTTCTGGGATACAGGGAGAGTTATTGGGGCCTGCAAAACGTGCCCCTTAGGAAGTCCCATTGAAGGGAATGGAGGGCAGGTGAGGACTGCTGGGGGCTCTGGCAGTGAGGGGGATGCACAGAACAGAGTAGGATCTGCAAACTTCTGTAAAACACCAACCGCTTCTCAGGGCTGCATTTTCAACCCGCTGTTATTCTTTCACCCATGTCTTCAGTGAGCAATGGTAAAACACAAAAGTTTGACCAAAAAACCTGCAAGCCTTACTTAGACACAAATACCAGCTATGATATTTTAGGCTAGAGTAGCACCTCTGTGACTCTTGGAGTTAATGCTACTACTCTTTGAAAGGCAAAGGGAGAAGCAGCAAATACAGGCACTGCCACCTGGGAGGGCTCAATGCCTTAGAAGAACAAGTTGAATTTGCACACATTCTTGATATATTTTGCAGAAACACACTTTATATTTTGCCTCCCTTTGGTATGAAACTGTTCTCATTTTCAAGAGCCAAAACACACACTTCTTTGCTAGAAGTTAAGACTATAATTCTGAGTCTGCAATATGTCGTTTCCTTTCTTACTCTCTGTCACAGTGGAAAAGTCAAAAAATATACGTGGAAGGGGAGGAAGAAAGTTCAAGTAGAGGTCAGTAATAATACAGTATGAATGGAAGACTCGTTCATGGGGTAACAAAGCACAAAAGGCAAGAAGTGTGATGACAGAAGTGAGTGAAAAATACCTTGTGAATAAAGCACAAATGACAGAGTAAAGTCAGTCCCTCCTCAGTGAGTGGCAGCACCACTGCTGAGCAGAAGCACCACTAAGGACAAGGGCAATATAAATTTACATCAGGAAGATGTCACTTCTTCTAAAAAAAAAAAGGGTTAAAAAAATACAGGGACGTGAGGCACTGTTCAGCTCCAAAATTCAGCAACTCACTAGTCCACACTTCTGACATTGATATTATTGCACTGTGCTGGTGATATCATCATTGCACTTAGACCTCAGTTTAACACATCCCATATGTCAGGCTTCAGACCAGACAAATGCATACAACATAACTGCTTTTCTTTGAACTAGATCCAGCCATAGCTTGATTTTGAAGGACTCAAAATGCTAGAACATCATTAGGTTGAAAGAGCAGCCCAACGAGGTTAGAAGTTTGTCCCTGCTCCCTAGAAAAAAAAAACACAAAATAAAATAAAGCAGCCAGCCCTTTCCCATGCACCTTGTTCTGTTCCAGGAAACTAATACAGCTCAACTGGCAGGCCTACAAATTTGTTATTTGGAGCAGTTGGAATACTAAGACTTACTGAATCTGCTGTGTCTAATCATGTTACGTTTGACTGTGAATGCTGTAGTTCAATAATTTTGCTTCTTTCAAAAAATATACAGCAATAAATATTATTATTTTAAGTATAGCTTTTGAATTTAAAGCCACAAAAGCAGAAGTTAAAACATTAGTTGATAAAACACATTAATTGCATGCATATACTAGGGCTAATTCTCAAGTGTGAAAGAAGGAAGCATAAAGCCATTTTCTATGCACCTTTCTATAGACACTCAATGATATTTGTACTTCTTCAGTAAGTAATCACCATCTTAGAACTCTTTAGAACTTTCTTCCTGCGTCTTAACTTTTTAATTTACTTGAGAGACAGAACAAATATAAAAGGTAACTATGAAAGAAAGTGCTGATGTTTTCTGGCAGACCATTGCTGATTGATAGTACCAAAGCACCTGATGGCTGCAGCAGCTTCCCAAAGAGCAACACTAAACTATCTTGCTCTGTGTACCTAGTTAGAAAAATATGTTTAAAAAACCCCCTGCATTTAAACTCAAGAGTTCAAAACATTTATTTTACTTTCTCTTCCAAAAAGGCAACACGTCAACATAGAACAAAACACATTCCTGAAATCCTTCCTGAAACTTCAACACTGCATGATACTGTGTCCATTTAGCCATAATGATTTACACTGAAAATGGTCCACAACCCTCCTGTAAAGTACATGAAACCTGAGAAATTCTTCTGCGGATTACAGTGATAATTCTCTACTGCTCATTGCTCTCAGTTCTGCCCTCAAGTCCATGAATGTTTTAAATGAAACAACTGTCTCAAAGTCTAAATTACTTTTCAAGGCAGAGAACTATAATTTTTTATTAATATGGTCATGTTTATCCACCATTCCTATGTAACAAATATGCCAGGGAGTTATTTTCCCCTTTTCTTTAGTGAAGTATGAAATCCCTGAGACAGTTTTCTCTGGCTATCTGGAAGGCAGTTAATCATGGGGCTGCAGACAAAATTGGCACTCAGAAATCCTCAACGTTAACTAAATTACATGTATAAATCCCCCTAAATCACGATAAAGAGCTGGCCTGTGTCTAAGCTTGTAACTAAGTTACAGCTTTAATAAAACAGGTTAAAAAAAACCACAAACAAACAGAAAAGAGCCTGCCTCAAAAAACAAGCTGCATATCTATGAAGTCGTTAACACAGAACCAAATAAAACTTAGTTGAAGAGAACTACTACAGCACTGTTACATTACGGCCTGGCATTATAGATCCAGGTAAGTATGATGTTGTGGCCAAAACCAAAAAAAAGATGGTGCAGTACAGTTACAGTACAGAAGACTTTCAAATTCAAGTCCATATATTATCTTCAAGAATTTCTTGAAATTGCATTATCACAATGTAACCAATGTATATGCTCATATAAATATAAATACGCAGTGATCATCAGAAGCATGACTGATGTTGGATGCTATGTGTCAATCCCTTGACCTTTTCCCTCATGTAGTTGATAGTTTGCCACCCAATGTAAAAAGACCCTGGCAACAGGATTACCATAATTAGCTACAACATATTTAGTTCTCCATATTTTAAAATCTGTGCTACTAAGCAAAAGCAGACAAATATTAAACCAAAAAAGTCTTCCTCAGAGGATTTGGTTTTGTGGTTGTTTAAAATTTTCATTGAGACCTAATCAAAAAAGAATCCCAAAGGTCTATGCACTGTACTTAAGTACTGATCAGTGGGCTATGCAGCAATAAACACACCACTGACACCATTTCTTAAGTGAGCATTTAAGGTAATCTTTGATTTTCTTCTCCTCTAGTTCAGACTTTTACATTCCTCTCATTCACTAAAGTAATTATTCCCTACCATAAACAAATTACTAAATAGCCATGTTGTGTATTTTCCCTTCAGGCAGGTTACACCAATGTCTTCCATCCCGCAACATTTCTTTCTGTCCGAGATTCCAGTCTCTTCCGTTCACTAACTATTTCTTTGATCTTGTACTTATGGTACCATCTGGCTAGACAGATAAACAATGCATAGAGGCACAGCAATTAGTCACTATCACATATGGTAGGTAGTTAAATTTTTAAGCTACAGAGGGACCAATAATAACTCTTAATTTACTGAATATTCTTTTCCATTCAATGCCACTGTTTTATAGTGTTTCAAAGGCATTAAAACAAAATTAGAAGTCTTATCTCCAAATCAAATTCCATTTTTAAAAAATAAAACCAAAAATTGATGCAGAACTTTATCCTAAAGACTTTGGTACAGGGATTTTTCTAACAATTCCACTCTATGGAGGAAGGCAATTTTCAATTTGTAAATATATGAGAAAAATACTAATCTGATTTTGCAGAAAGGTTCTGCATAGGAAGTAATAGGACTCTAATGATTACATCACCTACGATATTTTTTTAAACATCTTCTAGAAACAATGGTAAATTCTAAAGGTGTAAGAGTGAATTTTAAAATTTGCACCTAGAAAAGAACAATTATTTCAATTAATCTAGACAAATTACTGGTTGCTATCCAAAGTATACAACTGTTATGGGAGCTGTTAAAACCAAAGGAGATGCATATCACAAGGTACAGACTATGCTTAGACTTATGGGTTTGGGTTTATAGTTTCGCCAGTAGCTGCTTAGAAATTTACAATAGCCATAACCAAATTGAAACTGCTGGCTCTTAATGAAAACCACGTAATTTAATATGCACACACATAGCTAGACTACCCTGATGTGTGAAAAGCAGAGTAAAGGCAACCGTAAAAAAAAAATATTAAAATAGGCCTATGGAGCTCAAGAGAGAATCCTTTTAATTTTTTTCCAAAGAAAAAAATGTTAAATATTTAATAAATAATTTTTCAGTTGTTCTTCTTAAGTTTTTTCAATAAGTAATAATTGTTGCACCGTTACATTCTATTAGATCAGTTTTAGGGTTTCCCTCCCACCATCTGGTTCCTATTCCCAGATTAATTAAAATACTAACAGTTGCCTCAACCACAACACAAGGCTGGCAAAGCACCTGCAATTCTGTCAGAACAAAACACAAGCTTTTGAGTATCATTTTCTGTTTTTATGGCATAGCTAAACAGAACTGCCCCATCAAAGTCATAAATATATCTCAACTAGCCTCTACCAGCTACATCATTATTGCTTGCAACTGATACTTTATTATTACTTCTTAGAGAATAAAAACACTAAACATTATGAAGCTCTTAAGGCAGAAACATCTGCTGCAGTTTGACATGACCTCCCTGCCCCCTGGGTACTGAGCTAAATTTGGATGTTGAGTTTGAAAGGTCTTAAGGGTAGGGAGAGGAGAGATGAGAGATGAGATACTAGTGGCAATTCACAGGCTCCAGCCAATTTAGTCTTTTGGAAAGAGCTACCATTTCTATGCAATTTACAGCTCTCATTCCTTTATCATACTTACTAGAAAGATAGCAAAAGACCAGAAATTTTAGCATGCATTTTTAACCACATAAACAAATCAAACCCAAGCAAAGACCCTGCTGAGACTAACGTTTACTGCTGAAACAGCTGTCTACGCTACTATGCAGCTCTAATTCTGCTAACTTTCCTGCGTACAAAGAAACTAAATATACTCAAGCATCAAGTTGGTGTCCCAGAGAAGCTCCTTTGAGGACTCCAGGAGAGCAGAGTACCAGAATACCACAGTTCAACTTACTGGGGAATAATGAGCCAAACAAACACTTCACGAGCCAAAGACAGAGACATCAAACCTGGCAGTCAGATAAGGAAAGAGGAGGTAATGGGCACAAATTTGAATGTAAGAAATTCCATCTAAACATGAGGAAGAACTTCTTTACTTTGAGGGTGGCAGAACCCTGGAACAGGCTGCCCAGACAGGTGGTGGAGTCTCCATCTCTGAAGACATTCAAAATCTGCCTGGACATATTCCTGTGCAACCTGCTCTAGGTGGACCTGCTTTGGCAGGGAGATTGGACTAGCTATCTCCAGAGGTCTCTTCCAACCCCACATCACTTTGTGATTCTGTGTCTCCCTCAACATATGCAGATGGACTGGTACAATCAGTAGAGCTAACCAGCCAGATAAGAACACCTTTGAGGTGGAGCACATGGACTACTCAGCCAGGCAGGTAAGTTCTGTTGCAGCCACTAACTAGTGTCTGCAGCATAGCTCAGCTTAACACCAAGGCCTACTCAGCACACAGGGCACCAGGCAAAGGGTGCTGACAACCAGACAGCTCAGAATCAATCTCCTTTATCAACAGGTCCAGAAAGAACATGAAGAGCCTGAGAACATGCAGTGAGGGTGGAAACGACCCTGAAATCATTCAGTTTGTACTGAATCACCCTCAGTACAAACTCCTGCTTGATGTTGATCAACAATCTTAGCATCAGATGAATGAGACAGACTGTGAAACAAGACTCCCTCCTGAAGGCATAAGGAACAGCCTTGAAAGGGAAACAGACAGCTAAAAAGCAAAAGATTCACCACCTTCTAGCTGCATTCAGGACATGGATCATGGTCTCTGAAAAGAGGTACCGAACAGTAATATTAATCTCCTATTTTGCTGTCCAGAGCACAACACAAGGCAGCTTGTTCAAGGTATTCAATACAACTGGAATGAAAATCCGAGATAGAGAAATTTGCTGATGAATGCACCAATCCTTTATGAGCAGAGCTTTCTTACAAGAGGGTCTTGGTCCTGCACTTCAGTGATTACTAATGTATCCATATGCTACCACCTGCCCAAAGATTTTCTTAGTTCTCCGTATACGGTTTTAAAATTTTACAAACAATTTCACAAATTTTAAAAACTGCCCAGAGTTTTAACTTATTATTATGTAGCTTCAGTTTCAAAGACTAGATAGTGTCTCATGTCTAAGACAGCCACCACTCATAATATATAGAGATATTTTCCTAGAATATACATAGTCATGAGAAAGCCTGCAGATTTCAGATTAAGAGAATTCATGCTGCCAGATGATGAAGAACTGTTAAGGAGAGTCTCAGCATGGCAGTAGCAAAAGTACTCCAATAACAAAGCACGTCAATGCAGAGCCTGAATCTGACTTAAGGTAAGAGCCTCCTGCTGCCAGCAGATTCCAGCCACGCCAGCGCAGCGTGGATTGGATGGATGCTCAAGAGCTAATGACTTGAAGAGATGAAAAGCAATCTGAAAAGAATGAGAGACTGTTCATTCAGCTGAGCTTCTATTAATCAGTCGTTCGAGAATGTGAATAGCAGTCTCTCACTTCAACTAAGAATGGATTGCATAAAAAAAGTGAGTGCCTTGGAGAAATCTACAAAAGGAAATAAAATATATAAAAAAGGCCCCAGAAAGGAGGTTTTCAGCTGGCAATGTTTCAGACTTGCCAAAGCTTATACAGATTTACTACAGAGGTATGAGGACAAACATAACTCAAGGGTTATGAACCTGAGTAATTCTGATACTAGGAGCTGGATCACTTTATGACAAAATTAAAACTTATATTTAGGTCCAAGACAACCTCTCTCTTTTTCTACTCTGAGAGAGTAGAAAAGGAGCATAAAGCATTTTTTTCTTCTTCCTGAGCTACAAGTTCTCTAGATATCTATGTCAATACTGTGTCTACTTTTCAATGAAACAGATACATTCAAGGAGAGTTCCTAAAGAAGGACAGGGAGGGCAGAAAGGCCCTCTGTCCAATCTCCAGCTTCTGCCTGGCCTGGAAGACTATATGAGGTAATAGACAACCATGACTATTTATATGATGTTAACAGACTGACAGACTGAAGAAAAGCAGCTCCTCCTACAGAAAGGAGGAGCCAGGAGATAAGCAGAATCCCTGGATAAGAATGGAGACTGGCCATAACGTCTAATGCTGAGCTTTTTATTTTCTGAGCAAAGCAAGGTTTGTCTCACATACACTAATGGAAGAATCTCAAACCAGGCTAAGGTAAATAACTAAAATTATTCACAAATTTATAGATATCCAGAACAGACATGGCAAAATATATGAAAACCTTCTTATGTTAAGATCAACCCCTCCCACCTAAATATCTCCCTCTCTCTTCCCTGATCTTACTTCAATCAGGATTCCTTCTATCAGGGTCAAAGTGCACTACTTAAAGGGAACCTTTCCCAATTCCAGCCTTGCAAGTCTTCACTTTCAAGCTTGCTTTCTCTCAAGAATATCTTTTTCTCATATTCAGATTATTTCAACCTACTTGCAAGTAAACTAATGGTTATTTAGTTTAGCCGGATGGCAGATGTAAATGCTGTATCTCTAAGTGCATGCACAATCTCTAAGTGTAGCTTGTAGCTTGCTTGGTTTTCTCCAAAGCAACTACCAAAATGATGGCAAAGTATTTAAGAATTATGTCCATGTCAGTGTTGACACTTCCTATCAGGTTTTCCAGTCGTGGGAGGCAGGAAGCAGGAGTCTGCCAAAGGATCCTGGCTAGGTCCGTAAAAGTACTGCCATTGCAAAAGGAAATCCAAGTTGCAACTAGTAGTCAAAGAACACAAAAGCTTAGCGATGTCCTCCAGAGAAATTCATGTGATAAACTCCTGGAATAAGCATTGATCATCCACAGCACAATGAGCTAAACTTTCCATATGGCAAAGGGGAGTTTACCCAAGAGTTTCCTTGCAACAGTGTCCTCCTATAAGTCCTCCAGGGACTAACAGGGAATTTCTAATGGAAAAATCTCTGCACGGTGGCTCACAGGTTTGTAGGCTACCTTGGAAACTTAATGGATGCCTCTTATCAAATCTACCTTCTGAGAAGCATAAAAACCAACCTGGCTTGGATGTGGTGTCCTAAATCCAAATGTTGAAAAAAGCAATGATAAGGCTACTTCAACTCCTGTTTTTAAAGAGATATTTGCATCCCCTGAAGTTGAGAAAGAAGATGATGTCCATGAGGAGTCACACAGAAGAAGAATGGGAAGCCATCACTCACATGGCACAAGTTAAAAAATAGTCACTGTCACAAAAAGCCCTGTCCTCTGCCAACCTAGCATGGATGGGGCCTGCTGACAGGATTGCTGGGCAGGTTCTAAGTGGAGTCCAGAGCAGAGATCTTCTAACACAACAGGATGGTGATCTGACCAGCAGTGAACCTACCGACACACCAGGCTGGCTGCAGGCATTTAAGTGAGTGTCCTATTGGCAAAGATCAGATGGTCAGGTGACACTTTCACTAGTGAAAGCTGAGACTGGATGAATCATGGATCCTCTGCTTGGGCTAAGGTTAGGCAGAACAAAGCCAAGTGAGTGCAAAGCAAAGTGACGGAGTTTACAACTGAAATACGTCTATAAAATTATTGTTGGGCTAAGCAGCTGCAGAGTGATCAGAAGACTATGGTGAGGGGACCATAATTATAAATGGTTCCAAAGCTCTGTGATGGTCCAAAATGTTCTCAGAATGCTGCAGCATGGTCCAAGCTTTCTGCTGTCCTCTCAAGAGAGGCACAGGGATCTAAGGCCACCCCCCTAAAGAAGTATGGATAATAGTCATTGTTATGTTCATATTACCTTTAATCGTTTAGCAAATGCTAACAAGCAAGTATATATCACACACACAAGAGCTATTCATAATCAAGAGACTGCATGTCACTACGCACCATGGTGCGGGAAAGCAATTTTCGGTAAAGGCTACTAAAATCCTTGTCAAGATGGTAAGCATAGCACTCAAAAGTAAACAGAGGAAAAAAGCAGTCCTGAAGTAACATAAACTACATAGAGCACTGCCCCAGCTGTGAGGCAGTTACATGACAGCCAACATGCATCCTGTCTCAGTAACTGAGTATGAAACGCACCCAACATACCCTCTACAGACACTGCAGGCAGAGCCTCAGTATGATGTATATACATATTTTAGGGAAGTGTAGTCATTAGTCATTGTCTAATGACTGCCATTTAGACAATGCAATCAATAGCTCTAAACCACACTATACTTTTTGATGCAGACTTTAATTTACACGTGTGAAAAAATGAACCCTGTAGTACTCCATGATGTTGAAAGAACTTACCATATCTCCAAAGTACAAAATGCATCTGTCCCTGTTCTGCAGTACGTAAGAAATTGATGCTGAAGACTAACAGCCAGGGTTACTTTGTAACAGAGGATAAATTAGGAGTCCTCGAGGTAGGTAGTTCCTGCACATTCAGCAGGAAGTGTTGTACTCGACAATATAGCTGGTCTGCTTTTAGTGTTGCACTAAACTTGGTTGCATCTAGTTCAATCAATGTTTCAATATTAAAAAAAAAAAAAGGTAAATAAAAGATTTATTTAATAAAAAAAGCCAACAACAACAAAAACCATAAAAAAACCAACCCCACCACTGATCAGCAAATAGTGCTCATGGGATTATCAAAAGTCACAAGATATTTCCCTGGTGACCTTGTGCAGCCTCAGGCCAAGTATTTCAGTGTTTGCCACTTCTTTAAGTACCGTATAGACCAAGAAACTAAACATTAATTACATCTTGCTGGTATCTTCCAAAATCAGCAACACGTTTTTATAACTTGGAGTCACATTTTTATAGCTTGTACTCACTTCATAAGATGGTCTGTTGATAGTTCAGACTGGTGGGGGTTACTGCTTAGGGAGTAATGGGACTCATGGGATATAGGAAAGAGCATCTGAGGATTGTACAAGATTTAGTATGATATGTTCATGAGAGGAACCAAAGCCAATGAAAGAGAAGGATCAAGATAGTTTGGGGAGGAACAAGCATGGGAAAACAGAAGTATAAAAGGATAAAGGGGAACAGTTCCATCTATACATGTGGCTGGTTAGTACTTGTTTGGCCAAGCGCTGTGCTTGATCACCCCAGACCTTTTGGGACGACATGCTCATCCTTGCTACTGGCTGAGCCTGGGGGCATGGAGCTGGGACACCCTGCATGCTCCTCCTGGGCTACAGGATTCAGTGATCCCTAACACAAGACAAAAAAAGAAATCATCTTGACAGTGGGAGAGTCAAGTACTTTCTAATAAACTTTGCTTAGAACCTTAGATCACGGAAGCAGATAGGCTAAGATAAGGGCTAAGATAAGAACTGTTTAGGAAGCACAGAATGGCACTGGGGGAAAATGGCCTACAATATAGCCAAAATCTCTTTCCTCTGCTTGCTCATAACACAAAAGATAAGTGCCCTCCAGAAAGCTCAGGGAGACACTGTTAGTAAGGCAAATAATAGGTTGCATAAAGACAAAGTTAACAAGTTCCATAGCCTAGGAGTTCAGTAAGTAATAAGAAATAGAAAAATGTCATGACTTAAACCAACATTTGCAGTTACATTAGCCAGGATGAAGTGAGTAAAACTATGAAACACAGCCAACAGAGCAGAAGTTCAGAAAGTATTCATTCCTGTGGCTTAGTCAAATACCTCATAGCAGTCATTTCACACTGTCTAGTAATACTTACTGAAGCATCTGACATTAATAAACAGACCAGTTAATAAATTAGATAATTAGTCTCTTCTGCTGAATAGTATCTTAATATACCTCTCCACAGATTTTTTCCTATTCCATTTAAATAGTGCCATTCAACAGCTATGGAGTGAATGTCAAAGCTTACTTGCATTAAAGGGGGTAGCAGTATTGGAAGAAGAAAGCAAGTCAGTGCTTTTCAAGTTTACTGCACCTCTCATTTCACTATCCAAAGACTGATGTGACCTCACTGTAAGAGTTATTATAATAGAAACCTCAGATACATATAACATGTCATTTTGAGGACTGATACACCTTTTGTATTATCTGACAGTGTGCATAACACTGGAAGAAAAAACATTCAGAAACATTTGCTTTGAAAGATTGTAGAAATAATGTAAATAATAAAATCACTAATAATATAAAATACATTAGGAAGGAAAAAAAAATCAAAAGCTGTATCACTGCAAAACAGAACAACTGTGGATATGTCTACACAGTTTTTGCAGGCAGCTGGGAACTCCACCTATTTTCTAGACATGAACCAGGAAGCTAAAAGGTACGTTGAGAAGAAAGACTACAAAAGACCTAGCACCAAAGAGAGAGTGTTTCTGCATGATTCAGAGCACTGGAAGTGCACCCTCACCTGAAAGACACTGCAGGCACATTTATTCCTAAAAATACTTAGTAGCAGGTAAGTACCTCATGACAAATGGCTTTAGGTCTCTTTCTAGGAGACTTAACGATACTCAACCATGAAAGTAATAAAACTTGAAATTTAATACAATACAACCAAAAATCTCTTCTCTTTGCAGCACTGAGTAGCGAAGAAAACAAAGAAGAGAGCAGAACCAGCATGTGTCAGAGGGAATTCTAACTGAGCAGTTGCTCTCCCAGATATTTGTAACTTGTATATATACATATATATGCATAATAATAATAGCATCACTAATAATATTAAATTCACTAGAGGTAACTAATATTAAATTATTTCAAATGAAACATTTGTTTATCCTTACAGGTCATTTTTACCTCTTCCTCAAAATCCTTTCTATTTAAATTCACACGTGAAGTCACTATTCAATGTTTTTAACATTAGTTTATGTTATTACCTACATACAGATAATATAACCTGGCATCTGGACCTCTCTGTTATACTCCATGGCAGACAAGGTATGGCATTACACAGCTCATCAAAAAGAGCTTCTGCAGTTTTTTCCTATGCCTGAGGCCCACTATGATTTCTACATTATTTTTCAGTCACCCAGTCTTCAATTTTTCTATTCTGATGTTGTCCTTCCTATACCCATGACCCAAGAGACAAGTTATAGATTTTCTTTGCTAAACTTCTACCCGCTCCTCTGTCTTCTGTGATGAGAAACTCAGATATAGATTTTATTGTCACTTGATTTATCCTAGAGCTTCCTCCTGTATACTCCATTTGGGCAGGGAACTGAGGGGTAATACTCCTTTTCTCAAGTCATCCAGCTGCCCCCACACCAGCCCAGGCAGCTCGGGTAATGTTCTGCCAGTTCGGTTCCTGGCATGCGGTAAAGGCAGCTCCATGAGAAAGAAGCATCTAAGGGATTTAACAAGCTGCAGTTCTCCCATGATTTTTAACTAGGTCACACATCACTAGATTTTCATAGGAATCAGTAAAAAACACCACATCTGCCCCTAATGGACCTGCTCCAGGGATGAAATGTAACTTTCATTGGGGAAGACTGAACTAAGCAGCCTGTTCTGTGCAGTGAAGATCTCTGATCTCCCTAACAAGTCATACTTACAGTATGACTATATTACATGCACTTCACAATGAGAAAGTAACTGTTACATTGCATCATACATAAATCACATAATCTTCTATGGGAGTTTATTTCTCCTAGTTTTAAGAGTCTATAGGCTGTAGAAGGCTTATTACCGTTCATAAATCTGGTCCATGCATGCTCTAGGCTGTCCTAAATCATCCCAATTTGAGATTTGTATAAGGGAATTTCTGAACAGAACAGGTTTAAGACCATGTAAACGCTTTATTCTAGTAGAGCATTAGAAGAGTGCCTCTTGTATTGGGAGTCTGCATCCAGGTTTGATGCAGGGAGGTTGCAGGGGTGGCCTTTTAGAGAAGAGGCCAGGGGCTGCCCTGTGCCTGTGCACAGCCAGTGGCACCTCTGCAAAAGCATATTTAAGGAAGGGCAAAAAATGCCAGGCAGGGGCGAGGAAGAGTGAGAAAGAGTATAGGGAACCCCAAGGTCAGAGAAGAAGGTGCTCCATGGAGGTGAAGTGGAGGACCCATACTGGAGAAGAAAGGTGTGAGAAGAAAGGAATGTTAGGGAGAAGCCACTGTGCCCTGACCGTTACACCTCAGCATCCCTTCTGCACTACTTGCTTCCTCTCTGAAGGGACTTGGACTGAATGTAACCTGCAATGATAACAAGGGAAGAGGCAAGGAGTCTGGGAGGAGGAAAAAGATCAAGTTGAGCCTGGGAAAGCAGGAAGGAAAACTGTTGTTTTAATGTTTGTCTTTGTCCCACCATCCGCATTAGCAGGTTTTTAAAAAATATTTTATTTGGCAATAAATTCAGTATTTTTTTCCCAATTTGCCTACCATGATAATTGGCAAGCAGTCAACCAGTCCTTATCTCAACTCAGGAGCTTTTTCATTCATGTTCTTCCCATTTTCTCCCCCCATTCTGCTTGGGAGGGGAGTGAGCAGGCAGCTAGGTGGGAGTTTGGCTGCTAGCCTAGGCTAACCCACCACATCTCTCAACTAAAAACCCCCCAAAATAAAGTCCGCAAGTGAGAAAATAAAACTGGCCCTCAGTGTTTTGTTGTTTTTATTGAGATGGGTGGCTAAAACATTTCAGACACATAGAAAAATACTCTGCAGAGAAAGGCTGTAGTCACATATTTACCGCAGGACATAATCAAAACACCGTGATTCTCCCCTCCCTCAAAGAGATTTGATTGGAGAATCACTCTTAGAAGCTCTTTGAGCAACCGTAAAACATCTGAGAAGGTACAGAATGTATTAACCCCGTTGCTGTACAGAAAGGAGCTTTGTACATGAGGGCGTTGGAGAAGTGCCAGGGTACAAGTACTCAAATATCAGTGTGTGCTGAAAGAAGCTGCGTCTGTGAACTTTATCTCAGAGAGAAAGAGAAAAGGCTTCTGACATTATTAACATGAGTGTACAGCAGCGATAAATCACTAAACTAAAAACTAACAAGTTCTGAAAAATATAGAAAGAACTTTCAAGACTTGAAAGTGGTCGTGCAGAGAAACTAGAGAAGGTTTCTGGAAATAAAATATAAGAAGTGAACTATTTGATGGATGAGTGCTAGACATTAAACCTGAATTAATTCAGCACGATGACATTACTGGATATACACTGGAGGTTTGTTTGAGATAACAGCATAGTACTTAGAGCAGGAAAGAAGAGTAAATCTTTTCAAGCTACTTGAATGGGCAGGACATAATAGATGGAAAATTTTAATCTAGGTTACTGAAGCTGCTGGAAAAATAACTAGGAAGCCAAACAAGCCACTGTCAGAGTTCCATAAAAACAGAGCGAAACCCAAATGCAAGCTAATTTAAGGACAGAAGAAAAAGGTAGATTTGGGAGGTTAAGAGACAACATCCACACCTCCCAACACACTCCACCACTTTCCAGAGAGTGGCAATCAAATAGAGGACAGCATTGCAGAATTAGTCTTCCAAACCACAGATGAAAATAAGGGTGAGACTCTTTGAAACCATTAATATATCTATCTTCTATTTCTTATTGAAGAGCTTGTTTCTGTAAGTAGAACGGTCATAGCGAAATCTTTGTTCCACCAAAGTTGAAAGTGAAATTTCTGGTTTTTATTATGTTAACCTGAAGAAAACATATTAGCTAAGTATTTATAAACAATAAATTTCTACGTTTATGTGCTTTTTATACCTTTCGGGAAAATCCCCAATGTACATGTCTATCAGGTCACAAGAGTTATCATAATGTACAAACTGGACCTTGCATTATTGATGGAGTCCACATGCTTTTTCATATGCTTTGACAAGTGTATTACTGCACTTTAATAGTTTTGTCCCAAAACATTGATTTCAGATCATCTGTCCTACTAAATGCCAAATCTATCATAGTAGTCACATTGGAGAATTTTGCCAGACAATCCTCTATATGCAGGAGACTGAGTGATGATCTTTGCCTTTCTAAGTCTCACATGGACACTCTAGGTTCTTCTTATCTAAAAACCCTTCTCTAAGAAGGGTGTTTGGAGAAAGCACGTCCTCATATCAAAATTTGACTCTAATACTTGCAGAAATGGTGAAATAAGCTTTTGCTATTCTTTCAGTCAAGGCAAGAACAGAAGCCACAACCACTGACAATATCAATCTGGACAATGGTTGTTTTCAATTTGTTTTGTGGGCAAAGACTGCTCTATTTTTTCAGATATTACACTACCTAATGATTTCTTTCATACTGCTAAGTCCTAAGGTCTTACCAACTCATTTAAGGACATAACACAGCCATAGAATGTATCAGAGTTGCTATTAAATACATCAAATTTAGCCATATATTAAATTGTTATGAAACCAATTAACTGCTGGCCTGAATTCATTTGGTCATAC
Source organism: Gallinago jamesoni (assembly GCA_025769975.1). Taxonomy (NCBI): domain Eukaryota; kingdom Metazoa; phylum Chordata; class Aves; order Charadriiformes; family Scolopacidae; genus Gallinago; species Gallinago jamesoni. Next base: position 139,727,283 of record JAOQGH010000012.1, on the reverse strand, counting down.
TCAAATCATTTCCTGTCTAACATCTGCAGAGGATCAAGTTATTCTTCATGGTTGTGCCATAAAATTTTGCTCTTACTTTTTTAATCCATTTCTTTCACAGACTCTCCCTGACTTTTTTTCTGATCCAATTTCAATTTGAGGTGGAATGGTCTTTATATATTAAACTAGGAAAGTTTTTATACCATTACTCTTTGTGTATCAGCTCTGAATCCGTGTCTATCCCAGCTATGCATTTTTTGCTGATGCTGTTATTTCTGCACAACGTTTTTGCTTGGACTCTCCCTCTACTCCCACTGAAGTCATTCAGTTGGAATCTCCATCACTTTGAATAATCATTATACTGTGCAAAGGGAAGAAATATGCAACAGCTAGACAGCAGGAAAAAAGTCTATTACTTTACATTAAAATACAGCTGGATTGGGAATAGGGCTAAACAAAAATCAAGAATTCATAAAAATTAACATTTTCTTTTTGGTCAGTTCTGCTGATCGAGAAGCTTGAAGGTTTTGCCCTTCTTTCAAATATATACCCCTGTTTTCTATTAAAACCTGCTACAGTAAACGTAAAGCAATAGCTTTTCACAAGTTCTAGACAGAAGTGTATTCTTCTCTGATACAAACTGCCCCGATGCAACTTAAGAAGTCTAGATGAGTAAAAGTTGTGCAAGGAGAAGAAAAGCAATTGAGCTAAAGACTTTGCAAGTAAACAAGAATCCTAAGAAGGAGAGACTGCAGATCCCATCTCCTCTCGCCAACTGTATTTTTGCCCCTACTCCATGAAAAAGCATAAATTCCTCTCCCACACTCTGGCAGACACTTTCCTCTGTCTGCCTTTAATCAACATTTTCCTATTACAGGCTCAGTTTTCCCTCCTTCCACTTCTATCACTTGTCTTTCATCAAGAAATCAAATTTTCCTTCTTCAGTTCTCTCATTTCTTCCAATTCGGTCTTCCTTCAGACACGAAAGAAAGATCTGCTACGCCACCATGCACTAGCAGGTATAACTTGCTTCTTTAAGAGTTGTAAATACTAGCTAACATTTTCCCCAGTGCAATGAAGTCAAGTTCAACAGCTTGAGAAATGCTGTATGGAAACAGACTTGTACAGTGTTAACAAATACAACATGACAAAGTATGTATAGTAAGAAGAAAAACCCACTGAAGTCAGAAAAAATTGCCCAGGCTTCAAGGAGCTTTGAGTGAGGTCTTTGATACTTGCATTAGCAGGAGACAGAGCTAAAAGGGACGGGAGAAACGGGATTCTTGAAACTGCCCGATTTATTCACAGAGAGACTATCTAAGGTCATACCAAGCTATTCTTGTCTGTGCTTGTTCTGTACATCATAAATAACCACTGAAGGGAATAGTTACTGCTGGGGTTACTTCATAAAGAAGATACCATTTGAATTTTAGAATAACAGGAAGTAGTGTTATATATTAAACTTGAAATAGATATTACTGTCCGTGCTAGATGAGCTTCTCATGACATCTCATTTCACCAGAAGATTGGCTCCTTGCAAACAGAAAACAATTAACTTCTCCTTTTCCCCTCAAAATATTTTAAATGCTTTCATCTATATGACCTACATTAGGACAGAGTTATCAAGTTATTACGTGACTAATTATACAATAATACCAATTTGACCTTAAGTGGGAATTAATACTGCAAGTCTGTCTTGCAGCCAAGATGATATGAAATTATTAACACGTATATAGACACATGCAACTCCTGCACTACTCTAAGTACACTCAGTGGGGAAGTACAGGCAATATGATTTTTTAATGCGGGTTCAAAGATTGCTTTTATAGTATTAATGGTAGTATCTAGTGCTTACTGTATAAAGTAGTAAACCAGAACACAGAACTAAAAGCAATACCTCTGTTGGAGCAACTCTCCAATATTCCTGAAAATACTGATTTTACCCTTCTGTTTAGCTTAACCCTGGGAAGCAAATTTAAAATACTGACTTAAAGAAAATCTATACAATGGTGAGTTAAATAAAAAAAGGTGATTATTTTCAGAATATCATGCAAGTCATATGTGTTATGATCTGACCTTCTGGAGCTGGTTTACTCGCATTTGTTTTTTCTGGATCTTTCACCTTGGATTTACTTGTTTCTTTTCTTCTCTCTATATCTTTAACTGAAAAGTAAGGGGGAGGGGGAAATAAAAATCAATCAAACTAGAAACAGTGCAGTCAGAAACATGTAATTATCTTCTTCCAGATAAATAAGTTGTATGCAACATCTTGCAATATGCTTAGGTAACAAGTGACTGTTATTAGGTTTTCCCTTCCTCCGGGTTTATTCTTTTTATGAATTTTCCCCAATCCTATCATCATTAAAGGTCTCAAAAACTACTCTCCTCGCACAGGAGAGTCCAAATACAGTGACATCAGCACCTAAGCCCACGCTGACAAGATCCAGCACTGGAAATATAGTCCAGAAAATTGGCAAAGCTAGCTGGGCAAAGTCCAGCATTGCAGAGTTCCACTTCAAGTCATTCAACACAAAAGCACATAAGCCAGCTGTTACATTATCCTCTTTAAAGAACCAGCTTAGATCCCATGCCCAAATTTGTGTTCAGGGCACCAAATATTACCATGAGAGCAAAGTTGCTCCAAAGCTCAGACTTCAACAGTTTCCTATGCCACAAGTGGGTGGGATACCTCCCTTATTACCTCCCAAATCTCTCATAACAGCCAGACAGAGCCCAGATTGATTAGCAATTCCTAATATTACATTAGTAGCCAGTATCACTCTACTCCTAGTCTGAAAGATTCTGGCAAAAGTCATTGCTAAAGTTATGTATTAGAAAAAAAAAATTCCTGTCAGAATTTCCTTAGAACACTAATTGGTGTTGATGCCCCAGCTGTCTGCAATGGCTAGGAACAGATTAAAAGAATGAAACAGATAATATCTTTCACAGAAAATAAAATTCTACTCTAATTAAAATCTTTAATTTATGTAGAGTTGGATTAAGACCAACATTCATCGAAGCAAGCACTGAGGCTTAGCCAAGATCAGAGTCTCTCAGTCCTACATCATTAAAAAAAAAAAACTAAACACCCAATAAGAGAGTGAAAGAAGGTCACCTGTCTTTGTAAACATACAATATGAAATAGACAAGACAGGTATTCTGTTGTACAGGAGTGGAACCAAAGTCAAAGGGATTCAACTAATTTACCTAATAGCATGTGGTGTGTCTCAAACAGCCCAGAGTGCTCTAAGTTCCAATCCAAAATATAATCACAAGACCATCCCAAGGTCTTTGGAAGACAACAAGGCATTGTCAAACATCTGAGTGTGACGTCAGTGTGACAACCCTTTGCAGAACTTACAACTCTTGCACTCCAGATATAGAAGTAGGAAAACTGATGAAAAAATGACTGAAGTTTTAACTCCTCTTCTTACTAACACAGCATGTGTACCTGTATATCACCTCTATCTTTAGCAAACAGTTGTGAAGCAGATTCAGGTCCACAAGCTGGCTGAAGACTCAGCTTTTGCCAAGGTAGACTTTGGTTATTAGCTGGGTTAGAGATAAAGCCACAAAAGGCATGATGACACCAGATCTTACCCAGAAGTCTGGGTCTAATCCTTACCTAAACAAGTCTCCAACTAAATTAAAACAGGTAAAATTACCATAATAACACTAGTCAAAAAGGTTGCCATTGTTTATCCTTCCAAGGGCATTCTTTTGAGAAAAGGCTAAGAGGAAGCTAAGGAGCTGCTTAATGGACTCCTCTGATGCAGTGCTGTTGAGCAGCAAGTCTCCAAGAAAACAGTACAAAGTCTGAAAATGCTCATAGCATACAAGTTGATAACATTCTGACAGAGATTTCTGGATTTGGAAAAGTCATTTCTAACTGTCAGAATTCTCACCAGAGGATGAACAAGCAAGACGACAACAGTTTTACTCACATATTTACACAGACAAAAACTTACCTGGTGCATGATTTTACAGCTGTGTTTTAAAAGGAAGAATTTCCCCAGTGATCTTTAATTGCATACTGTGTACAATAACTTACAAGCAGCACTAAAATAAGAAAGTATACCTGGCTATATAAAGAGGAATACTCTTAACAATAAAATTTTATTGTAGCCTTGAGAATTCTTTGTACATCACTTACAACTCAGCAACATTAAAAACATACTTTCAATGTATTAAACCAGAGGATATTCTCAAAGCTTTGTATATGTTTGGCCTTTTTTCATCTCAAGAATTAGTGATCACTTGTCAGCAAAGGGGAAAAAAACAATAGAATACAGGATAGCAAAAAAGAATGATTTGTATGCATGCTGTATCTCATTTTACTCATGCAAGGCATCGTGTTGGTAAATGAAACTCCAGCTCATTAAGTACTAAATGTTTTCACAGCAAAGAAACAGCAAACTAAATAGAATATAACTCCCATATTCTTAAATCAAGTTGCCAGCTCTACTTTTCCCAAGCAGAGGTAGTTTAAAATAAAAATAAAAAAAGCAACACTAAACATTACAAAAGTTGGTGTAGCTTTCTGTGGGCTCCTCTTTAATGCTAAAGTATTCTGTGGTTTTGTGGGTTTCCTAACTGGGATAGAACTTAAGAGTAGTAAACACACTAAAAGTGTGACAAAAAGCTAGAAGGACTTTGACACACACAACATCAAGCAGACAGCATATTTTATCTTGTGCTGCTTCTAAGAGAAAGGTGGTTTAGCAATGACAGTGGGAACAATTCAGTGCCGAGGGAATTCAGCAGGCTTTCAGCTGTACTTCCCAGACTGTAACATTTATATCTTTAATCGACCAAATCTCCACTGACCATATTTAACTGATCTGTTTAAGACGCAGATCAAGACAAATCAGCTAAGACATATATATCACTATAATGTAGACATCAAGAATACGTGTAGGTCAGATAAAAAGGTCTTAAGCATAGTTGGTAAACATATTTGACAGTTGAAGACCAATAAGAATTTAGCCTTTCATGTATCATTGAACTAGCAACTAGTTGCCAGTTGGCACAGATATGAGAATGTTTTAATAAAAAGTTGGACGAAGGGAAGGAAATTTTATAAATATCAGAATTATAGCACTTCCCTTCTTGTTTCCACTCACTGAAGATTCTCTTCCATGATACTGGCTAATTTCGTAACAGAATGGGGAGGAAAGGGATTCCAAACCAATGGAAACAAAAATAGCCCAAAGCAAGAATCGCCTGTGTAAAAGCAACTGGATCAATTCAGGTCTCCAGCTGTACCTGTACCAGTTAAAAATCTGTGGCTCTGATTAGCTTTACACCACAGATGAAACTATTTTTCCATTGTCCCCCTTTGTGTCAGACTTTGTTACAATTTCGTATGTTATGTTAAATAACTGACGAATTCTGCACATCAGACATACAAAGACACTTACTTCTGAACTGGCCTTGTGCTGGCTTACTCTCCTTGTCTTCACTGAATGCAATGATCTGAAGGGCATAGTTTTGATCTGGAATAAGACCTTGAATAATTGCTTTGGTTGCAGTGTTTTGAAGAATTAATTGATTGGTTTTTCCACCTGTAAGAGAAAAGACAAAACAACCCACAAATACATAGCTTTGTTTGGTTTTTCTTATAGAACAGTAAATGTAATGAATTAAAATTAACTCAAGCTCTACAATGACTCAAGTGTTCCCACTTTTGGGACTACCCGTACAGTCAGGGCAGAGGGCAGCCCAGAAAAGGAAGAAGTCAGGCAGCCTGAACAAAGACACAGACAGTTTGCTTAGACAGAAACAAAACACTCCAAGATCAATCAATCATCCTTTGTATCAGGGCCTCATGGAATAGCCACAGTGTCCAGCAAAACTATTAATTAAGAAAAAAAAGAAGCATTTGACAAGAAGTTTGGTAACATCACACCCACAGCCTTTCCCACCACTCTGTGAGCAGCTGCCAGTTCTGACCCCATCATACCCACATCATCTCTGAACCCTCTCTTTGCCCACTTCCTTTGGGTAGGGAAATTCTCATGTATAAATATTAAACATTTAATATGTATACATATATGTGTATACAATTTTTATATGCACAAATATTTAGCTGTATGTTAAAAGTGTATCTATTTCTAAGTTTAAATGGGTACAGAAGTAGTATCTCTACACAGATAGCTTGATAATAGCCACTTTGTTGCCTATTTTATACTTCAAGTTTTCATTTAAAAAACAAAATAATTTTTTTTGGTTGGTTGGTTTTGGTCTGTTCAAGTTTGGTCTAAAATCTTTTTAGTCTTTTCTGAGGAGCTCACTATGGGACAAAGCCCAGGCTGGGGGCCCAGTCAAAGCTCTGACTGGAACAGGGTTCTTATGTTCTCCCTTGAACACTTCCTCAACTTCCTTACTCTCTGCTGGAAAAAGGTAGACAGATGACACTGGCCTCAGAAATGCTGTTAAGCCTTAGGATGACAGTTCTTTCACCTTAAAAAAGAACAAACAGACTTTTGCTTTACCTGAACTTGGAGTGACAAGAAGCTTATATCCACTGAATTGCCCTTTGGGGGCTTTCCAAGAGATCTGTACACTGTCAGGACTGACTACATTATATCTTAGTCTTGTTGGTGGGGACACTGCAAGTGGGGAAAGAAAATAACATTTTAAATTCAAATAAAAAGCAATTTTCAATTTTAAACAAACAAAAATAAACACATATAGGGAGACAACACAAATTTTTAATGATAAAGGATGCAAGTTATTCGAACTGTCACATACATCAGTTTATTAGTTTGTAAAATGACATCCCCAGGTGCACTACTTCCCTTAGAGATACCTTTTATTTATATTTATCTCTTTATAAAAAACTAAAAACCTAACAGCAGAGGACAGGAAGACAAACAGTGTTAGATGTTAAGACTCTAGTTTAGCAGGCAAAGCTGGTAATAAAAATGCTCTTTGTTAATGTATGGGAATTAAAATTGCTCTCCTTGCTCATACTGACAATATGCATTACCTGCCTCCTTTACCTCACATTACTGTGGGAATTTCCCCACATTTAAGGTCACGTAGGGCCAAATTTTCAAAGTTTTGTGAAGACAGGTAACCAAGAGGAAAGATAAGCATGCACAAGGCAGAGGTAACATCAGCTGCTCAATTTGCAAACCTGGTCTAAACAGCAGACACCTGCCCAGCTGCAAGCGCTGCTTCTGTCTCATCAAGACTAGTAAGCATGGACAGGCTAGTTGAGATTTAAGGAGGGGCAATCTGGAGATTGTAAGCAAATCTGCTTCTATTTAAATTGTGCCATCACCTAGGTTTCAAGTAGAAGCAGTAGGTGAATTGAATAAAAGCATGAAACAACTGAAAAAGAAGTGATATTTCAGTGAAGCAACGCACAGAAGAACAACCGGAGAATCCACCCTAGGCTGTTAGGTACAATATTGCTGATATTGCACTATGTACATTAATTAGCTTTGCACAGCTTTGTATCTCTCTGCTTGGGGAAGCTCTACTGATGTTGGACAACACTCTACAGTGTTTCTGCTCTGCTCCAGGAAGCCACATCCCTCCTTCACAGCAAACAACCAGAGCAGAGCTGCTGGGTGTGTGGCCTGTGATAGCCAAGGCCGTCAATGAGGGGAAATCTTTATACATTTGAGTCAGAACTAACTGCTCTAGAGGGAAAGCCTGGACATGTTCCTGTACAACCTGCTCTAGGTGGACCTGCTCTGGCAGGGGTGATTGGACTAGATGATCTCCAGAGGTCCCTTCCAACCCTGTATCATTCTGTGATTCTGTGAAAGGCAGCCAGGGAAGCTATCCAGGGGCTGAGCAACATAAAGTGCTAGAAAAGCTTAGCAAACTCCTCCATCAACCTTACCCCTCCTCTTCCCACTACCTCCACAGCCCCCCCCTGCACTTTTTCTTTCATTTTCTAAACCCTTGGTGCCTCTGCCACCACCACCTTTAAGGTTTCTGTTGATAAGTCCAAGAAACAAGGAAAACTATCTGAAGGCAAGAAGTGGCAACTTCTTCACCCTAGGGCCCTAGATAGCTCTTAACTGACTATGCTCATGCCCACAGTTTGTTGGTCTACTAAATATTATATTTCTGAGACTTAAGGACTGCAGCACACGGAGCATCTGAGTCAACAGGCAGAGCGTGCTGTCCAACAGTCTCCGGCCTCTCCCTTTGACCTGCCACAGTCAATGCACCTCTGGCAATAGCAGCAGCCAAAGACCTGATTACTTTTCCTACGTGCTTCTTTTTCCAAGAGCGCGGGGGAAGAAAGAAGGAGAAGGAAAGAGGCCAGCTGTAGTTTTGAGATTTGGACTGGTGCTTTTTAATGCCATCTAACACTTAAAAAAAAAACATTTTGGGTCTTTGAAGTAAAAATCTGGAGATTTAATACAAGAGATGTATTCCCTTGCATCCAGCTTCTCAATCCATAAGAGACAGTTTTGCCAGAGCAAAGGCAGGTTGTGCAGTTCTCTGTCTTGAGGGACTTAACACCAGAAGTTAGGAAAGAGAGTACATGATCACCAAGAACAGTTTTGTAACACCTTCACACTCTCAAAGACTTCAGAGAACGAGGTCAAGAAGAGAGGCAAGGAAACAAAACAGCAGGTAGCTGTTCCTTCCACACACTCAAACATGTCCCAGTTCAGAGCACTGGGCTTACACCCAAACAGTGCATTTCCCCAGTTGCTGGGCACAATCTTGTCAGACCTCATCTTCAGATTGACTGTCACCTCCCTGAAGTTTAAGAGAAAGAGAGGCTGCAAGTAGGAGTATGTGCAGGAATCAATGCAAATACAAAAATCAGTTCTTTGAAAATTTGGCCCTCGTACTGCAAAACGTTTTGCTGGGCAGGTTTCTGCAAGAACATTCAGCATGCTATAATTGTCATAAAGTTACAAAGACCATGGCAAAAAGTTTTGAAAGCCAAGCAGACTGCAGTTACAAATTACAGCTTTTAATTCATTCTCAAGACTCATTCTGTCTTTGAGCTATACATAAATCACAATGAATTGGAGCTGAATGAACCAAGAGTGACAAATGATACCTAGAAGTTTGCAAAATACCAAACTTTTGAATAATGACAGTATGCAAGCATCAGAATGCTGGTCATTTTACCAGGATTAAGTGGTAAATTTGTTTGGGGATTAAGAGGCAGAGCAGAGAGCAACAGACACCAAGGAATGACAAAAAATATGTCTTAGAATTTCAGAGTTCATTTTCTCTGCCATCTTCTTCCTTCCCCTGTCATTCCATTCCATCCTACTTTCAACTTAACAGATTACGAAAGCACCTTCTAACAAAGAAGCATAGTTCTGGCCTAATTGCTATTAGCCGTCACCAAACCAGGTAAATTTTGGGAGCCCCTAAAAAACAATCACAGATCTTACAAGCGAAGAAGGACACAATCACCAGAAGTTTCTGTTTACTACAGAGTTACAATGTGAAAAACTAGAAAAGCTTGTGCCAGAATAGTCTTTACATAACTAGTCAATTTCCACTGGGTACTTTTGCATCAAAGGTGGCAGTGCAGAGGAATGGACATTCCCACACAGCAATTAGCCATAAGGAAGAAAAGAATTATTCACCAGACAGATACTCAACTGTGTCTTAGTTGTGCAAAGACTGATGTTCTGGCATAGAAAAGTACATATAGCTAAGGAAGTTAAAAATCTAACACTTGAACAGACAACAAAATATTGATGGGAATTACTACACATTCACCAACCTGAAGAGGATATCTTTATTTCTTTGGACCTTTATTGTCTGTGGAACAAAATCTCACTTCTTGCAGAAAGGGAAAAAAATTAATCCAAGCTGAGTCAGTTAACTGATTAAAATCAGTAGCTAGAGCTTGTTAAGTGGTTTCACAGGAATGCAAAAGTGAATGGCCGTCAGCAACATTAGAGCAGTCACCCAATACAAACAGGTTCAAGGCTTTGGTTTATGCCACCAGATAAATTAGCACATTTAATACATGACTCTTGTGGACAACTAGGGAAAAAATGCCTTGAACTAGTCAATATCTTAATGGAAAGGAAAAATACCATAACTTGCATATGTGCAGATCTCCAAGACATCCAATACTCTAAGATTGGATACTAACTAAACCATGTGGCTTCCAATTTATTTTTGTCAGTAGAATTGAAGAGATTAACATATACTGCAATTACATTAGTAACACACGGAAATTATTGCTATGCAAAGAAAAGTTTCCATCTTTAAATACAGAAAGAAAATTCTTAAAGCAAGTAACTTTATGAATAAATGGAAAATGTGAAAGTATTTTTCTTGCCCAGCATTATTTTTGTGTACTATATAAGAACATAAATAGACAAAGGCTGGATGTTTTTTGTTGCTATTGTTTAAGCGACATTATGTTGAATGAGGAAGAAATAGAAGTGCTGAGAGAGTAATTGTTGTTAAGTAAAAACTGAATGGCACTACGTGGTTGATAAGGCGTTCAGGCAATAAATAAGATAAAACCACATAGCTCAACGCAGACAACTCCTCAGTTGAAGGAATAAGTTGTAGCTTCAGGCATGTTGACTTCAGTCTCCCAAACATGTTCTCCTTTCCAAGAAGTCACATTACACACCTTTACCTGAACATCTTTGCCAAAGGAAGGAAACACAAGCTGGAACTAATACCAGCTCTTCCTACACCTTGGCAGAGTGTACAATTCCTTAAAACAGACAAACATACTATTATGCTGTACTGAATTGTAAATAGCCAGCTGCATGAAGAATTTACTGCAAGGGGTGGCAACCTTAAGAAAAGAAAGGATTTGAGAAACATCTTATTATTTGAAGTGCAGCAAGAGGTATTTTTATTCTGGGAACGTGAATAGAGAATTCATATCATCTCTTTCAATAACATAACAGCCATGCCTTGGGCCAAGGCAATAGTCCACTTAGCAAGCATCAGCTGATGAATGTGAATGTTGTCAACAGTGTGATACAAAGCTGAGTATAAGAACAAGGAAAGTACTGGTTTTTATTCATCAAGTACACAAACTCTAGCTTCTGGTGGTGCAATGATTGTGGAAAAAAAAAAAACATCTCTCTGACCTTCATTTCATTGTATTAATAGTTTGACAGTTTTCTCCATTACATATGGCCAATTAAATCAAAGTTTAAAAAAAAAGAGAATGTTTTTCCAAGTTCAAGGAATTTTGCAAAACTTTCTGGAGATGGACCTCAATCCCCAATCCTGTTTTGTAAATCTTAACCATATGTGTTAGGACTGAAATACACAGAGAAAGGACGAACCATATGCTTTGCTTTATTGGCTCATTAAGTCACAAACATTCTGGACCTCATTTCTGACCAGAATTGATGTGTTGAACATTGGGAACATGTATTTCTTCATTCACCTCACATCGCCCACACTAAATATTACTGCTTACATATGTCCCTAAGTTCTGGAAGAGGCTTGTAAAATGCTTGCAGATTCCCAACCATCCAAGAAGATATACTTCCCCAGCACTTGAGTGGCACGCCGACGGAACTGCACTGCTACTTGCATTTACCAGAATTTGGAAAGCCTCAGGTTGCCACTGCTCTCTGAATGTACTTGTGAATACCACATTATACAAGATGCTTTAGAAGAGAATCAGGATGAAATTCTCCTCCTAGTTATGTCTGCTTAGTCTCAGATCAAAGGGATCACATAGAAGTTGAGAGAAACATCTTTCTTTAGAAATCATAAAAACTCATTGGCATACTTCTTCCCTTCTTCCCAAAGCAATAGGATAAATTTTCTCTAGAAGTCAAACCACTATCAATATGATCCAACAAGTATTTAAGCCTAACAATCTCAGAAGGACCTTTTAATAACCACAAAGGAGATTTAAAAAAAAAGAAAACATGCAGAAGTAGTCTGACATTTAACAATCTTGTGCAATACTGTATGATGTATTAAAATAGCTACTGTTCCAACAAAGAAAAAATGTTATATTCCATACAATATTACTATCATATCTGGTCTTTCAAATTTACTCCATTATATAGAAGATAGTCACGGCAATTTCTGATTGATGCTTTCATGTAAATAAGAGTAAAAATGTGTTCCATATAACTCATTTTAAGACACCTGAATTTGCAAAAAGATTTTCACTATTGGAGAGACTATGTTTAAAGAGCCCACAAGAACACCTGATTCTATCTCCCCCACCCCCGAGCTCAGCAGCAAAATTCCTGTTTCATTTCAGTAGTACTGGATCCATATCCTACTAAGCAGGCTAAGAAGGAAGTAACACTTGCTCTTGGAATAAGAAAGTCTATTTCTGCACATCAGACTGAAAAGCTCCATCTTCTTATTTATGGCTTACCTTGGCCCTGGGCATCACTGATGAAGAAAGCTGTGACAACTAAAAAAGCCAAGAGGAAACAACTCTGTATCTCATACCGACCAAGCATCTTCTTCCCCTCAATACATACAATATCAGCAGGTCTGAAAACACATAGAACAAAAAGATGTATTAAACCTGCAAAGATAAGGCATCCACTTTAATGGAAAGGTAGAAAAAAACTGGATTTCATTTAAAAAAAAAAAAAAAAAAAAAAGGAATTTGTCATAGACATCAATGAAGCCAAGACTTCATCCTGACAGCAGTTTTATAAGCAAAGCATATTTTACCTGAAAGAGACAAGAACCCCATTTGGGCTACTCAACAGTTCTAAAAATTTGGCCCATGTAAAGAGAAAATGGATATTCTTGGTACACTTATATGAGTAGTGGAAGTAGAGTTTGCTATGTGTAACAAGGTAAAATGAGTGTCTCTATACAGTCCAGTGTTGCAAGCACCTTATCAAGATAGCTGTGGCAGAGATCTCTGAAGCTTTCAGTAACAAAGTACGACTAAAAGTCATCTACTTTATACCCAGAAAGCATCCAAGATGGGATGTATTTCAGTATTCTGTAATAAATTAAAAAAAAAAAAAAAAAAGATAACTGCCCTGTAAGCCTAACACAAAATAGCAAATATGTATACTCAATAGCCCCAGTGAAAGTTACTGATCAGTTCAACTGAGCAATTTTGCACATCAATTGTCAAAAAAAGCAGAACTTTGTTCGAGGGAAACAGAAGTCCTCTTCTCGCTGTGCTCTACAGACTATTCTGTTTTCCTTTTTCTATCTTATTCAGCTTATTCTGTGCTGTCTGTTGTGCTACCTGGCACTTACATTGACTAAAGCAGACATAGCTCAAAAGGCAAGCAGGCTATCAGCTGAGTGAGCACTAATTCTATTTGTAAGCAATGCCACGGCCAAAAATATTTACTCTAACTTACTCAATTAGGCAATTAGGAACATCAACGTTTTGGAGTGCAGCACTATATGAGCACTCAAGGTAGTCCTAGGTTAAATAGTTGGGTTAGAGGAAGCAATTCTGATGCTAAAGAACAAGTTCCAGAAGGGGTAATTTGGTTGCCCACAGAAGCTACGTTAAGAACAGTACAAATTTCATTACCTGAACTTGGCCTTTAACACTTTCCAGTGCAGTTATTCAACATATACAGAAGCACCTCTAAAGATACATCAACATGTTCATAACACCATGCTTATAAACATTTATTTATCATTCAACTTTACTGCACTAGTTTTACTTGATTTTCTGGGCTAGGAAGAAGAATTTTTGCTGCCCTCTCCTGTTAGTATTTAATGGGAGAATTAATGAGGATTAATAGTACATTTCTTGCTGTCAACAAAAAGTCAGCATTTGAAAGCTTACTTTGGTAATTTTTGGTTCATGTAATTCTGTTTTGCAACTCCCTCCCATTTACCTCCCATGTTGTTTTCTCTAATATTCCTGAGATGCCATCATTGGATTTGCCTTCCATGTTTCCATTGTCTTCCGAGCAAGGCACAAAGGAAGTGGTTCAACCACTGTATAATACAAAAGGCAGACTGAAGTACCTCAACCATTATGAAATAGGTAAGAGGATAAGACCTACTTCTCTCCAAGTAGTTACAGTTTGCCAGGACTTGGTAGGTCTACTGTTGCAACTCTGTCGTGAATGCTTGATGTGCCACCTAGAAATATAAGGGGCTTAACCATTGTGAATTCTATCCCCACAGGAGGTTTCCTAAGGTTTAGCCAAATTATCAACAAACTTCACACTACTTAAACATATATTTTGAATTCATCTCTTACCCTATAAACCTCTCAAGACAAACAGCTAAATCCAACATCAAAAATGCGCACCAAAAACTGTCTTAGGACACATCCTCCAGATGGAATTCAGAAAGCTGAGCAAAGCGCCTGGGTTTCCTACTACATGAACACAGAGCCAGACACCCTAGGACTGGAACCAGACTAGCCAGCACAGTCAGCAGACAGTCTTAAATAGTCTGAAATGCACCCCTTGTGTATCTTACATTGGGTATTGAAGCTTCTCCCCTCACTCAGCTGGAGCAAGTAAATGCAGACTCTTCAAAGAGCAGCACACAAGTCATTCTTCAATGCAGTCACCACTGACAACGTGTGGATTTCTTTCCACGTTATAACCCAGACATTAAAATATCACTCACAGTGGTGGCCCAATTCCTCATCTGCTACGTTTGATATAAACCCTCATCCCAAATAAGGGCTATAAATACTAACTAGGAGGTAATCCTGTGTAGAACCATCCTCCCCTGCTGCTTTTAGAGACGAGCCATTGCGCAAAGATGGAAGATTTATTGAGATACACACAACCGGTGCTGGATAAATTAGGCACAAGGTCACCTCCGCAATGACCCGTCCTTCCAGGGTTCCCTTAACTCAGAAAGGCAACCACCCGCCTGCAGCCACCTTGTGGCTGACATCACAGGTGAATAAAAAGAAATAGCTTCTTCTTGCTTCTTTTTATACGTGTCACCTCTCACTAACTAGTCGGTACAACAGTGATCTGACAGAACAGCCCCGACAGCAGAGACCAAACTCTCCCAAGCGAGAAGCCCTGCCCGTGAGGTGAGCCCCGCTCCCCGCTGCGCCCACAGCTCCTCTCCCGGCTGGGCTCCATGGGGGATGACAGGCAGCCACCCTTCCACCCGGGCACCTTCTCCCGAGGGAACAACCTGCCTCTGAGACCTCCCAGCCCGGAGGAAATCCCAGGCAGACTCCCGTGCCCCCCACCGCCCGGGCTGCAGGAGCGCACCCAGCCCAAAGGGAGGATGCGCAGCCGTGGCACCCTGCCCCACGGCAGGGAGGGTAGAGCTGCCCTCCCGAATAGGAGCCCGGGGTTCACTTCTCCTGCCTCGGTGGCTCGTTACGAAGCGGGGCGACCCAGTGCCCGCCCCGCCGGGGAAAAGGAAGACCGCGACCTGCCCCGGCACCGCCGCAGCCTCGGGGGAGCCGCCCGGCCCGCCGCCATGGCCGCCGCCCCCACAGGAGAAGGGCGGGAAGGCGGCGGCGGCGGCCGGTGGCGAGGCGGGGGGACGCACCGGCGGCGGCGCCACCCGGAGGGCGCGTTCCGTTCCCCTCTCCACAGCCCTGGCAAAGGCGGCTCCAGCCCGGCCGGAGGGGCCGCGCCTCACCCCCTGCCTCATCTTTCGGACAGCGGCACCCGCGGCCCTCCCCTCGGAAAGCGCGGCCCTCCCTACGCCAAGTGAAGGAAGGCGCAGCGGGGAGCCTACTGTCGCCGCCGCCGCTGAGGTGAGGAGAAGGACGAGCCCCGTGAGGGGCAGGGGCTGCCCGCCGGGTCCCTCTCAGCCCGCAGCGGCGGGGGCGGCCTCGCCTGCCCGGGCAGCCGCGGGCGTGAGGAGTCCCGGACGAAGCCATCCGCCTCGGCGCCCCGCGGGAGGGAGGATGCCCCCACGGGGCAGCAGCCAGGTTGTGGGATTTGTTGTTTTGTGTTTTAATTAAAAGTAGGGCTTTTGCAGGAGTTTCCAAGGGGCTCCCCCTCCCTGCCTCCACCCTTCCCGCACCCCGCTCTCCCTCCGGGGCTCCCCTCCAGCCGCCGCGGGGGTGTGCGGGCAGGTGGGTGGGAAGCCATCCCCGGCTCCTGCTTTAAGCCCTCTGGAGCCGGCCAGCCCCCCCCTCCCCCGGCCTCGCTCCAGCCCAGGGCTCACACCGACCTGTGCGGGCATCGGCGGCGGGGCGGGGGGTGTCGGTGGCCGCTGGGCTTCAGGCGGGGCTGCGGGCGCTGAGGGAGAGCCGCTTCCCTCCTCTCCGGCCGCTCTTACCCTCGCCGCGCCGCATCTGATAAGGCGAAAGGGGTAGAGAGAGGAGGCGGGCAATTATAGAGCAGAAGGTGGAAAGGAGGGGGGAGAGGGGGGAGAGGGGGGGGTGCCAAAAGAGAAGAGGCTTGAGCGGTGCCTGCGATCCCACCCTCCGCCCCCGGGCCCGGCGGCGGGGGCCGGCCAGGTGCGCGGGAGGCAGGGCCGGGGCGGGCCCGGGGGCGGAGGGGGGTCCCGGGGCAGCCTTACGCGGCAGGTGCTGCGCTTCTCGGTGTCCCCTTTCCTCTGGTTTTGCTACTTTTTTTAACTCATTTTCCTCTCCCCGCCGTTCTCCTTCGTTTGAAATGATCGAGAAGGTGCCTGCTCCGGCTCGGAATGCGAGTATCCCCCGGTGCCAGGTATGGCGATGTGTGGATTAATGATTCATCGGGGAAATATTTATGTTAAAGCGTTCCAGTAATTGCCTGGCTTAGTACAAACCTGGATTAAAAGCATCGCGTACATATGCACGTTTTTGCCATATGCATAGATATTGGAATTGCAGAATCTATATTCATATAGAAATATGAGTTACCCTGTGGTATACCCTACCGAAACTATAATTAAGGCTACTATTTATGAAGTTTCTAAGTCCCGAGAATTTAAGAGGTGAATGAAAATACTCATTACAATGTACCCGGTCATCTGTATAAAATTATAAATTAAACTGCTGAAGGACTGCAGTTAAGATGGATTAGGTGAAGCAGAGATGTGCATCCCTGTTTTTTAATGTCAGTAGAAGCCCCTTTTCGGGAAGGGGAACACAGTCGGTCTCAGGGAGGTGACTGTGGCTAGACTCTGTAAAGTGGCACCTTCTGTTGCTGAGTAGGGCTCCCAGTCCCACAGGCTCTTATCAGTCACAGCAATCTTTCCACTGGAAAATGCAGAAGCGTTTGAGCTTTAAATAAACTCTTTTAAGTCCATTTGTTTTCTATAGCAAAGGTTTAAAAGCATTCCTAGATCTAAAACTCATCTTCCCAGATCCAGAGATCCTCTGCAGCTACTCGACTGCACCGCCAGCTGTGTGCAATGGCTAATTGTACCAGGCAAGAGGAGTGTAACTTGCAAGATAACGATTCCTCTGAAGCAATAGGTTGTTCAGATAATTGAAGCTAAATGTGATACATTTTGTACCTTTTCAGTCCCTAATTTATGTATTTAGCTAAACAATAACATCCAGAAGATGAGGAAGCAGATGGATATGTCTATTTCCAGTGCCCTTTAAGCCTCAGTAAATGGAGAGAGATAAATCAGCCTAACCTATGACTGCTTGCCGGCTCATGTGTTTCGGGGCAGGACAAGGGACAGCCTGCCAAAGGGAGACTCTGGCTCCCTATTTCTCCCTTTCTTTTTTCCCCCCGGCTTTATAATGTAGTATGCAAAGTCCATGAGCACCATCCTGTGGCTGCATCTAGTCAGTGTACTGGAACTCGCAGTAAAAAGACTTGAGGATCTCACTGACCAATAAATAGATTCTGTAACTCTCTGCAGCCTTCAATTGACTTTGATTTTTAATCACCCGTTTGCATCGGCAATGAGACCAATATTTTATGTAAATTATATGCTTTCAAAGGTAACTCAGCTGATTTTATTAATATCAGTTTATTTTCCCGATTTACATTGCTATTTTTAGCCTATTTGTCCAGTTTTTACAGTGAATCATGCTTGTTACCATTGAGCTTTACTTAGCTTCCTCTGGAAAGCACAGTAGATTTCCTCCCGTAATTACAAGGAAGAACTCATGTTGTTCAAAAGTTCAAGCTAAAAGGTAAAGCTTCCTTGAAAGAGTTCATGTAAGTTGCACATCTGGAAATTGAGTAAGATCACAGTATGCACAATATTAATGTACAAATGATTTACCAATATTTCCTTCTTGTCTTTCTTTTAAAAAAAATAAATATCAAAGCCACAGAGTTTTGAGAAAAAAATTTGCTGAATGTCAATCAGCCCCATGAATTTACCTCCCACTATTTTGAATTGTAATTTCGAAAGAGCAACAATGATTTACAGTCACCACATTTTAAAAGTATTCAAACCAACAAGATGTGGACTATCCTTTGCTTGGCTGGTATAGGTCCCACGAAATTTCCATAAACAGGATTACATGGGAGTAGTATCAAAAACACAGCTGGAAACAATTCCACTAATCCAAGGCCAGTGCCACAAATAACAGAATTAGTGCGGGCTGGTGAGCTCCAAGTGAACTGGGCTGAGTACCTAATAGTACAATTGAACCAAGTAATGGATCACTGACAGCAGTATTTGTGGGAACTGAACAGAAACCAAAACAATAGATATTTTGGGTGCCTAGGGGGAAGAATTGTGCAGCAATTATCAGTCCTCAGCTTTTTAGAATATCTTCTGCCTTTTAGGATATACTTTTACTTTAATAAATGCAATGTTAATTGTGCCATTTTTCACAAGACTTTTAGGAAATAAGAATATCAAGTTTGGGGGCTGTTTTTAAATTGCAAATAAATAAAAACTAATCAAGTTTTGTATTATTTTATTACATTGATGTTTTTAAAGGTGACTAGTGTTTACATATTCTAAACTCTCTTACAAAGAGATGTACATTTTTAAATGCCCTCTTTCCCACAGTATCCAAAATCTCTAGTCACATTCAAAAATTTCGGCTGTGGATACCTATATCCATGTGACTTGAACTAGACCCTAGGCCTAACAACAATTCCTAGAAATACTTCTTTTTTTCTTTTTTTTTTTTCTGTTAAAAGAACTGAAGAACAAAAGACAGAGGTAATACTTGAGGTAAAGCATTGCTGACTTTTGCTTTAAATTTTTTGTAATTCTTATTAAATTTAATGATATTCAATGGTCTTTGGAAGGTGGCTTGCCAAGATCAGTCTGTCAACACTTGCAGTAATTAAGTGATTTCTGAAGTCATGTGCTGAGAGATTGGAGAAAGACTTAGGACTGTGTTCTTCCCAAATTAAAAACTCACAAAAAATATTTTAATGAAAAAAAGTAATTGTGATACTCCACCTTTAACACAGTAGCCATGCTTGCTTTTCAAAGTTTCTTCTCCTCAGTGGTTAGAATAATGTCACAGTTATTTTGTGGTATGAATGTGCAGTGAAATGACTTCTGAAAAGGGTACCTATTTTTTGTGAAATATTTTTTTCTAGTGACTTTCTTTGTGCTACAGCTGTTTCTCTGTTATCAACACCACAAATGTGGCTTTTTACAGCTCTATTTTTGGGCAGGAACTGCCAGAATAGTCCAGTTTTGCTTCATAATTGGTTGGCACGACTGATGAGTTGTTTTCATTTCCTTGATACTTTTTAGATTTCAGTGCTGTCAGCGCTTCAGTGAGCTGCTAGGGTTATTCATCTGAAGCTTATTACACATAATGAGGTAAGTGAAAGGGATACGTAGGAAACCAGATTGATGCCATGGCCATTGAAGTGTAACTGTTCACGTTGAGGGTTGGTCCTGCTTCTCCAAGGAAAGGAGCAACACTAGCAAAGGGAGCACAGGGAGATGGAAAAATACAAGTATTTCTCAGTCATGTGGTTTTTTGTTCATCTCTCAGTATGAAGGTTCCAGAAGGTAATGGGAAGAATGACGAGTTTAGTATTTTGTGAAGTTCGGTTTTCATTCTGTGTTCAAATTGGATCCCTTCAGATTTGTGAGGTTAGATTCATCTACCCTGGGTTTACACTTCAGCATCTGGGCTGGTTGCTGAGCCCTTCTGGCCGATGCTGAGGAACAGACATGTTACTTGTATGACCCTGGAGACATGGGCAGGAGCTATGCTCCCTCTTCTTAGCCTCTGGCAAGCATAGCTTATCCAGATCCATTCAGAGAGGGACTTCAGCCACATGTTACAGTCCATGAGCAGCAGGGAGGCTGAGTTCAGCCTGCCAAGAAATCAGCCCCAGGTGCTAATTCCTACACCCACAGCCTCCTTGCAGCTGCAGTGAAAAGGCAGTCCACCAGAGAAGTGATGGTCTCCTTTCTGATCTTCATATGTGCTCACGCAGTAGGAACTCACCTTACCTCACTGGACATGGAGGGCTCATATGCTCATTCTCCCTTGGGCTGCGAGGAGTAGGAAAAATTTCCTAGTCTCCTGCTGGGCAGTGTTCTGGATCCATGAGCATCAGACAGGATCAGGATCATAGAATCGCTGGGGTTGCAAGGCACCCCTTGAGATCATCTAGTCCAACCCTCCCTGTTCAAGGAGGGTCAGCTAGAGCAGGTTATCCAGGGCCATGTCAAGTTGAGTTATGACTATCTCCAAGAATGGAGACTCCACAACCTCTCTGGGCAGCCTACTGCAGTGTTTGACCACTGGGGAAAAAAATGGAAAAGACATTTTCTTGTGTTCATATGGCATTTCTTATGTTTCAATCTGTGACCATTGCCCTTCACCATGTTTATTGGCACCACTGAAAAGAGTCTTGCTGCCCTTCCTTCCTTCCTTCCTTCCTTCCTTCCTTCCTCCCCCCCTCCCTCCCATCCATCCATCAGGTATTTATCTCATATGGATACGATCTTCCTGAACTTTCTCTTCTCTTGGCTCAGCCTCTCCACTTATGAAAGATGCTCCAAGCCTTTATCATCTTTGTGACCTTTCACTGAACTCACTCCAGTAAATCTATGTCTGTCTTGTCCTGGCGATCCCAGCACTTGACCCAGCATCCCAATGCAGCCTGACCAGAGCTGAGTAGATGGGAAGGACTACCTGCCTCAACCTGCTGGCAATTGTCTTCCCTGTGCAGCCCAGGAGGCTGTTGGCCTGCTTTTCTGTGAGGGCACATCGCTGGCATCACTTGTCACCAGGACCGAAAGGACCTTTTCTACAAGGCGGTTGTAGCCAGTTGGCCACCAGTGTGCACTGGTGCCAGGAGTTATTCTCTCCCAGGGGCAGAGCCTTGTGCTTCCCTTTGCTGCACTTCATGAGGTCCCTGTTTCACCATTTCTTCATCCTGCTCACATCACTCTAAGTGGTAGCACAACTCTCTGGTGTATCAGCTGCTCCTTCCAGTTTGTTACCATCTGCAAACTTCTTCCAGTTGCACTCTCAACCATCGACCAGTTCATTAATGAAAAAATTAAACAGTATTAGCCCCAGTCAACCCCTGGGGTCCATCACTAGTGACTGACCTCCAGTTGGACTTCACGCAGCTGATCACAACCCCTTGAGCCCAGAAATTCAGCCAGTTTTTGATTTGTGTCACTGTTCAGCTTTCTAGCCTGTGCTTCATCACTGTGTCAATGAGGGCATTATGGGAGAAAGCATTAAGAAAAATAAACAACACTGTAGTCAAAATGCAACGTCTGTAACCACTGCTCCCAGACTGCGTGTCAAGACTCCATGAACTGGCCCGAGAGAGCACTGCACTTGGTGGGCAAATCCTGGGAGGCTGCGAGCACAGAGGCAGGGACTCCCTCAGGAAAAAAAGACCAGACTTTATGATATTCTGATCTGTCGGCATCTGGAAATATGTAGGGAGACATCCTGGCAAGATGGAACACAGAGGTTTTTTCCACTGGATTACACTGCAGTGCAGATTAAGTTGCAGCCCACCAATGGTATGATATAAAGCAGTGAGGGAAGGGTTCCCCCCATTTTTTTACCGAATAAGCAGAAGACCTACAGAGTCTGGCTCTCTGTGCCAAAAGTAATTTTCTTTGGAATGAAATCCAGGCTGAAATGAATATATAAACCCAGTAAGAGCTGGAAGCAATACCATGGTGGTCACTGTAATATATACCTTGAGTAATGAATACAAGAGATGTCTGGAACAAGGAGGAATTCCTTTCCAAATAGCACGTATCTTAAGCTATTACCTAAAAGAAGCAGAGCTTCTTGTTTGTCTCCTATTGAGCTTCTTGTCTGAGCTCCTACCCCATACACTCCTGAATGCTCTAATTACACATCTCTGGTCTGCCCCAATCTAAGCACTTTTTTAATACACATATCCATGAGAGTAAAATTCTTGACAAGAGGATCAAGATTTGTTAAATGCTGTCCAATGATCGATTTTTCTAGCTTGTTGATTAAAGCAAAACTAGGAATTTTCAGTTTTTCTAATTTGCAATTTTTAGAAAAGCATGTGTGTTCAGTAGACTGAAAAATGTAATTATGGAGTTGCATCCTAGAATAATATCACATGATAACACACAAATTATTTTTGCCACTGAACAAACACATGAACAAAACTCTCCTTTAAGACAGCAGTTTATTCACAGTTTTTATTAATCTAAATTGTTTTCTGTGTTCAGTTTTAAACAGCCTGGTTTTCTTTGCTGCTTTTGTTTTAAGGGATTTGAAATGGATCATGCGATTCAGAGATGGGTGCTTTGTTCCCTTACACGTTTTTTAGCGTTACAATTGGAATTTTCAATGACAGAATTAGTTTTTCAATATTTATTTAAGCATATGTTAAACATATACAGTTAGCTTTCCACGCATAAAATATTGAATTGACCTTAGCAGAAATTCTATAAAAGAGAAAGGGTACTGCAACTTATATTTGCCAAAGAAAAAGCTATTGTAAAAAATTGTAGCCTGTATTTCAGAGTAATTTTATACAAAATGTGAATAGAGAAAGCCAAAAGAAATACAAATATTTTATTTGTTGCAAATAGCTCGCTAAAATTATCCCCACTCAAATACTCACTGAAGAAATTCAATATGCCGTATGCTTTTGGATTTCAGGAGCATTTAAGCAGCTGAAATAACTGCCAGTAAATTATTCCAATAAATATCAATACTAAATATCAGTGTATTGGAAGTCTCACTTTATCAAACTATGAAAAGGAGAATTTACAGCACTTTCAAATATATTTTTTCAGTTGTGAAGCGATAACAGATGGGGGCAGTCTTAGACAAAAATATCTCTTGTGTATTAAACCTCTGTCTCCCTGTGTATCCAGGGGCTGTGCTGGCTTAAAAATAAAACCCAAAACTTTAATAGTCCCCTGCTTTGATCTACGTTGTGAGAGTCAAGTCAGCTGTGAAGACCTGTATTACTCAGCTTCTGTGCAGAAGGGTCCCACTCAGCCAAAGCCAACTCATATAAAGCTCCCTTACGGAGAAGAAGGTGCTACCATGGGATGGACGGTGGTGCCGCTTGGGATTCTGCTAAAGTCATAGAATAGAACCTACACTGCAAGAGTATGTGTGACTCTTGTCAACAAGCTGTCCCTGAGGCTGAGGTGGCCATTTGCTGTCTCAGGATTTGCCAAGAATTGTTAGTATAAAGAGAAGAATCATAGAATGTTTCGGGTTGGAAGGGACCTTAAAGTTCATCCAGTTCCAACCCCCTGCCATGGGCAGGGACACCTCCCACTAGACCAGGCTGCTCAAAGCCCCATCCAGCCTGGCCTTGAACACTTCCAGAGATGGGGCCTCAAGGAGGCAAAGTTTAGGTTATTGTCTGCATGTGTTGCAGAACTGACTCTCTGGGTGGCACATACACCCAGGAAGTGCTTGGACGCTTCCCACTGAACATGATTTACGGGCCTTAAGTATAAAGCCAAAAATAACAGGAAATTACACAGGAGAAAAGCAAGTGTATATACTAACCTTAAACAAATAGCCTGCAGTAATTGTGCTCCCAAGCAATTGATCTGATGACTTCAAGAGTTATATGGTATTGTGACAAAGAATGTGAATGCTTAAAAGAGGAGAGGCGGTAGTCTGCAACCACAGAAAGCAGATAACATCTCAGAAGCTTTGGGGTTAGCCTTTTTTCTTTTTTTTCCCCTCACTCTCAACACTCTGAGACTATATTTTATGCAGTTGTGCAAGTTTCTGCAGTATCTGGATCTTGCACTGAACATCACCTCAATCCACGTTCTTCAGAAAATGTAGTTAAAAATAGGACATTCAGCAATACTCCATCCATGATGCTAATCCATTTCCCAGCATCTGCTCATTGAACTGTAGTGGCTGACTTTTCATTTCAGGCTTCTTGACAAAAGTGCTGTAATCCACGTCATCTCTTTTTTTGCTGTTTCCTGTAAATTATCACTGTTTGGTCCCTATTGTGATCTTTAATTTACTGGTGGCATCCTTCATAAATGCTAGTTTAAATGTTCTTGTAATATTGGCACTGGCTGCAGTAATGTTCTTTATCTTACACTTCACAGAAAAAAGCTTGTCCAGGGCTTGGTTAAATTATCACAGTACTTAAGGTAAATCAGATTACAACAGGGCCTTGAGGAAAATAAAGCCTTGAAGAGCGCAGTGTTTCTTACAACACAATCTTCAGAGACACTGGTGGAATAGTAGAGGTTCTTCGCTATCTAGCACAAACAAAATCACTGTCCCAAGGTTTGCAGGTTTGGAAAAATAGCCAAAACATCTGCCTTAGGCCACTGGGCATTTCACAATGTTGATAATAATAATAACAACAAGAATTCAGCACACGGGAAGGAGTTACTGCTGTTTGGGATGTCAGCCGATCTGTCCCTTCAAATATTAAGAAAGTTTGACTTGGAGCATTAGTCCTTAAAATTTTGAAGCTCTGGATGCTTTTGCACTGAGACATGAGCATGTGAAACCTTGTAGTAACAAACCATGTATTCCTATTGTTTTGCATATGCTGGTTTGTTAGATCTAGTATTAGCCTGGGTAAGAGACTGAATATACAGACAGGTAGACAGCAGATTAATTAAAACAAGATGGATCATGATCAGTTTCTATCCTGTTCAGTCCTTTTTTCCCGATGCCAGCCAAAGGAATGCTTTGCCTCCCTATCTCCTATATAGCAAAGGCATTCTCCATAGGGACATTATGGTATTCTTTGTCTCACATTTGTCTTTGGAAAGTTCCCCCTCTCCTCTTCCCTGCTCTCCATCATTGTTCAGACTCCAGCCTGGCAAGCCAACCTGGGAAGCTGAAGAGGAGGAGGGTGGGGTTTGGTGACAATGAGCCTTCCTTGGTAAAATAATTCATCACCGGACCTGAGATATGCAAACTGTAGGAGTCAAGGATGAGAACTTGAATCTATGTAATGATAAAAGCAGCTTGGATGGGATTTCACTGTATTCCATTAAAATCAAGAGTGAAACTCATTGGTAGGGAAGAGAGAGGATAGGATCAGCTTATTTCAAAAAAAGCTAGAAGCACCTTTGAAATTTGGGAAGCTTCAGGCTCAGCTCACACAGCAGCTCCCCCTGAAAAGTTGTCCACCAGGTCGCCATCCAGATGTCTGTCCATTAGCTGCCTCTGTGCTCTATCGGTACAAGAGGAACAGCCAGTAACGATGCGCTTTGTTGCTGACATCAACTGTTAAGCGTAAAGGTACATTTCCTAAAATCATGTTTCTGCTCTGAAGTTCCTTTTCTTTGTATTATATTAAAGAAAAAAAAGAAATATCTGGAAAAAGTAAAGAACAGCTTTGTTTCTCCAGTGTGGTACATTCTTCATGGATTTTATCTCCTAAAAAGAATTCCACCCATGGCTTTTTGCCATGTTCAGGAAGCATTACAACCACAAGACAGGGCAAGTAGGCTCAGATTGCTTCGCTTCATTCTCTTTCATTTTCCAAAATTTTCCTCATCAAACTTATAAAATATTTCATAGTTTATAAAATTTTCTCAGCAGAGGAACAAACTGATGAACACCGTAAGAGTGCGGTGCTGTGATTCATTTCTGGGTTTACAGCATTAGGTGAGAGCCCAGTGTGCCACGCTTAAAGTAACCCATTAAAATAAGGGCCTGAATAAGAGTCGGTGCTTTAGTGATGCCAAATAACCACCTTGTGTATCAGTGGAGCAGCAAATTTCTGTATTGGCATAGTCACCATGAGCATCCGCTCTCTTTCTTGTTGTCTTTTTTTTCTAGAGTGATTAAGGGAATTATCATAGTCAAATCCATGCTTCTCACATTGAATAATATTTCATATTAAACCAAGGCTGCGTTTGGTGGGCAAGTGTACTTCAGATTTACAAAATAATTTCCTAAATATGAGTTGACTTTTATCTTTCTGCTGTTAAAATCAACCTGCCAATAGAAGGTCAGACTGCAGTTTTGCTTCTACGGTTGTAGTCAAGTGCCATTTTTGTACAGTTAATGGAATTATTCCTTATTTTCAAGTAGGTAAATAAATCAGAAGCTCACCATAAATATTTATATTCACTATTGTCATTGGCCTCACTGCATTCTCAAAGAATTTTCAACAATATTTGTTAAACTAGTGCTAATTTTCTTCACTTGCCTGGTGAGTGTGTAAGATTTATATGGCTTTCTATGTGTGATTAATGTCAGTAATAAAACTAGAATCATGGACAGAGGTAAAACTATACGTCCGAACTCTTCATAATTCACGGTCTTTTTACATGAGCGAAACCCACATTTTACAGCTGCCATAGCTCAAAGGATGTTAACCTGTCATATTTACTTACCAATTCCCACTTACGTTATTTTGCTAAAAATATTACATGATCTGTAGCAATACTCATTATTTAGCTGTGATGTTATTCCTCTGAAAAGCCTGCAGGCTTCCCGACGCTTGCTTTTCTAGCCGTGGGCAGGAACGTGCCGGACAAATCCAGCCCTGAACTGTATGTGCTATCAAGGGTGTTTTGTCTGAGCGGCTTCCCCACCACCCGCACAGTGGTTTTGTGGCTTCGCTCGGGTAAGCAGGGCCCTGGCGGCGCGGGGACGCTTGCGCAAGGCAGCCTTCTGCTGCTTGGCCTCCACGTCCTCCCCCACGCCGCCCCGAGAGGTTGTGTGGCAGCACCCCGGGGACCAGGGCCTGATCCAGCCCTGCGCAAGCTCGGCCGGCAGCCTGGGGAGTTTGGGGCTGAGGGCTGCTGCTCGGGAAGGCTGGGAGACAGGGGAGCTTGGAGGACAGCTCGGAGAGGAACGTGGAGCTCGCAGGTTGACTGCACACGATGGGAACCTGGCACACCAGTGACTGGTGAGAGCCTGCCAAAACCGAACACACGGGGTTGCAAATAACAAATTTACAGCTACAGAAGATTCCAAATATAATGAGGGGTAATATTTTTCCACAGCCGTGGAACCCCAGGGGTTGCAGTCATTACAGGGGACTGCTGTCCCTCTGAGTTAGGTGTGTGCCTTGCTTCCCCTCCAAAGTTCAGGGAGTAGAAGGGTTGTCCAGTGGGCAGCAAACCAGCCAAGGGCTCGAGAGAGCAAGTTTCAGCTCTGCTTCTCCACAGGTGCGTGGGTTGTCCGTGGGAGTTTTACCTTCTCAGCTGTGGATGTAGGACCTCCTCTGGTGATGTCTGGAGGATGGTAGGTGTGGGAGTGGAGCTCCAGAGGCTGCGCTGCTGGTTGTAAAGCCTATTGGACAGGAAGATATATAAGCCAGGCAGCAGGGCAGTCACAGCACATTGGGTAACCACTGGTGAAATCTTCAGTGCTAACGGCCCTCTAAACACATTGTGTGGGTTAACAGGTATTTTTGATGAACTTTTTTTCTATGTCAGCACCTAAATTTCTCTATAAATTTAATTTTGAATTCCTCATTCTGTTTCAGACACCGCCTCAGTCTCCCTTCTGCCAGAGAGGGTGAGCAGAACCTACCCTGGTACCCAGGGCTGGGACGTGGAACGCTGAGGTACATGACGGACTGTGGTGCAAGGGACACAGCAGGGAGAGCTGTCACCGAAGGGTACGGGGGGCACGTAAATACTTCAGGGCACCTACAATACCTGCTATATTGTGAGCAGTGGAATAAAACTCGGGTTTAAGTGGAAATACTCAGCTGCTGCTCCCTCCGTCCTCGCCTGCTGTGGCTGCAGTAGCTGCTGCTCCTTCCTATGATCGCATTTCGCTAATGCGAGCAGGTTGCTGTGACTCCCTGGGTGAAATTAGTACTTTTCACGACAACTTGAAAACAATAACAGGCCAGAAGCAGGAAGAGCCTGCTGAAACATGCAGAGAGTAATTACGTATGACCATTTTTTTTATATATGGATTACAGCTCAGCTGTCTCAGCAACAGACAGTTCAGAAACAAAGCCACCCTTGGGCGAGAGGCCACTTCGCAGCTTGACAAAAACACAGGAGGAAAAGAAAAGGAGATACATTTCTTGGCACATGTAATAATCACACATCATCCCAGTCAGTTCTGCGTGATACAATTGTGCAACAACTTCTCGGAGAATTGGCTGGGCAGCCAGGAAGTTCTTTCCCATCAACGGTGCTAATTGAATATACAGCTGGGTAACTCCAATAAACCACCCAGCAGTCAGACAGTTGAAGTAGCTGATATTAAGTGCTGGTTATTAGGGGTGTCATTCAGTCGCTCACACATAGGTGTCTAGTGCCATCTGAAGTATCCTACAGTATTTAAGACATCCCCTGGGACTTGGTCTCTAGATGTGATTTCAAAGGGCGTGGGCTTCCCCATAGGTCCTCTCTCTGTCCTGTACGAATGTCTCAAATACCCTAAAGCATCTCTGATGGCTCTCAGTATTTATATGTGTGGGACAGAACCAAGCCCCTGGTTTCTGAGTTCAAATGCCAGTTAGAAAAGTAGAAGTAGAAGCCATCACCCTGCTGCGATGCTTTTTCAGATTATCTGCAGATAAAAGCACTGAATTAGCCCATGTGCCAAAGGTCATCTTTGCAGTTACAAGCCCATTGTAAGGAGTTAATCATGGTAACTACTGGAAAAGGGTATCATCGAAGAGCCTTGAAATTGTGGGCAATTTTACCCTAATGATAACATTTTCACTCCTGTACTGCGCAGCTTCCTGAAGATCTGCACATGAAGGCAGGGTTTGTGTCTTGCAGAAGAGGCAGTGAGAGTTAAAGTAAATCTTTTCTGTGCCTTCATCTTCTCAACACAATTTCCAACTGAACCAGAAGTGAGGAATTTTTTCTGTGACTCTGTAGGAGATGAGGTCAAGAGGATTTATATTTAAATGGTCTCTGGAATGGAATACTGATGCAGCTATCAGGAAGGTGAATCAGTAACCCTCGTAAAATAATCTTTTAGGAGAATGAACAACAATACTATCATGCAGAAACGTGTATAGTGGGTAAAGAAATAAAATTTTAAAAGTGTAATACATATTTTATCATGAAAATTGAACATTTAAGAGGGTAACAGCACCCTTTTGTAAATGCTTCTTTTAGGTCTATTTTGTAATGGACGATTTGCCTGCTGGAATGCAATGGATAATGAAATATTGAGTTTTTTTAATATTCAACAGGATCTTGTTGATTCTGGCAAAACAAACAAAGCACACACACATCCCAAAGTGCAGTAACAAACAAAGGCATGCAGCAAGTTATCTTCAAAAAGCAGCTGGGCTGACAAAGCTTATAAAACAAAACAGGCAACAGGAAAACGTAACACTAAGATCTTAAATACTTTCATGTTTCTTCCTTTCCGAGTTAACCCGTAAAAGAAGTGGGTTCCATCTGCAATATTTAAATGAATTTTAAGAAAATCTTATCGTGTTTCTAGAAATACTTCGCAGTTAAAGCAAGGCTCTTAGAGAATAGAATTTAAGTGGCTTCCCAATCCTGCAAACTACTGAGTGCTTCTTCTGAGTGGAATCACTTAATATTTCCCAGCCTTTGCTCAACATCATGCTTAATTAAACTTTTGCTAATAAACATGAAGAGCTCAGTTTAGCCCCAATGCTGGACTCCATTGACAAAGCAGTTGTTCAGTCGTTCAGCCAAGAATGCTTATCTGCCTGTGTATTTCTTTTTAGTCGATATATGCGGTGTTTGTGCATATATATAAATATTTTATAAAGATTTTAGAAATTGAAGATATGAAAAAAGTTTTAATTACTTTACAATGTAAATGAAAATTGTTTCTTTAAAGGAAATGTTTTGTTCAGGTAGTTGTTGCATTTGAAACTGAAATATTTCACAAAACCATATGTCTACTATGTTCTTATCTACTGCATTTTATGCTTGAATGTTATTAAATGTGAAAGTATTAATTACAACTTTGTTCTTACTGAGAAGACAGGCTTGGGAATGTGAATTGTTGATTTAGTCATAAAACCTTTCCATATTACACCCAGTCACAGCACCTGCCTGGTGGGCACTCTTCTGGGTTCAACACTCATTTTCCTTCTGATTTAAAACCATCAACAAGAATTTTAAAACAAGCTAACTTGGTTATTTTATTTTCTTTTGCAAAAACTAATGGTTTGTACATACTATGTGTTTTCCAGCTACAATCTAGTAATAAGCATCACGTTGCAGGTTTTACTCGGATAAAATTTTCCTGGGGAGGCTCAATGGAGGTTTGCCTGAGAAGTGCAGGTAAGAATTAATATTCCCTGAGTTATGTGTGGTTACAAACAGGAAAGCATGATTTCTGTTCATCACAAGTTCCACTGGAAACATAAGGGAAAAAAAGGAGCATTTCCTAATTGGAAAAAAGAAAGCACAGAATAGAGGGAATTTCTGTTTAATACAAGACACTCTGAAACCTAAAAGCATAAATCCTAATGATTCCATTCTCCAGTCATTTATGGTTTGGAGTAAAAACATGAGTTTATGTGGTTCTAAGGCCAGCTCTGGTTGCGAGGTTGTGCTCCAGCTGGGATGGGATGGAGAGAGGGAGCAGAGGGGCTGTGGTGACCCATCCAGAGAACAGGAGGGAAACAACACTCTTTGGAGATGTCACATCTTTTCTCTCCATAATCTGAGCTAGCCCATGAAAGCTACAGCCTATACTGAGTTATGAACCACGTGAAGCTTTCTTAAGACTAGGTATGGTGGTATTTATACCTCAAATGAATTTTATTCCCTTGGGAAAGAGTGGTTGGAGAGCTGCCCAGCAGAAAAGGACCTGGGGGGTCCTCAGGTGGCTGAGTATGAACCAGCAGTGTGTCCAGGTGGTCAAGGTGACCCACAGCATCCTGGCCTGTATCAGGAATAGTGTGGCAGTAGGACCAGGGAGGGGATTGTCCCCCTGATCTCAGCACTTGTGAGGCCCCGCCTTGAATACTGTGTTCTGTTTTGGGCCCCTCACTACAGAAAAGACATTGAGGGGCTGGAATGTGTCCAGAGAAGGGCAATGAAGCTGGTGAGGAGTCTGGAGAACAAGTCTTATGAGGTGTGACTGAGGGAACTGAGGTTGTTCAGCCTGGAGAAAAGAAGACTGAGGGGAGACCTTATCGCTCTCTACAACTACCTGAAGGGAGGCTGTAGCCAGGTGGGGGATGGTCTCTTCTCCCAAGTAACAGGACAAGAGGAAATGGCCTCAGGTTGCACCAGGGGAGGTTTAGATTGGATATTAGGAAAAAATTCTTCACTGAAAAGGTTGTCAAGTGTTGGAACAGGCCACCCAGAGAAGTGGTTGAGTCACCATCCCTGGAGGTGTTTAGAAGACGGGTAGATGAGGTGCTGAGGGACATGGTTTAGTGGTGATTTTGACAGGTTAATGGCTGGATTTGATGACCTTAACGGTGTCTTCCAACCAAAACAATTCTGTGATTCTATGAGTATGGTCACCTTGTCTTATTTTGTTCTCTTACCTCAAGGCTTTGTTTGTATGTTAGTTATCATTTGATAGTAAGGCAGCAGCCAGTTCACCCATTTTCCTGAAATCTCAGGCTTAATAAATAAGCACTGCTAATTTATGAAAAGCTAGTGACGATGACCATGATAAAGAGCCCCTCAAAAAAAGACTAGTAAAAATGACAAAGAAAACAGGGCCACCAAGACCTTCAAGAATCAATTTTTGAGCTGGAAGCAGAGAGTAGGCCCATTGTTAACAAGGTGGCAAAAGAATTAGAAGAATATGAAAGAAAACAAAATATGTCCATAAATCACTAGTATTTACAGTTATTACTTTAGCAGTTACTATTTCTGCTTTTATAACTAGCACATATAAAAGTGAAAAATATAAGCCACACCACTCACCAGATAAAGAAAGACACATTTAAAAAGTGTGATTTATGAAACCTTTAATGTCGGTTTCATTGTAAAAGGTTAGAAGTTCTCTCGCTGTCTTTGAAGAGTGGTGTGGTCTCGCTTTGCTTCCACATGTGACATACACATGCTTTTTCACTTACACAAGTGGTCTAGTTCTAATTATGCACTGGGAAGAAAATATTCATAATTGCAACAATTGATTTCTCAATCTGGCTTGCATTAGGCAAACATTTTTGCAAACCATATTGTTTCAGTTTTTCCTGTCTCTAAAATTATAATAATTCTTATTTAGCAAAAGTAACATTAAAAATTAGTATTTAATTCCCAGTGTGATTTGAAATTATTAGAGCATTAGCCCATAATGTGATCATTCCATCTCCATCCAGAAGGAAAAGGAAACCTCCATGCGTCATAGCTGTCAGTGCAGATGAAGAAAGAAGTCAGTCACTCCTTCTTCTTCCTCATCCTCAGACTTCTCTTTGGCAAGAGAACAAAGCCTGCAACGCTATCGCCAAATTCTCATTATTATTATTATTATTATTATTATTATTATTATATGTTATTCTCTGAAATACACTCAGGCAATTTACTCAGAGGTCTAGACCATGCTAAGGGGACGTGCTGACCATTAAACCAGTAGCTGTGGGACAGCTGGCACTCTGGAGTTATCAGTGAGGATATAACGAGTAAGGGAAGAAAACACCACGAGAATAGTATACATATGGTATTTGGTATTGATAATCAAAATGATGTATTTTGCAGGAAATACAGGTGAAGAAAAACAGGAGAAATATTGCACTAAGTTAATGCTCCAATTAGCTTAACTGCTACTTGAATTTAATTAACTATTATATTGCTTGAAGATGTTCCATAAATGACTCGCAAATGTCCGCGTGCAGAGGAGTGGCACTAATCCATGTTATTAAGGCATAAGGATTTATTAGAGGATCTCACCAGATCTATAGTAACCAAAAATGCGAACGCATTAGAGACTGTCCTACAAAAATGCCTGTTTTTAATGAAGTTATTACTGCTGAAGCCAGGTAGTTTTTTTCCCTTTCTGGTTTCTTGATTCAGTCCACGCTGTGATACTCATGCACCTCTTGAAAATACTCACTTCTGTGAATAATCTCACCTTTCCCCTGGTTCTTCGCAGGAAGGAAGGTGCTCTGTTACAGTCCAAATTCGGTGCCCTCTGAAGCGCCGGGGAGTTTGGCAGTGACGCCTGGGGGCTGTCTCGGAGGATACGCTTCACTACGTGCAGCCAAACTGCAATTTAATTGGAAATGATGCATTTCATAGCTTAATTGTTAACTTCATACCCTTTCTTTCCAAAATACAAAATTTCATTGCAGGGATAATTTGAACACCTTTGTCACACTGAAGAGGGAAAAAATTAATTAAATTCCGGGTTGCCGATCACGTTGAGAACACAATATGGAAATCCCCATTAAACAGCAGGCGAGTAACGGTGCTCAAATTGTGATAGAGACTAAATGTATCTTGCAAATGAAAATGCCATCTCCAATCTGTAACATAATGATACGCGCAGATTTCTCCCTGCCCCCATTCCCACTCTTTTTGCTGAAGTCTAAAGTGCACTCTGTGATGCATTATTAAGCTAAATTCTGACCCAGTTTCTTAATTATCTGTAAGCTACGGGGAACTTGTAGCAGAATATTAACTAAGGCAAGAGATGTAAGACAGAAGAATCCATGATGGCATTAGAGAGAATCATTAGCATTTTGCTAAGAAAATCCTTCACATTTTAATATTTAACCTAGCCTAACATGTAGAATTTATATTTTAAAGGGATACAAAGTATATACCTGCCATGCCACCAAAACAATACAGGCAAAAAAAGAAAAGAAAACAGAAGTATTTGGGGAAGCATTCCTGGATTCACAAAATCAAAAACTTTTAGCATACTGGGACATTTCTGGGACTACAGGATTTTTTCCAACCATTCTTCGTGATACTATCCACATTGTTACAACCTCATATAACATTATGTGCTGAACTACTTATTTTAGATGAACTCTGGAATATCATCTGCTACGGATTATATATGTGTACCAATTTTTTGGAGGGTATAATGGGGATAAACCACCGTCACACTAAATGACCCTTTGGAAGAATCTTTTGAACACTTTTGTGCCTGATAACTATCAAGCTGGTGGTTGCAGTTTTATACCTCCCGGTGCCGCTGCATATTAGTGGAATACAAGAAGTTTCCATGGTGTAAAATCAACCATGGATGTACTGTGTCAGAAACAAAGAAGACATGGATTTCTACCTAGAAAGCTGCAGGCATGCGTGATTTTGAAGACTTGCTGTATCTCTGTTGTAAAAGAGCTTGAGTGACTGAAAAACATACTGCAAGAACAGTATTTTTATTGAGAACAATTTTTAATATAAAACATATTTCAAAATTATTTGAGGAAAAAATACTTTCCCCACCCCAAAACTGAAGGATTTGTGGTGTGCTCATATAGAAAGTCAAGCTTTAATTGCAAAATTTAGACAGCAGAGAAAGTCTGCAAAATATATTTATAATTTTGTGGACAGGGATGTATGCGTTCAGTTCAAAGATCAAATAAAACCCATGAAATCCAATTACCATCAAGCTGAGGAGTCACCTAACTCTGCAGAATATGGAATTTGGATATACATTTTTAAAAAAGATTTGTTTCATGAATTCCTTAGTGAAGAAATCCCGCTGTTTGAAAAAGAATAAGAGCCAGTTAAATACAATGTTTTATTAGTAATAGTGTCAAATGCAACTCAGGTGGCAAGTCTGTAGTTGGCAAAACATTTGATGATTGGAAAGTGCTAACGAGCTTAATGTACATTCCAGTACATTGCTTCAATTTGAAGTGTACTTTCTCTACTGGAGCCTCGGGATGTATCATTGCTAATGCTAACACTGTGAATTTCCCACTTCAACCTGCCAAATATTGTTCTTCTCAGAATAAAAGTGTCCAAAATTTCTCCAAGTGACGAACAGCAAGGCTGAGACACCTTTCCTTTACAGATAAGGAAAAACCCCAAATCAACATTTTATACTTGAGCACCTAAGCCAGTGCGTAGGCATCTAAATAAAAAGCCTGATTTTCAAAGGCAGATTTTGTACAAGTACCGCATGCTTTCCCGTTTGCATGATTTTTCTTTCTAGGCTAATCCGTGTATTGTTTCAGGCCCAAACATTTATACCAAGGTGTCCTCTGCAGAGAACGGACACCTTTTTGTCATGCATTTGCAGTTCGTTTGTGTTCGATTGCAATCAAGCCAGCATTTAGTCAGCTGTCCCTTGGCCCAAGGAGGGAGCAACTGCAACAGCCTGTGCTCCTGGGGCAAAGCTGGACGTCAGGAGGGTGTTTGCATGTGTCACGCAAACCACCTGTGACGTCCACGGTGCTTGGTTCTTTCATCTGGTGCTTTGATCCAGTGGTGGACTGTGAGGAAACCTGCATGTTCTCTTAGGTGGGAAACCATTCTGACCCATGCAGACATGGCTGGACAGACAACCTAAAGACCTTATAACCTTCTCTCCATTGGGCCAAGAAAAGTCCTTAGTGAAAAGATGCTGATATCTATTGTTCACTTCTTAGCATAATCGCCAGTGCTATTACCGTTAAATGAAAGAGAGCCCCCGTCCCCTAAAAGCAAAATCATCTGTTTAAGACACAGCAACGTTCTGCCTCCTTGTGTCGTGCCGCTCCATGGTCGTCGCTATTTTCTCACAAAAGTATCCGGTAAGAGTTTTTTTCCTTCTCAGGGCTCTATTTCTTCCATCACTTCCATCACAATCGTTCGAGGGCCGGTCAGGATGAGGTTGCTCACTGTCCTGTAATCCACGTGGAGAACATTGAGGCCGTTGACAGATACAACAAATTGGCAAACCTGAGGAGAAAAGTGAGCAGCAAAAGAATTTATGTCCTAAAATTTTTTTGCAGGGTTATTTACACAGATGTACTATCAACTCCCAGGAACACAAAACTTCCACAACTCTTCACACCATCTTATTCAGCACTCAGGAAAAACACACGTGTTAGAATTATTGGAAAGTTAATTTTCTGTAAAATTTTTTGAAATATCACTGCAACTTTCAAATCTGTGGAATTTTGAAGTTCTACATCAATTATTTTTTCTTATAACTGATATTTTTCTTATATTAATGATATTTTCTGATACCAGTGGTGTGCTTTTCAAATAATATGGGACAAAGCAGCTCTGCCCTTTGCAAAGAGTCTGTCATCCTTAGGTTGTCTTAAACACTTTCATAGAAAACATTTTAGAGAGCTCTTAGTGGTCACGGTAAAAATATGCATCACATTTCCAGGCTTAGGGTAAGGGCTGGATGATGATTTCACTAGATTTAGTGGCAAAACCGCCACCAGTACAACAGGGATCCAAAGGATCCAAATTCTAGGAAATAATATTATGGAATTAAGTCAGTACAGGGAAGGACTAAAATGTCACTGCCATTTTCAGGAGATATTCCTACACAGATTTTTACTTTTTATGTGAACAGGTTTTGGTTTTTTTCAGCAAGTATGGCTCATTAATTCATTTCAAATATGCTAATATTTTGTTTTTAAAAGCCATCACAAATTCAAACAGTGAAAGTCTTGTATCAGCAGCGGCCGTTTTCTGTCCAAAAACACTTGACAGAAATATTCTGACCAACACCACTGAATATCTTAAAAGAGTTAATCAGAGAAAAAGTCACGTCAACATTGTAAAAAACTGAGGGCAAAAAAGAAAGATAACAATACCGATTACTCAAACACACGAAGCCTTCTCTGTATCTAATCACAATATTACAGTATTTGGTAAAAAGGCCAAAAATATGTAGTGTCTAGATCTGTGTTTTTAATGATAAAAATATGGAGCTTAATGCAACAATAATGTCATCCTGATGTTTCAGTGAAAACAATAAATTCACTAGAAGGTTATTACTCATAAGTCATCTTGAGTCTGTAAGAAAGAAGCTATGAAGCGAGTATCACTAGAAATTTTCATGCTTTATTTTATATTTTTACCTTTCCTATGTAGGCAGAAATGCAACAGAGACCTGTGTGAGGAAGAGGTGGGAAGCAGCTCGGGTGTCTTCCAGCACAAGCTCTAAAACAGATTTTTCTCACAAGCCAAGTCATTTAACTTCTGTGCATCAGCCGCCTTCCTCCCGAGTCAAACGTGGGGTGAAACTCAATTCGTATTTGTGCAAAATGTACAGAATGTGGCTATCCACGTTCCATTTAAGGAAAATTATAGAGGGAGCAAAGTCAATCCAAAAATGTAACATTTCATCAAAAAAGCCACTGATGATCTTAATCTCTGCTCCTGAGAGCCTCTGCACAGGAGGAGCAGCAGCAGCAGCCCCGGGCAGACCTCTCCCTTGTGCCTTACCCCGTACCCTCAGAACTCCGCAGAGCTGGAGATCCTGAAAGTCAGCTTTACTGGCAGCCTAAAGGATCATCAAAGTAATGCAATTAGCAATACCACTTAGCCAGCTTCCATGGCCGTATGGCTGTATATTTCCTATACATTCATATGCTCTTTCAGCTGCAAGAGGCATTGGGAAAACGGTTTAGTTTTTGCATGCAGACAAAGCCTCCTGAATTTTAAAGATATTGCTTGGAAAGGTAACCCATCATCCTCTGCAGTGCGCCTCCATTAGTATTGAGCATTAGTATAAAAGGCATGCCTATTTACTTTAAAATGCAGATTATTACAGTGTCTATAGGTCTCAACTTCCAGCAGTATTTCCTAACACTTTCTATGGCTTTCCAAGATTGTATCGAGTTTTACTGAGTTACAGCTCTGGCTCCAGAATAATATTTGGGTTGATTTAAAACAGACCTGCAGAAATAACATTGTCTCTTCTGGCTTAATGCAATTTTTGGAAGTTGAATGGCTGACGTTTGTTTTACTGCTGCATATTCTCAGCCTTCTCGAGTTACTGGGATCCCAATGCATGGGACTCGCGTTTGGCCAGGGACAGGCATGTAAGCGTGTGATGGATAAATCCGCGTGCTGGATCGTGTCAGGGGCATTCGGGGGTCTCCGGAGAATGTCCCTGGCAGAGGAACAGACTTCCCAGACCGGCCAGCCACTCACACCAGGGCTACAGTGGGGTAAATGTGGATGGTACAGGCACGGCAGCAGTGAACAGCAATCCGGATGCCAAAGAGTGAATTTCTTACGCAAAAGACAAGAGTTGACACGTCTGCGTTCTCGATGTGTTTGTTTTAATGTATGCCCTTGGCAGTATTATTAACCAGCGATGGCTGAGAACCCTTTGTGCTGGATCCAAATGGCTTATT
Organism: Gallinago jamesoni; assembly: GCA_025769975.1. NCBI lineage: Eukaryota > Metazoa > Chordata > Aves > Charadriiformes > Scolopacidae > Gallinago > Gallinago jamesoni. The sequence goes on along the minus strand of JAOQGH010000012.1, from coordinate 139,688,917 downwards.
AGTTTGACCATTTCCATTAGTGGACAGGATTAGATGCAAAAAGTCCACCCAGGCCAGAAAAGAAGAGAAATGTAGAGAGGAGGACAATGCACAGAAGAGCTTACCTCTGTCCTAAAATGTTATGAAAAGACCTATGAGGAGCAGGAGATGGTAATAAAGAGCCAGTCACCCTGGGGGCAGAAAGTTCTGTCTTTGGCCATCAGTTGGCCAGTGTCCCCAAGGGCTGAGTCTCTGCAAACTGCAGATCCGGCTCCCTCAGGGATAAAAAAATGTGGAGCTGTTTCCTACATCCTCCAGTCCTGCTGAGGTCTGCACAGTCCTGAGCCCTTTCCTATGCTCAGTGCCTTTTTTCACCCAGTTTTCTTCTGCTGATCCCGGTTTTCCATCCCTCACTGCATCCACCAAGGTAAACGAAATGCAGCGCTGCTTCGGGCATTTTGGCCATTGCCAATCCTGCGCCCAAAAAAAGCCCACATCGTGCATTGCTCTCTTGGTGGAGTTACAAAATGAGCGAGAGTGAGTGAGTACCCACAAACCAGTATATCAACATACATATTATTATCTCAGGAATTTTCTTAAGACTGGTCTACAAAATCACAATGATTTAATGTTACATTTACAAAAACATGTTTCAAAAAGCTCCAAGTGCTCAGCTCATCGCTACAGCCGTTAAGGGCTTTGTAACTATAAACATGTAAAATTTGTCTGTTGGTTTCCACACATCAGTAACTCTAATAGATAATAAACTACAGTTAAAAGAGCCTCAAAGAGCCTTTCATTGCTCATTTCCTCATAGCTCTCCAAGGAGCTTGACAGGAGATAAGCATCCATTTTTATCCCTCAGACTTCAAGAAATGACAAAGCCCAGAATAAATCCTGACCATTTTGTTGGTCAGGATGTGGTGATCTAAAAACCACAGAAACAAAAACAGTTAAATAAAGTAACGCGGAAATGAAAAGACTCCCTAAATTAATTTCAAATATTGAGATGCTACAGTAATAAACCTTTATTGTTAAGTATTTCAATTTCCCACCTTGGCATACAGCAGCCCACAGAAGCAGGGGCGGCAGAAAAGGCACCTCTGTCTTTCTGCAGGTTTTCACTGGCGCATACAGAAGATTTAACCAAATCCAGGTGTTCCCAGGAAAAGGAAAATTTCAACTTCGGGCTTAGTTTGAAAAGACAGGACCTGGGAACCTATGGCTTGAAAAAGTTAGAAAAGATTGCTCATGCCATTTATCACCAAACCGAAGAAGCGGAGGCAAGAAGAGGAATTATAATTAGTTGCCATAATGTCTAATGGCCAAAATCGGGATTGTGCTGTACTTGGAGCTGCACGACCCTTCCTCCCCCTCACTGGTTATTGCTCTTCCCTCCTTGGCAGGCTTTGGTTGCCGGCCCCTCCTTGGTCTCGCCAAGCTGCCCTGGAGATGTACATCCCGCCCCCGGACTTTCCTGCTGGGAATATTGCCTGCCGGCCAAACCCGGCCCCGCTCTCTGCCGGGGGCTGCCAGCGCCGGGGCCGGGGGGCTGAGCCAGCGCTCGGCGGGAGCTGCGGTGAGGATGACTGCGGGATGCTCCCCGGGGATGTCAGACTGGCTGCAGGCACGGCCATGGAACTGCACAACTACCTTAAAGCCAATCATTGAATAAAAACGTTGCGTACCTGGCACTGAGTCTTACTTCGGGTTCTGCCTCAGGATGACCTTCATATTTATGAATGCAACAGGAATATTGTGTGAGGACGGGCAGTTAGCCTACATCAGATGCTGTTTGAGCTGTGGGCTTTGGTCACCTCTCCTTGGGGAGCCAGGCCTCGCTTGCTGGACTTTTTTCAATTTAATATTAAAAAAAATAATAATCCTGAATAATTTTCCTTAGGCAGACTTTCCAGAAGGGTGCCATGAAAGATCATGGAGACCTGCAAATTCCCCCCACAGATTTTTGTTACAGTTGATGATGGCAAAATTCTTTGGGACAGCCCAAAGAAAGGCAGTTAATTTCACAGGTGCCTTGAGCCAAACTGTTTATCGCTGGTCGCGAAGCAAGAAACAGCTACGTAGAGTCAACAGATAATACATCTCAGAACAGTAGGATAAGACCACATTTACACTGTCACTTTAATTTGACATGAATTATAAAAAAAGCTTGAGATGAAGAAGGACAGGAATGCCCCTGCAGCACAGGGGGCAGCGTGGCTGGGGGTGGCCAGGGGATTCTCCACGGCAGCAAACGTGTGCCCCCCGTTTCAGTGGCCATGGGTTAAGGCTCCAATTTTCAATGGATTTATCATTTACATTTCAGTGTCAGGATCAGTGTCTGGAATCTACTCTGCCTTATTTTTATTGATAACTTCTCTTTAAGAAAGAGTATAAATACAAATACAGATCAAATAGGTACCAAAACCAATGTAGCCTTGAAATTCTTGAATACAAAGCTAAATTATGCAATGACACATTAAAGATAGTGACAAAAATACTGCTGATTTTTGTCACTGATATTTACCCAATTATCTGGGCAGTAACGGGAACATTTGGGGTCTGAGAGTGCAAAGCACAAAGTCTCTACCAGCACACTTGAATGTCCTCCTCCACCAGCACCAAGGTCAACCAAACGGCAAGGTTTTCACTGGCTGTTTGACAGTGATCGAGAGCTGCTCTGGCATCAGGTGTTAACAGCGTAGAGAGATGCTGAACACGTTGCCACTGATTCATTTCCACTGAAGGTGTGAATATTACTGTACATGTGGCAAATGCATGAAGGAAAATCTTAAAAAACGCTGGAGAGAGAGTGAAATCCAGCTCTGCATTAATCTTTCACTCCGGAGCCGCCAGGATTTCACCCCTGGTCTCTGTGCAGATCTGAAACAGATTTCTAACTGCTGGCAGCTCAAACCAGGCCACGTCCTACTGCAAAGCAGATCCCTTTGAAACCAAGGTTCTTCAAAAGTTATTAGGACATTGCACAGAAACATGCAGTAGCTGGGAAAGCCGTGTGTGAATCAGGGCTGGCTCAGTCGTCCACCAAGACACAGACTGGATTTAACCCTTTGCTCTGTTCCTAATTTGCATGCACACTGATTTACATATAGTTATCGGATAGTTTAGGACACGCTCCCTTGACTATTCTTTCTTCTTATCATCTGGTGTGACGCCAAAGTCATACAGATAATTTTCACCTTAAGAAAAGCCATTCCCAAAATATATTGGAAAATGTATTGGGGTTTTTTTTGGTCTTTTTAAAAAAATCTTATTAACATCAAATAGAAATGATGAATTCAAGCAAACGTAGGAGTTATTTTCAACCCTGGAAAGTTCTTCAGCAGTTTTCCTAAGAACTAAAATAAAAACTATATATATATAACTTTTTTCAGAGCTGTCTAAAGAAAAGTATATTTTGACAATTTTACAGAATAAAATACATAGCAGAATTGATAATATAACTACTTCAAAAAGAAAAGAATAGTCCAATATTAGTGTTTTTGCTTTTGTTCTTGCTAATGATAATGAAAGCCGTTAGACAAAGAGCCTTTACATACCCTCAATAATTATAAATAAATGGGGTTTTTTGATGTCCTATCAATTCTGCAGGGACAAGGACTGGCTGGCCAGTTTGCGTAGCTCGACCTTGTAATTGTTTCATTATGGCATTCTGAAACTCACTGTGATCTTCCAGAGGAAAGGTTCTCTCCATATGGTTAGCAAAACCATCTATTTTCTCTGCGTAATCTGCATGAGACCTGCAAGACCCTGATTTCTGTTTCGTATCAGGCCATGCTGTCAGTAAGAGCCCTTCCTTACAGGCACCTACGCAAAATGGGGCTGAAGGATTAACATTTTGCAATTGTCAGTGACCTGGAGATGTCTTAAGCAGAATACCCAACAAATCAAGCTCTGAGCACTTTATAGATACTTTTTAAAGCTCTGGGCCAGTTCTAAGATATAAAACTTACTGGTTGACTCCTGTGGTATGGCCACAGCTCTCACCTGTGAAGATTACTGAACTGCTGAGACTGAGAAGGAAAAAGCAAAGGAAAATATCTTCTTTACCATTGCTTGTTTAAAAAGGCAGTATATCTGCTCTGGCTTTTCTTGTTTTGCTGACAGATTTCAGCAAAATTTGGAGAAGGCTTAGGTGCTGCCTGCTGTAACATCTGAAACGGCTTTCCAGCCTTCAGCAGGGAGGAAGGGGACATTCAAGCTTCCAACACTTCAAAGGAAGAGTTATGCTTCCATGTGATTTTTCCCTCCCTCACATTCCCCTTGCTCCTCTGGGGATGCTGGGAACCGCTGCTCCCATTCCCGCCTCCCGAACACCACTGCCGATCTCAAGCGAACAGATGGAAATGAAGGCATCATTTTTTAAATCTAATTTAAATACGAAATATGAAGGATGAGATGAGCTAAAGTAAATACTCCCATCTAAGGCTGTTATTTTGTCACAAAGGGACAAAAACCAGCACTGTTTCTACATTTTATTGCAGTTAACATTTTAAAAGGGTTATTTACAAGTGGATAACCATTCAGGTTTGCTCTGGTGGTTGTGAGATCTCTTGAATAAATCTTCTGAGCTGATTACCACATCATCACCTTCTACTTCACACACCAAACCATAGGTTTGTACACAAACCACTTAGTGACAACACCAGAGAATGAGGTTTTCTTCTCCTTAGGGATTAAAGAACTAATCTTACTTTTAAAAGAAATGTGGGCAAAAATGTTTGTTTATGAAAAGCTGGAGCAGTAACTTCATCTCGGACCCCACAACCCTTTCTGCCAGCAGAAAGCGATACCCTCAGCCTGAACTGCCAATGACTCTGGAGGTCCTGGTATCAAACTTCTTCCAAAGGGGAGGAGGGTTTGCAGCAGGGCTTGGTGCCTGCACTCCCACGAGATGCTCCTGTCCCTCTGTGCCAGCTCTGGGGAGCAATGCGCCAAAGCCAGGCACTGCTCCCTTTTAGTCTTGTGCCAGCAAAAATAAATAAATGAAAGGACTTGTCTCTAGGCAAAATAAGTTCCCTGATATGCCCGACATGATTGGAGGAAGGAGGCAATAGATAGTATCTGGTTGGAGGCAAAGGGAAAGAGAAAAGGACATGAAGATAGGATCAACCTCTCTGGCAGCAGGTTATACTGAGACCACTGAACTGCAGCTGAAGTTTTCAAATGGCTAAAAGTCCCAGTGAAATCAATGGTAAGATGGATGTTAGGGTAGAAGGAACAACTGCAGAGAAATCTGAGGCAGGAGAACAACAGAGGAGGGCACAGGGCTCAACTTCTTTTACACTCTTACACACAGAACCTGCATTTACGCTGATGAAGGGGCTCTTCTAATTTAATAGGTAGCCCTTAGCCATAAAGCAGAGGAATCTTCTGCTCACCAAAGAGCCCAGGCCACAGAGATGCTGAACGTGCAGCCACAGGAGAGCCCAAGACACAAGGCTAACCTTCTCAATAAAAGCAAACACAGGCAGCACTGAAGTATTTGCTCCCACTCTGCTAAGATTTACATTGTCATGCTGGAATGAGGAAAGAGATGAAAATCAGAAGTCCTAAAAGTTATGTTTCCAGTTAGATTTTTATCTTTTTTAAAGAATTTCTGCAATCTTGCTAGGATTAGTAAATCAAAGCTGGAACCTAACACTTCCAAACCTACTGCATGGTGCCGGAAGCTTAAAAAATCACGCAATGTTCTTTTCACCATAACTGAGGTTACTGGATGAAACAGAATAAATTGCAGCTGTGTGTTTAGCTCTGTAAATATCTCTAGCAAATGTGTAATTGGCTGTGGAGTGGGTGGTGTGGGAGTCGGCAAGTATCCAGGTCTTGCATAAACACAGGATTTTCTCTCCAGAGGGACGCATTTCTTGTTCAATCTTTACACCAGTGTTAAACTGGCCCACTGTCCCATCGGCGGCCTGGAAACTGGGTACCAGCAGAGCATGGTACAACGCATAGCAGAGAAAACCAATTCCCTTCACAGAATTACAAACATAAGCATATAAATCTGGGTCTCCATCCTGATCTGTGGCTGTGGTCTTGTACGGGTGATTTGCCTGAGCAAGGCTTTACATACTTTCATTACACACATTCACTACATCTTTTTTATTTTAAAAGAGGAGCTAAATTTTTAATATATTCCAAACTCATATTAATCCTCTAATTAAAATAATCAGAAACTAAACAACATAATATAAACATAATAAATACATCTAATAAAATATCTTTTATGACATAACATAATAATTCACATAATATAAAATTGTCACAGATTCTCAAAGGGTCTCACCATTGGTTCAGATAGTGTCTCCCTCCTCCCCCGCTGATGGGAATCAATGGGAATTTAAGTTGTTTTTTTTTCACTGGGAATAGAATGAAACCATTGCTGTGCAAATTCCACAAATAGGAGTGGACAAATTAGAGGGGAGAAAGAGCTGACCTAAGAGCCCATGAGAACAACTCTTGTTTTGGGGCAGGCAGCTTTTGGTCTGCACACGAGTCTCGGCTCAGTGGTGGCAGAGTTCCCCCAACGGATTGACTGAGGGGTCAGAGCGAACGGGAACTACTCACGTAGGTCAATTAAAGCTATCCCTAGATACCTGGGGGGTAATAACATAAGGACCTAATGCCCTGGAATGCAAACCTTACACAAATAGGGAGAAGGGAAATATAGGTCACTGCTTCTCATGGCCCTAATTGGGAATTGGTGTGTAAAATGACTGACTTAGTCTGAGCTCTAGTGGGAAATACCCACAGGTAAAGCTGGGCTGGGCTGGACTGGGCCACATCACAAAACCAAACCAGCGACTACAGCCTTAACTTTATAAGCATTTTTGTTGTGTACTGCAATTTGATACCTGCCACAGAACAGCTCTGAAAAAGTTGAATGGCTAAAGGTGGCTCTGGGTGAAATACTCCACCAGAAGCAGAAGAATATGGAGTCTTAGCTTAGAAATAATGTCTTTTTAATGTTTGGGTTGAACTTCTAGTGTTTGGTGGGGTTTTTTCTGGTATATCTATACTTGAGTTGCTAAAAGAAAAACACACATAATGAATAAAGAACTTCAAAACTATATATCAGTTTATTTACAAGATCAAATATAACTAGGCTAAACTAACTAAATGCAGTTCATTTAGAGCCAATATTAGTTAAAAATAGTCCCTAAACGAGCCCAAACAAGGGAGTTACGAGGGCAGCCAGACCTGTGCAGGGCACCCTCAGCACCCTGTGGCATGAAGACCGTAACGAGCAGGGACGGTCTGTGCTGTTTCAGACAAACAGCTGCTCTCTGTTTGCACGGACAAAAGTGCAATTGTTTTTCCATGTGTTTGACCAGCTCCACAGAGCCTTGGCTTTAATGCGACATGTTTCCCGGATCATTTGCTTATATCATGAAAGGGAGCCAGCCTCTGTCTCCAGCAGCAAGAAGACAAGCCAGGGAGAAGTGCAGGGAAGGGTCCGCAAAGCAGGCGGCCAGGGAGCAGCAGCATCTCCGAAGGGTTTGGGACAGGGAGCTGTGATAGCCACGATGCTGTAAACCCAACAGCTTCTGAGGAACCCTTCAAGGCTTCAAGTGCAATGGGCATTGCAACTAACGCCAATAATACAAAATGCTTTTTATCCTCAATTGAGGGCAAAAGCAGTTCAAAATACCAGCATTTTGCTGTAATGTCTGTTTTATAGACACAGGATATTCTTTTTAAGGTTTCCGCCTGCAGCAATCCAGCAGTGGGATAAGTTTTTCAGTTGATGGTCCTCTCCTTAGAGAGCCTGGGCTACCTAAGAATGACCTGCAATAGCCAAAGAAAGCTCGAGCAAGGGTAACACCCCAGCTGTTCTGGCTGGCATTAAATCTCTGCGTTCAATGGGCTATAGACCACGCTGGAATTTGGAAGCTGTATCAAAACACAAGCACAGCCCTGTTTTACAGTGCAGCTGAAACCAAGACTGCTTTCTCTCGCTCTGAATAGCTACAGCTGTAAGACTTCAGAAACAATCAAGAAAGCACTTTCATAAACGCAGGGTGTTCAGATATCTGGGTTATCCTGCCTTACACCAGCACTTACTTGAATTTTTAAACCAACTTTTTACTAAAATAATGGCACTAAATTTAAAAAACCCACTGACCTTCAATTACAAATCTGCAGACAATTTTTTTTCTGAATTGTATTTGCTATTGATGCAAAGGAGCCAATGTACAGACACGAGTACAGTAGGTCACTTATTGCCCAACAGCATTTTAGATGACCAGCCTAGAAACAAGCTCGATTCTAATGTCAACTACACTGCTGTGAGTGCAGAAGAAAGCGCTCGGAGCTATTACGAAACTTTCTCTATTTGCATAAGGTTTCAGTTGTTGTAAAGAAAAAAAAAAGTCAGTTTATTGCTCAGTAAAACTCTCTCTGTTAAAACAGTCTTTAGAAAAACATCACACTGAGTTATTGGAAATCTAATACTGTTCTGAAGGCCAAGATTTAGGTCTGGGATAAGCAAGCTAAACTGTGCTAAACCTGTATGCTGTAAGTTTAGGGGGAAAAAAGGAAATTCGCTGTTAAAGGTGAAACTTGTATTCAAAAATCTAAACCAACTCCTTTTATATTTTACATACCGCTGCCTTAATTCCTTTCTCCATAGTGACTAACATGGGTCCCGCTGTTCAAAACAGGACTGAAAATCAGAAAAAAAAAAATTTCTCTGCTTTATTTTCTGTGTAGTTTGTGGTTTACATCCTGCTGGAGTGATGTTTGAGCACTGGCGCTGCCCGTCTGCATGGGAGGGCATCTGTCCTGTGCTTTCTATACTTCAGGGCAGTGACTCTTCAGATTCAGAGTTTTGATTTCTTTATCATATAACAGTCCCTGAGAGCCACAGCAAGCACCTCATCTCTAGTCCAATGTAAAGCTGGCTGATTTATTTTAGGTGATTTTATGCCCACTGACTAAGAAGAACAGAAGTCCATTGAAGCAAGTAGTCATGCACCCCATCTACTTGGTGGTGACTGTGTACTCAGAGACATCTGCACAAGGGTTGATTTGGCTTAACCATCCAGCTGGGGCCTCGGAAGAGATGTCTTCAAAACAAACTGATCCTTAAACATCTCTGTGCCGAAAGAGGCAAGGCTAACCAAGTAAACAAGCAGAAAAACAGAGATCCACCAAAAAAAGTAGGAAGGCAGGATGGAATTCTAACACGTCTGAAGACAACAGGAGCTTTATCATGGCTTTAAAAAAAACAGAATATCATATTTAGAGTCTAATGATTTATTAGTGAAAAACAGAGCAAAACAGAGGAGAGTTTTGGTAAAGAACAGCAGAGACTGGAATACAGTGGCATTAGAAATAGAAAGTCTCTACCCCCAGGACAGTTACAACCTGGGCAGGAGTGGCAGGGTGGTGTGTTGCAAAGGAAGTATTTGGAGTTAACACAAAAACAAATTTCTCATCAGGAGAGGGAGGAGGAAGGCTCAGAAAGAGGACAGTTGTACAAACTGCAGTCTGAAACTCAGTGGAGCTTGTGCCCATGTGCTGCACAGCGGTCGGTAGATCCAGTCTGTTAATTTGGATCTTCACGTTGCTCTGAGACTGGGAAACTTAGACCACATGTTGTGAACCACAGTCCCAGGAAACACAAGGAAACTTTAGCAAACCTGGAGGTTTTTTTCATTTATACTGGTACCAAAATGGATCTATTCATCAGACTTTTTCATTATGTCAGACTTGTTGGCATTTTCCATCCATCTAATCCCACTGTACTTTACAAGAATATCTATGCATTCTGGTAGGAAAATGGTCAATGTAGTTGCGCAGAGGGTTTGTGACAGGGTAAAAAAATCCAAATCCAAATTGTGTCTCCCATGTGTCCTCCCATGGGGAAGGTTCAATGAGCAGGTCAGTGGTACGGTCTCTAGGACTGTCTCCCTGCTCAGAGAAGTCCAACAATGATAGGGCTTCCACCATGACAGAGAAATAAAATAGACTGAGGAGCTGGTGCAGTGAAGGGACAGAAGAAAGACTAATGAGCAGCTCATCCAATGCTGGGCTGGGATTCTCAATGACAAGGGGAAATGGGGACCACTTAGAAAACATTTAATGATTTCAATCAAGCTAAAGATACTGTACTAATGCAAAGGATGATCAAGGCCCTAAGGACTCTGTTGTTGCACTTGTAGTATTCTGTAGTGAAAGCACAGGAGATATTTGCCAAACCTTGTCTTCTTTTGGCAACCAGATAGAGTTCTGGCAGTGACACACAATGCAGCTCCCAAAATTACAGTTTCCTCCAGCAAGAGAAGCCCCTAGTTTGGTGAGAGGGCTGAATTCACAAAACTTGCAGACAAGAGCAGATGGTGCAATATAGTTTGCTGCCCAGTACTCATAGAACTATGTTGTTGTGATAATTTTGATGGCAATAATCACATTATAGCTAGAGTAACACAGTTTTAGTGTAGGTTGGACCTATTGAAAAGCGGTAATGGGACTCACTCTAAAAAATTTGGGAACTACTCATTGACATTAATTAAACACACCCACTAGAAATGGAAACTTTGGGACAGTTACAGAGGCATCACCACAGGTCACCAGCAAACTCCTTGAGCAAATGATGACCACAGACCAAAAAGCGAAGGCAGGCACAGAGTAGGAACACCAGGCACAGATTCATGCATTGATCAGGAAAGTACAGTGACTGCTATACCTGCTGTTAAACAGCTGTCAGGGACAACTAACCACCCATTTTCTTTTGTGTTGATGGCAGAGTTGAGTATTTCCACATTCACAAATATTTGACCTCTTCCAACTACTGTTGAATCATCGTGCTACTGAGTAACACAGCTGCTTTACTAAATTTTTTTTAGTCTTTTAGAAAGATTTCTACTAAACTTCAAATGGAAAGAAAAAAAAAATCCTCTACACTGTTGAGCATTATATTTTTACTATGCTCTTAATATGTTCTAATGTGACAATCACTCTTTTTGAGCATGACTTACAAGATGTTCAAGGCTAATGGCTACCCTCCTCAGCTCACTCCCTCCAGTCTCTGTGATAGACAGTAGCATATAAAATCTGACGTTCTGGGTACAGCTGCATAAACTGAAGGACAGAGCTACAATTAATTTGAATTTTCTTTGGTTTTGCAAAACCAGAGTTGATTTTACAGTGAAATATCAAATCAGATTTCTTAAAGTTAGATTTCTCTAAAGTCATAGGTGCTTGAATACAGCTTCCGTGTTTCTATGGGGGAGAATGGACTTTTATGTTATTGTTTATAATTAAATACTATCAGAAAATGAGGCACTCATGGAGACATGTTTGAAATGTATATATACATCTATATTCAAGCTCTAGAGTAGTGGCATTCATTGGATGCAGTGCTATGCACATTTAGCTCTGCTACCTCTCTATTTATGGACAAGCTATGAAAGCAGTTTGTCAGCAACTTTATTTGAGTGTTCACATTACCAAATACTGAATACCACATACCAAAAACTGAATTCACTCTAATGTAATTATCAAATTCAGCAGCGAGCTGATAACACAGCTAAAGGAAAATACCAACCTGCCTCAGTGTTTTCATGCTGTAATTGAAAACAGATGGCAACTCGTGTAATTTATGCTTTTCTACAACCAGTAACATGTTGGTATAAGATAAGAATTCTAAGACTGAATTGCATCTGCTTCAACAACACCATATGCTAGGGCACAGTATAAATATTTATCCAAACCTACTTCATCTTCTCATTTAAAGCTCAGTCACATGAGACAATGAAAGTACCCTTTGGATACCTTTGATTAGCACTGAAGCATGTCCCCAGTGCTTTAAAGGGTTAGAGCCCCAGCACCAAACACTGAGGGATCTTCCCTTTCCTTACCAAGCTTCACGGAGAGGGTTAAATTGAGGCATATTCCTAGTTTTCAAGCTCTCTCTAGGCTGCCTTTGGGAGTTATGAAGGAGTTTCTCACAACGTCCAAGCTTCTTTACTTTTCCCACTATCCTGTAATACATTGGAGATTGGCCACTGCATTTAGGAATTTTTTTCCTGGGAGAATAATTTATTTTATTTTTTAGGTTTTATAGACTGATTTATCTTGCTTGTCAAGCAGTTAAGCAATCACCATTTTTGAGGTCAGACTGGCAAGGACCACGGGGTGGGTTTTGCGTTTCTCTGCAGCATGGGGTACGTTCAGCCTCTCAAGAATCTCACAGTTCAAATTTCTTCCTATTGCACAAATTGAAGGAATTGGTGATTCCTCTGACACCACATGCTTTTGGGTTGCTTGTTTCCCCACTTGGCACCTTATAATGCATACGGTTTAGTCCTTTATGTTACAAGCCTGTAATATTTTGTGACTGTGGCAGTATTTGGACTCTGTGAACTAATCAGATAGTACATGTGTTCCTTTGATTGCAGAGAAACTGGGCTTCATTGCCTTGATGGAACTGACAGCAATCTGCTCCATGAAACAGAGGCTACTCAATTACACTTGAGATTTGGGTCTTTTTCTGTAGTGAAATCATTTGAGAACCTGGACCTGAAATAATCATTTGTGAATGCAGAGGACAAAATTTATGAGGCCCACCTCCTTCCTGAGCCAGCTTTTAAAGATCAGGAGATCAGAACCATGCTGAAATGATCCTGGCTGTATACCCGAATCCCTAAGCAGAGCTCAAAGCAGAAGGGGTTGGTACCACTGACCATACATGGCCCCCCAAACACTCTGCTACTTACTGAAATGAAGAAGAACTAGAATAAGGTAGAAAAGTGTGAGTGGCCATTGGCCATTTAAATGCCACAAAGACCTTAGGTGTAACAGCTATAAATACTAATTTGCTCATAACCAGTTTAAGGAGATGTTCTGCAAAGGTTAGAGCTGGGCAATGATTTCTCCAGCCAAAGGGAAGAACAGATAATCAGCAAAAACAGTGATTAATTTGTCTCTTTCACAAGCCTGACACTAAGCGAGGTCTGCTCGGTCTGTCCCACTCTGTTGTAGTGATGTCTCACCAAAAAAATGTGTGATGCATAATTTGTTGTGTTGGTCTCTTCTCCCAAATGGACAATGACAGGACCAGAGGAAATGGTCTGAAGTTGCCGCAGGGGAGGTTTAGATTAGATATTAGGAAGTATTACATTACTGAGAGGGTGGTCAGGCACTGGAACAGCCTGCCCAGGGAGGTGGTGGAGTCACCATCCCTGGAGGTATTTAAGAAACATGTAGACATGGCACTTCAGGGCTTGCTCTAGTGCCCAAGATTGTTGGGGGTTTTTTTGTGTGTGTGTATGGTTGTACTCGATCTCAAAGGTCCCTTCCAACCATGAAGATTCTGTGATTCTCTGACTTAAGTCAGTAGTTTGAAGTCGTGTAACTTTTCAAAGAATACTTGTACTTTAAAAACAGAAACAAATGTATCAAATAAAACACTGAAAAAGGGGAAAAAGTTTTTTTCTGACAACTAGCAATATTTAGCAATGTCACCCACAGAGACCTGAATTTTGCAGCCAGTCAATACTGAATATTAAAGCAACCTGGGAACTTAAAAATCGTGCTGCTCCTGTCTTCCCCTGCTGACGACAGCAGACAGCAAAACAGAGCTGCAAATAACTCAGAAGAAGGCATCACAACACTGACTCCTTTCATAGCTCTGTGTTGCCTCCAGCTCCCACTTGTTAATGCGCTTACAGGAACCACACTCTTCACAATGCTGTCACAGGCAACCACACTTCAGCAAACCAGGTCTAAAAATACTTCAATAAAGCTAATTGCCAAGACATTTATTAAATTATTTGCTCAGCTTTGTACTTGAAACCTCAGATTGTATATGGTAATCCTATTTAGCAGCTCCAGAAGAAGTATCAAGACATAAAGCCAAAACCATCATGCCCTCTCACACCACTTCACCACAAGCCCACACTAGTAGGGGTTGTCTCAGAATCAAATTGTCTGAAAATTCCCCCAAAAGAGGATGTCACATATAATGAGATGTCAAGTTCTGTCACGCAGAGGTGTGCCTGTGCGATGGAGCCCCGTGCATCCTGGCTACCCAGTGCCAAACCCACCGCACAGCCACTGCGTGTGGTCACAGCTCCATCCCTAGCTCATTTTGATTTCTACCGGGACTCTCAACTCAAAGCGCTTTGGAGCAGGCCAGGAACCCAGCCAAGGTCAGACTGAAAGCAAGACACCACGAAGTCTTTCAGGTAGGCTGAGCCTGTAATGTCTACTGCTTTATATAATACACAGTAGCATTTTAAGAGCACAAAGTGAGGTCCTACAATGAGATTGTAGGCAGCAGTCCCCTCTCAACAACTTGTCCAGCGTAATGCAAAGACAGGAATACAGTGCTCTCCAAGAGAGGTAAGTGCAAAATCACAAGCTTCACAAATAAAGACATTTCCAAAAACAATTACATTGGATCCATCTCCTTAGGAGGAAAAACCCTGCTGCTACTGCCAAGAACTTTTCTACAAACTGCAAGGCCAAGTCTTGGCTCTTCTTCAAATTCTTGCCCTTTTCGTCATCGCCAACTTTCCTTGTTAGCGCTTCTTTGGTGTAGCACTCAGAGCAACACTGGCAGACAAAGGCTTCTTGCACCAGCCCACCAGAAGTTACCCTGCCCAATGGTCTACCTTCTAAGTGCCCCTCCTGCAGCTTCCACACAGGGGAAGGTTTATTTTCAAGCAGCCGTCATCTAAAGCCTGTCATACGATTTCCTTTAAATTTGCCAGATTGAAGAGTTCTGTAAACAGATGGATTAAGTGACATAGATTTTTTAAAATTTCAAATAGCGCACTATAATTTACATACCTATTGCCATGGGAACACCTCAACAAAAACACTTATTTTCAAAAAAAACTGGCATTTCTTCACTAGGGGCTAAAAGTATTCAGCGTTTCTGAAAATGGAGCACCAATTTTGGTGTCTAAACAGAGGCTCTACTAATACATGGCCATAATGTATTATGTGCAATTCTGCTCTGAAAAGTGATTTTATATAAAGATAGCCCTTTTGCAAATAATCAGACCTTGCGCTTGTGCAAATTCAAGGCAATATATCACAGTTTTACTGTCTAAAATACTGTTTGCTCCCCTCAGGATAACAGACTATTTTACATTCTTACGTCTTCTTGAATGGTTCAGGAAAACCTCTGTAACCCCATCAGAGTACGTGAGCGCATGGAGAGCAAGAATGGAAGACACAAGGCAATAATTTGGTACATAAAACCAGCTTCAGAGGTGAAATATGAAAGAACCCAGTTTAACCGAGACATAATAGTGTGTAGTTGCAGGGGCTGTCAGCATGAAAGCAAAAGTAAAAACAAACCAAAGGCCCCCTATATTCAGCTCTAAGCTGTGGCATTCAGCAACGAAATCTCTAAGATTATACATATGACACCACAGTGTTATTTTTACAAGTCAGGTTTCAGAATAGACCTACTTTATTGCTAGCTGCTATATTCAGGGAATAAAAGATGCTATAAAGTACTAAACTCCCAAGTTCAGGGTCTAGAGCATACACATCAATACATTAATAACTCCTTTAAATTTTAGGCAGGGTTACTTTTCAAAAGTTATACTCTTCATATGAAAATTGTAACTGTGTATTATATTTAGGTATTGTATAAAACATATAAAAAATTCCAGATCCCTCAGGAGTCAAGCAGTTTGCCGGCAGGATGGGTCAGAGTTCTGCCTGCACCAACAGGCTCTGCAGCTGCCATTCCCCCTCCCAGGGGTTTTCCTGCCCGTACTCAGAAAAAGTAAATGTTTCAAAGACACTCTTACAAATTTCACGAAAAAAAGCCCAGAAGCCAGAAAAGAAAACTCCTGCAGTGCACTTGCTAAGGAGGGTGTCATGGCAGGTCTGGCCTTGTGCGCTGGGCAGGATGTGACTCCCTGGAGTTGTGGAGGCCCATGCTGCCTCCAGCTTGGTGAGCGTCATGGTATGGCCGAGAGACAGCTGGGATGACTGTGAGGGGAAAGGGAGATAAACTGGAAGGCAGGACAAAACTCATGGCAAACTGGGATGCATGTGGAATACATATGAAACCTTGACCTGTGTTGTTACCATACAATAAAACATAACATAAGCTTATCATTTAATCTTTGTGTTTGGCCCAGCCTGGACACTGGAGTAGGTACAGCAGTTTGTTTTCCTTTCTTGCTTCTATCTTGGCATAATCCTTTGCTTTTATTTTTCCCACTGTACAAAAGAGTGAGTAATTCACAGATATATGCAGGACATGATTCAAACCGGCAGGTAAGTCAATGGGCTCTGCATTAGCAGTACAAAACCCTTCACATAGAATTTGTATTTATTCATTCCTAAATCATATATGAAAGTATTTAAACTCTTTATGAAATATGAAAGTATCATGTATTCCTCTTTCCAAAATGTCTTGAATCTTAACTGCTTAACAACAGGTTACACTAGCTTCACTTTGAATAGGTATGTCTGACTTTGACTCTTCCGATCGTCCTTCCAGGTCTTCTTTGGTGGACTTGGCAGTGCCAGGTTAACGGTTGGACTCAATGATCTTAAAGGTCTTTTCGAACTTAAACAAATCTATGACTTCTCTGACTTCTGTATAGGCAAAGTCCAGAAGCTGCACACCAGCAACCACATAAATTGCAAAGTCGGGAGGAGGAAAGATAAAATTGTGCAGAGTTGGAAAAAGGTGAAAATAACAGAAACCCACCCCAAAACCCACATAGAAAACAACCACCAAACCCAGCCAACCAACCAATCAAAAAAAAAATGGCCAAAGGAGGGAAAAGATCAAAAAAGCAACTTGGAAAGGATGAATGAGTCTCATGTGAAAAAGGGACGTGAAGAAAAGAAACAGCAGTGGAGTGGGTGAAAGGCAGCAGAAATCACTGTGCACAAATGCCTGAAACTGATACCTGAAACTGATGCCTGAAATGATCCTGAGCCCTGTAAAGAAAAACACCTCTCCCTCCCCAAGTACAGGCAGCCCAGGTCCTTCACTGAGCAGCACAAATATCACCAGTAAATTGTCCTGTTTTGAAAACCCACCTTCATCCCAGCTGCAGCTGCTGGCCCGCTGGGGTCCACAGCCTGGATGTGGCAGGGCTTGCTCCCCCGCACCACAAAGCCCCAGCCAACTGCATCGCCAACAATCTGGAAAGAGAAAAGAATGTGATCACCTCAGTGAAATTCAAGGGGGGTAACATCTAAATGGTTCAGATATAATTTCACTATCTCTATACTTCCAACACACAGTAAAGGACGTTGTGTACAGGCTGCCGTGTCACTCACGGGAAAGGCTCTATTCATGATTCCCCTTGCTTTTAATGAACTTTTTTTGTTGAACTAGGAGGCTGTAAAAAGCAATGCTTCCAGTGACTAGGTTCAAAAATGTCTTTATGGAAAGGCGCTCTCTAACAGTGAACATGAATCAAAATTTCTGTCCCATTATAGTCTAGAAAGACCTAAGTAGAAAACTTTGATTTGGGTAGGTAATCCAATCCTGCAAGTATTACCAGGAGCAAGAAGTCTAGATGAGTTTGTAGAATACAAATGGTATTTGCTTTATGTAATTTTACAGTCCATTTAAGTCAGCAGTACTACATTGGCATAAAGACAGGATAAACAACTGCAGAATCAGACCTGAAATGTGTGGAAGTACTGATAACGAGGCTTGGGATTTTAAAGCACAAACCTTAGCAAATGCAAATAAGCTCTAATTATCCCATCAGAAAATGTCTGTTTGGATTACCTTATTCATGTAACATGCAGAAAATAAAGACAAATACTGGAGACATACCGTAAAAGTTTTTCTTGCGTATGGGGCTCCAGGCATCAAGAGCTCATCAGCAGTCACAGGTCTCTTTAAAACTGTGGAGGCACATAAATTAATATTCAATATAAGCATTCCTCTAGAGTTTTTCCTAATAAATAAGATAGATATGGTGTTAGGATACAACACCTTTTTGGCCCCACTTCCAGTACACTCCTTCAGTTCTTGCAGACTTGCTTGAAAGTAGTAAAAGAGACAAGGAAAATACTGCAGAATAACTCTGAGTACGAATGAAGACATCTTTGAAAAATCAGGGTGTTTAGCCAACAGACTTTGTCATCTGCAATCAAGATGCATGTCCTTTGTTGAAACAAGTGACTGACTTCCCTGGCATGGAGCAGGTTTCCTTCCTGGCTTGCTGCTTGTTGGGTACTATTTCATCTGAGTCGGGTTTGAATCACAGAATTAAGTAATTCTGCTTGAGAATTAAGAAAATTCTGCTTGAGTCAGGAATTACCCCAACAAAGAGATTTCTGTAATTGTAGGCAGAGACATCTAACACTACCTTATCCAGGGTCAGCCCAGGTAATCTACTGCTGGCTGGGATTTTACATGAAAGGAAATACTGGAGAGGTTCTGCAGGTGATTCCTTATTGCCTTGCCATGTAATGAGGTAATTTTCCCCTGAACAAAGTAAATGTAAAGTTCTGCCAAATCAAATTGATACCATTCTGCATACCAGTTTTTATCTGTCTATAAATGCTTCACAAGATGGAGGACAATGGGAAGATAAATGTTGTTCACCATACTTGCCTGCTTCAACCCTAAAATAGCGGTTGACTTTTTGTTAGTGATAAATAATTTTGATGATGTCTCCCTTTTCAGTCACAGGTGGAAGATAAAATTTCCCACAGATGGTATTCGAACACATTCATGAGTTTCTTAATGACATTCACGGGAGCAGGGAGAATTCTAGCACACAAACCAAGATGTATTTTTTTTCTTTCCCATGGATTTTGACAAATTGTCATTTTGCCAGTGGTACACTTTGCAGAGCATGCCTGGTTAACGTAAAAAACCTGAACGATTACGTTCATTGAACAAGTCAGAATCAGGTAAATCATCCACACAGGACTCCCTTACATGCCTCTCCTCATTATACCTCCAGAATATTTTTTTGTTTGATGATTTTTTTCTACATGAGTGGTCAAGTCATGACCTGGGTTTTTTTTAACATTTGCCTGCAAGAGAACTCTTCTACAATAAATACATCACTGTCTTGTGTTTATTAGCACTCAGTTCAGCAACATACTCTGGGTCTGGTGAGCAGGAAATGATTTGTGAAAAGAATCACTTTATAGTCCAGCAGAGGATTAACAATTCCTCCATAACATTTACATCTGACAGCCTTATGTCAACCTAAGTGAGATGGCGTGTGGACCAGTATTTGCACTGCGGAAGAAATTACCCTACATTACTGGCAATTGTATAATTCTTAAAAATATGTCTGTTTACTCCATTGCTGTCTTCTTTAAAATATGAGTGTGCTAAAGCTATTTAGAGTTTGAAAATTAGTCCTAAAGGAGAGTTTCTTTAAAAAAATAAAGAATATGAAAATCAGCCTATCCTTTTTCTTCCAGTGTTGTGTAATCAGCTGCATTAAAATAAACTTGTTCTCACTACTCATGAGTTGACACTTTGTATATAATCAGAACCATAAGTGAATAGGATAGTCAGCATACTTCAGATAGCACACACATTTATAGATACCCTATGAATGCTCCTTTATCTGTCTCAGAAAATTTGCCAGGATGTAATTAATGGTGTAGCGAGGCCAAAGGGCTCCCCATACAAAATCTACCAGAGCATTTCTGGGAAGTATACCTGAGAGATACTTTGCCAAAACAGGATACCATGGCAGTCTTCATACAGGGACAAACTCTTGCTTGTAGGGATAAACACATTGGAAAGTGGTGCCAGATGCCCAACAGCAGCATACTCTGAGGATGCAGTGGCCACCAGCACTGATGTAGGGGGTCTGCTGTCATGGCTTCTGCAATCATACTGAGTCTTTCAAATTATTTTAATTTAGAGGCTCATACTGAATGCCCAGCAGAGCCTAAGGAGAGGGAAGGAAAAGTGCTAAAAGGAGAAAGAAAGAAAATGCCCCCATAACTACGCCTTTTTTTCTGATGGCCACTCTGCACAGCAGGAATGAAATAGACTTTAGCTCAGTCACCTCCAGAGTAAACTGTCAATGTTTTGAACAGGATTCATATAGTCTTGAGGCATTTTCTAGTTATAATTTCAAATGCCCGCATCCCTTTGAAAGTGTAGCCTACTCACAGCTACTGAAGCCTTCCCCCGTTGCACAACGCTCCCCACACTGTCAGCACAGACCCGGTAAATTTGAAATAATAAAGAGCACAAAGGGCAGCAGGGTCTCTGCTTTGAAATTCAGGGCTGTTTCTGAGGAAAATGGAGAAGCTGGAAACAATATCTATCCTGGTCTCTTTTTCCCTTCCCAGATGTACAGTAAGAAACAATTTTAAGCAAACTGTGGAAGAATGGGTGTGTTTAACCTTCCAGCATGGGATAGGAAATCCTTTCAAAAGGAAAATAAGCTTCAACACTACTCTTACCTTCCTAAAGTGACCAGTGTAAGACCTAAACAAAAACTCAAAATGTTGAAATAGTTCCTAACAGACTGAAACAATGCTGCCTCTTTTTTAGAAGCTGTTGTTTTCTGAGCTGTGTTATTTCACAGCAACTCAAGTGGCCACTGGATAGTTAAACTCTCCTCTGACTTGCACCAAAGGAATGTCTCTAGGAGGAGAGTTGAATCAGTTCAGAGCTTGGCAATGAAGAGGCAAATCTGCATCTCTGACTGCATGTCCTCCTAAGAGATAAACTGCAGCTCAAATGACAATTACGGGCTTGATGTAGAGATTATTGGAGGAAGACGTCTGGCTTGTGTTCAGCAGGACTTCAAGCTACAGGCTGTTAATAGCCCCCTCTGGCCTACAAAACCAGTGGCACTGTGAATTTTTAATGTACCCTTGAAAAGATAAACTTAGACATGATGCTGGGCATTCTTCATGTGGCCTCCTCCCCAGCCAGACGCCTGCGACCTGGCTCCCGTGCGTCATAAGTGCTCACCAGACTTGGGGTTGCAGAGCACGGGGGGGCTGCTGCTGAGCGTTGGGCTGCTGCTGAAGTACCCGCTGCTGCCACAGCTACTCATGCTGCTCCTCCGTACCGCCGACACGATCTTTATTTCCTTGGTGGGACTCACTACAAACAGAGAGAAAACACAGGGAGAAAGAGAACTGATATCAACTATTGAACCTGGTTTCTTTAAAACAATAGCAATAAGCCACACTTTGCTGATCACACTGGGAAGGGGTTAGCGTGTTTTACATAGATAGAAGAGTCACTGCATGAGCATGATATACTCACGTATGCTGTAACTAACATGACAACTGCTCCCATTGCAGTGTCTTCTAGGAGGCATTTCAATATAGAGAAATAATTTTTCCCATTTTTCCTTCTACTTCTCATTTATTCTTTGGGGTCTTGCTATATATTGCTGTAGAGAAAAACTCCACATAGAATATATAACAAATTACTTTCAGCTTGGTGGGATTTTAAGCAGTTCTGTTTGTTCATGGACACTGATTTTTGATCAGCATCTGACATCACGCTATTGATACAGGCACAAAACCCTTCCAGGGAGCTAAAGATTTGGTAAATTGAGTGGATCGACAATCGCTTTGAACAAGCACACAACACCCTGCCCTGCTTTTTTCAGATAAACACTGAAACCCTTTGCCCAAAAAGGATTGTCTGACATCCCGTGGAGTCATCCTATTGACAGCAGTATAGTTGATGAGTCACCTGAGAGAAAACTGGTGTGTTTTCTGTTGTCGTGGTTCTGCTTGCGCAGGCAAAATGGGCTGTCATGGCTTTCTGGCATCAAGCGAGATTTCTCTGTGAGGAGCTCCATTAATCGCCGTCGCCGGCGGAAATTCATTCTGCACTGGTAGAGCAAGTTGCTGTCCATAAAATGGTGCTTGTTGGACACTGGGAAAAGAAATGGATAGAAGGTCTAGGCCTGGTAGGACTGAAATCAGAGCACACCTATCTGCAATGTGCGCACTCACGCCTCACTGGAGGGAAGCAACACTGAGAGGACTCCTCTTCCCCTCTGCAGACTCAGAAAAAGGAGGAGGGTGGTCAGCTTCACATGGGTAGCCTCAATATACACGCTTTTATAGCATGATAATAAAGTAGAAACTTTTGTGGCCACTGCTGAGAGGAATCTTTTACACTTCCTTGATTAATAACAAGCACTTCTTTTTGTCAAGTGGAAATGGAAGTACTTTATCTTTCCTTGACAGGCTGCATAACGGCCCATCTCCATGCATGCTCCCTCTGTATGCCGGTTGGTGCTGCTGGTCACTACATCGAGCTCCCTACATCGAGTTTTTTCTAAATTCATCAGTGAGGGGCAGCCCCTGGCTCTGACTGACTACCTCATTTGGAGCCCCAGGGCAGCAAAGAATTGAGACCTGTGTATTTATTTCCTCTGTCTTGTTCACCACAGACACCGTGTCCCAGACGCTTCCTGCAGGCCACTTCCTCCCCTTTGCACAGATACACAAGGTTTGGGAACAGGCACTCAGCCAAAAATCTTTCTTACTTAATGAACAGGAGTCTTAATTACAACCTGTTTTGACACTGAGAGCAAATCCCAGGTCGCTGATGTCAAAGCAAGAGCACCGAGCCAACCCGTAGGCTGCAGCATCGCTGTAACCTCTGCATGTTCACTGCCACTGATGCTGCATCTTAATAGCAACAAAAAACGCAGCAGTTGGGTGGAGCTCTGTGCCAGGTCCTCAAAGTGCTCTGACTCCTTCAGGGCTTGATGGCAGGAAAGCCCTCTGGAGCACTCCCTGCATTAGTACTGCAGCATCTTAAACACCTGCAGTAGATCTTTTGGCTGCATTTTCTACACCTCCACCTACCTCCTGTGATCACATTCCACAGAAATGATTTCCCATGGTTGACCTTTTCAATGAAGGATCTAGATTCTGGATTCATCCAGTTTATAAATCGCTGACACTAAACTGTAAGAACTGGTGGGTTATACATATTTATATGTGAAGTGTAAACAACAACATAGCTATGCGCTCCAACATTGGCCAAGTCTTTGAGTACATGACTCAGTCATTTGGCCTCAGCCACCAAACTTCCACCTTGGTCTCAGCTCTGCCCAGCACATGGGGTCCAAAAGCAGCGGAGCCCAAAGTGCTGCAGCAGAGCCCAAGTTGCTACACCAGTTCCAGAGTTTGGAGCCCTGCTGGACTGCTTTACCTTTATCTTCATCACCAACACACTCACTCTTGCTCACATCCCTTTTTAATACATCCACGTGTCCCAGATTGCTCACCATGAGCCCTGCAGAAGTAGACCACATACATGGTAGCCTTGCAAAAAAGGCTGTATTTAGACATAAACTTATGGTATGTCATTTGGTCCATATGAACTGAAGGAATAGCCTCGAAGAGGAAAAAGCCCAGCCACCTTCTGCAGCAGCTGGTGATCTCACAGAGAATATTCATGGCAGAGATGTCAAATAAGTTATCATCATCCAGACAATAAAGAAGAGGCCAGTCCTAGCCATGGTCCTTGGCACAGCCCTCCATATGGATACAGAGGCTGCCATGTGGGGTCAGACCATAAATCCATCTTGCAAAGAAGCACTTCTCTTGCCTGCCTGGGCCACTGTCAGAGAGGGGACACTGTGCAAATGGACTTTTGCCTTTGGGACACCAGGAATAATCAGGACACAAAAGTTTTCTGAACTGCACGTGCTCGTGTCTGAGCTGCTATGCAGACTCTCTGCCCCAGATTCCCACAGTGTAGCATAGGCTGCAGGGCATTTCTTAGAGTTTTGGTAAAAGGTAAAGTTTTGAAATTCTACCCTTTTTTTTATGAATAAAGGAGAAAGGTCATGCTGGTCAGCCAAACTGCGATGTTTCAAGTACCATCTACAGAAAATACCCCTGTTATCTACCTTGCCTAGTTCTGCCAAAGAGCTTCCAAAGAGCCAGTGCCTCTTGGCTTCATTTTGGTGCTAAACCTGTTGTTCTGACATGTAAATATTGCAGGCACACACTGCTGCTGTGCTCATCATTTTGGACATGTATAGTATGAGAGACTATTAAACAACACTTTCTAACGACCACTATTTTTGAAGAATGGAAATGGAGGAGAGATTTGGAGATTTGCCTACATCCACAAAAGGATTTGCTATCAGATGCAGAGTTAATAGATATACATTCGCAGCTATAAGTCTCATTTTCATATCACTGACACAATAAGTAAAAGTAGCGATATCTAACAATATCCTACCACATTATTAGAACAACCTAATGCAAATACAAAAAAATTCTTTTTCTTTTATGACATCTTAAAAAGTTCCCTTATACTCACAAAGACACTGATCTTGATCTACAAGATCAGCACACTACTTGGATTCATAATCTTAAATGAAATAGATCCCCACTAACACTCCCTTGGAAGTAGAATTACTGTTCCCAACCATTTGCAGTGTAAGAAATATCAGTATAGTTTCTGACTCAAGTTAAATATTATAGCACTACAGTTCTTAAGTAAAACTATTCTGCTCTGTTTGTGTTATTAACTAAAGTGCTCTGATAGTCCTCAGAAATTATGATAATCAGACATCAACACACATTTGTGTTGCAGACATCCTAAAGCACTCTGAAATTTGAGAATCATTCTTGACTATGAAACTATATAATATAAACTTTTTTATGCCGAGATACTAAACATATTTTATAATAACAATACTTGTTTTGACTGAAATCTCATAACATTACATATTTACAATAGCAAAGTTTAGGTCTTACATTGATGTAATTAATCCCTGCTGTAAGTATTTTAGTCCATGGAAGGGTGAATTTTTATACAATAAATGAATACAAGTGGAAAAGGTAAGACCAATGATTATACGTTGTAGAATATTTGTATATGATTTACACAACAAAGGGTTTGTATCCAGTATGTTTATGGCAAGTAGGATTAGTACACAGTCTGGAGTGCTCATTGATTTTCATAGTTTAATTCCTCATTTTTACTGATGGTTCATATTTCACGTGAGCGTGTTAGAATAACAGTGTGCAGCCTCGGTTTGGGCAAATAGCGTTATTTGTAGCACCAGCTAACTTTCTGCACATTCCTTAACTAAAAGATAATATTTATGTACATTTAAGGAGAAGCTCAAAAAATAAACAGGTGTAGTTAGCTCAAAGTGCCTCCTTGTACATACATCATGAAATAAAATATCTCACCAAAATTATTGGTGTGCACCTTGGGGCTATATTTGTGGTTTTTTACAATCATCAACTTTCTTACATATTCATGCTTTGGGATGAAATGTCCATGCTGAGACTCTGCCTAAGGGTGAGCGTATCTGGAATGGTGTGGAAAAAAGGGATTTCCAGACCACAGATCAGAAGGAAGAGGCCGAGGAGGAGGAGGCAGATGCTGGTACAGGCGGTCTCTGAATTGCTCCTCAGGTGCAGTGCAGTGGTGGAGTTACAGCATTAACCAGGAGGAGCTACATGTGCCCTCGGCCTTGATAAATCACAACGGAGGCAGAGCAGGCACAGAAGCTTGGGTTTGCTACTCTTGGTACGGGCTGAGTGAGAGGTACCGGGGCCGACATAGCTGCTCCCTCAGCTGCTCTCAACAGTCCGTGTTTTGCTGCAATCAGCAGAGAAAAGTGGGAGTGAAAAACTTTTCCAAGCTGATTGCAGAAAGCTGAGAGCGCTGCACAGACTTGCTCAGGAAGGATTTCTTTAAAGGTAATGTCAAGGTTGTTACCTCGAGCTAACATGGAATGTTGACTCAGGCAGCAGCAGATAAACTCATGGTGCCCCAACAAGGCTCGTGCTCCCAGTATCTGTCCCTCTTATGGAAGCTTCTGCCTCTGGATAGGAAACTGACACCTATTTCAGCTTCTCTTAAATTGTCAGGCCACAGCTGATGGGGATCAGGACCTGTATTTGTACATGATGAGGGTGATGTAAAAAGCAAGATGGGGTGACTTCGTGGCTTTTTCAATCCAATTTAACTTACTGGTGCTCATGTGGCAACATGTTCATGTTACAATGTGCACCTTATGAAACAGAAAGAAACTGTGCCAAAGAGACTAAAGAAAATACACGGTAACTGGCAACCTCCAAAATCACGAAAGTGAATCAAGAGAACTTCTGGCCCTGGAAGGAAAGGCACCAACGTTAATTCATAGTCACTTATGTCAAACTTTGGAGGTATGGTCACAACCCACTGGTCTAATCTTCCACAAATGCAGGCCACAAAATTTCTTCCAGAAACAGATGTAAAAACTAGTTTAATCTTCCTTTAAAGTAGCCCATAATGACCACTTTACTCTTCCGCTCACAAGCTGTTCAAGCCTTCAGTCACTTTCCCTGCCAGGTAATAAAGATTTAACTCGAGGCTAAATTTGTTTGACTTCAGCTGCTAATCCCTGGATTTTGTCACACCTTCATCAGCAAGTCACAAAAGATCTGCTCAGAAGTCTGTGTAAAGAAGTCAAGCCTCAGACACATCTTTGATCAGCTGAATAAACAACACCCCTTAAGTTCTGACTCTTTTTTTAGCCATGCTCAAAGGCTCTTCAGATTGTCTTTACCCTTCCTAAGATCCGGCTATCCGATGGTATGCGCACGGTTACAACCTCATGCCCCTTCTGTTGCTTGCTGTCCTCCTTTCTGTACATCTCCGGCTCACAGTAACAGTTAATGCAGCCGTACAGCACGGAAAGCAGAAACCGGGAACAATTTGTGCCCTGTACGTCCTCCTTCCCCTGCACAGCGTTGATTCACACCAGCAAGTGGAGCCTGTATTCTCATTTCCTAGATGTATTGCCTTCTAGTTATACCATCAGTTATATGAAAACACACCTCTTTTGGGGTAATGACCATTTAACTAATAGAGTTCAATTATTTGTGCACTGTCTCATCTATCCATAGAGTTTGCAAACTTCATCAGCAAGGATTTTAGCTGGTGATGCCCCACTTATGTTATCATTAAGAAGAGAAAAATCAGACTATTTATTTTGGCATTTCTCAGATGGGGAGCACCTAATGTTGCAGCTTTGGCGGTTCTTGTGCCTGACTGCTTCACCATTTTTGTCCAGATACATAAAATATAAATTGCAATGTCCATGCAAATCTTCTTTCAGCTTCTAATTCTGACATAAAATTCCGGGATCTGCATAAGGCTCAAACAGCCTTTTCTTTTTTTTTTTTTTTTCAAGGAGGCTGATGCACAGCAGAGAGAGAAATATTAGCTTTACATTGATTTCATAGAACTGAGGAGGCTTTAGAAAGTACAAAAGCCTATTTTAATAAATGGTGTGACTCATGCCTTAAAAATGAGGCCATTTTCATAACTGGCTTTTCCTCCAAATCCCTCCCACCACTTCAACTCGCCATGATTTTTAACGCTAATAATCTGTGTACATCTCCACCGCAGTGATTAATGCTTTCTACCAGCCGAAAGCTGCAGTTCCCAGAAGGCCAGACCCAGCGATGGACTCCAGCTGCTCTGCACGTCCTCAGAACCACAAGGCTGTCACCAGGCGAGCCCGTGCCTGGAGCCGGGGAACGGCTGCTCCGCGTCAAGGGAGCGTTGGGAAGGAGATCAAAGTTCCCCAAGGAGCCAGATGAGCAGCTTTTCTCAAGAGAGCAAAGGACACGATGAAGTGTGCGCTTGTTTGTTTGTGTGAGCATGAGCTTGTGCTGGGGTTGAGAGGAAGAGGTTATAAAAGCATTAGCAGAGTATATGGCGTTTTCAGTGCTGATATGTCATGTCTCTCCTCACTTAAAGACAAAAGCAGCACTGAGCTCGTTCCAGCGGTGTACAACACATTTCCAAGCCTTTCACTACACTCGCAAGTATACTTCATCTTTTCACTGAGGTAGTTTCCCAGCTGCAGGTGGAGGGAGGTGATTCTGCCCCTCTACTCCGCTCTGTTGAGTCCCCACCTGGACTACTGTGTCCAGCTCTGGAGCTCCCAATGTAAGAAGGACTTGGACTTACTGGAACAGGTCCAGAGGGAGAGGGCTTTGAAGGTGATCAGAGGGTTAGAACACCTTATAGAAGCCTTCTGGTACCTGAAGGGGGCCTACAGGAGAGACGGGGAGGGACTCGTTATCAAGGAGTGTAGTGATAGGACAAGGGGTAACAGTTTTAAACTGCAAAAGGATAGACTTAGATGAGATAGTAGGAAGAAATTCTTTACTCTGAGGGTGGTGAGCTACTGGAACAGGTTGCCCAGGGAAGTTGTGGATGCCCCACATTCACAAGGGCAGGCTGGATGGGGCTTTAAGCAACCTGGTCTAGTAGGGGGTGTCCCAGCCCATGGCAGGGGCGTTGGAACTAGATGATCTTTAAGATCCTTTCCAACTCTAGCCATTTTATGATTGTATGATTTTGGACCTTCACAATCATTGGCTGCAATGGTCTGTACCTTCATATAGCAAGTTGAAGATGACCATATAAGTTTTGACCTCTGAAGTGGCAGGATGATGCCCCAAAGGAGTGTGTGGGATGATAAGACAGATGCTGGTGGGGTGCAGGGAGTGATGGGGGGGCTGCTGGTTTATCTGAAGGAAGGCACAGCCTGAGCTGCTCCTGCCAGCCCCCAAAGCCTGGCCAGGGCAGGGCCTGGCCCCAGCCTCATGTCCTTTTGCTTCCTCACCCCCCTCTCCTAAGCAGAACCAGCATTTAAAAGGGAAGGAAACAAATCACCACTGTAAAGTAACTATTCCTTAAAAAAATGCCTCTCTCCTTGGATAGCAGCTTGCTGAGCCCGTCTCCTCTGTGCCTCAGGCCTTTTGCCAGTTCAGTTTCAGTCCCTTGCCAAAGAAGCAGTAGAAGTGTGTGTGTCCACTTTGGCTTCCACAGAGGGAGAGTGAGCCCACGAGCTTGGAAAACCAGCTGCTGAGACCTGCAAGGGCTGTCAGCTGGTCCTCACCCTGGCTCCACGCTGCCCACCTCTGCCACATGGCCCATCCCTCCTGCCCATTTCTCTTCTGCTCCTGCCTTGCACCAACACACGTGCAGCCAGAGGAGAATCACTGACACTTTATTTTGCATTGAACAATGCTTTTCCCACTCCTCTCAGAGCCTTCCTGTTTTTCTAAAGCTAATCTGGCATCTGCAAATGCATTTTAATAATGGCACCTATTCAGATTGGTTTCTTTTTACACATTGATGAATTCCACCTGCTTGGAGCTCCCTCAAGTCAAGGAAGAGAGACTACAGATGTTCAGTGAGCACAGGGCCTTGGGTCTTTGATTCCCTGCACCACACAAACATAACACTTGCATTTCCACCTTTTATGAATGTATATATGCTACGTAGACTGTAGATAAGACCACCTGCAAATGTACTCAACCAGCATGTCAAACTCTTGGCAGTACAGCTGTACTAAATGGTATTGTTTTCTCATTTGGATTACAAGGAATACACTTTGAACAGGCACCGGATCTAAGCTTGAACTGCTCTAGTTTCCACCAACTCTCCCATGTAAAACTGTAAGGTAGACCTTGGCCCTGAAATACGAGAAGTTCCAGCTCGTCCTAGCTAAGAGTGAAGCCAGTGTGTCCAGAAGTAGGTCCCGGACTTGTAAGTAAGTCCCAAAAAAAAGCTGTCGTACAATTAGAGAACCTCATCTCCTGAGCTGTTTCAATGAACTGTGGTATATTCATGTCGTGCAAAAAAAGTCTAGACAACTTTTCTACTGCCTTTAAAGCATCAGGGTTACAACAGAGAACTGTCAAAAGTTCCTTGGGAATTGAAATGCAAACTATCCTGGTCGTATTAAAGTGGTGTGGTATGTTCTGCTCTGGGCATTAATGTTCCATTTCAGCTGCCTTAAAATAGGTATGCAGATAAAGTGCTTCTATATACATTTTGTCTTTCCCGTAGGTTTGCCATCTATTTGCAGCCTATTTTCAAATACACGCGACTTATCTAGCATGAAAAGCCTGTGTTGAATCATACACATTTCAGCAGTCTTTTCAGTTTCTATATGAGGATTTATCATCTTTAATTTAGCAAGTTTACAGAACATAGCCAACTGCTTTTCTTTGCTTCCAAATAAAGTATGGAAAGTACAGTCTGCGGCAAGGGAAGCAAAAGATGAAAAGGCCCATCTGGGTATCTTTTTTTTCTGTTGCAGCTGTTAAAAACTGAAACCCATCCTCTGTCAGAAAAATAGTATTTGGTAGTTAATATGAAAAGAAGTGTTCATGTGTTATTTATGTAATGCATAGAGCATGTGGCTCTTTCAAAAACCAAATGAATTCCTGCTTTATCTAAAGGCAACTACAAGAACACAACGAGAAGCTGATAGAATAGGAAGATGGAAGACTGTATTCATATGCAAAATTCTTACTATACCTACTTTCTTACCAGGGCAAAATCATGTAAAATATGTCAAGTGGTCTCCAGATTTAGCATAAGCAGTTGAATTACTGTGGGTGGGGTTACTGCCCCTATGTATGGGAACTGCCAAGGAAAAACTGCCACACAAATAAATAACTGAGTGCCTCTGCATGCCATTGGCTCAGGCGAAACTGGGCTTATAATAAAAACAAAGTTGTGTTGCAGGACTTCAAAGACTAACTGAAGGCTGGTGGTTTACTGAGATAAAAATGTAAAAATGGGATGTTTCATAATTTTTTGCATGGAGTATACACAATGAAGGCTTGGATATATCCAACAGCTGATGTGATCTAGGTGTTAGATCAACTGGAAAAATTATGTTAAAAAATCTATGCATTAATTATGGAGGAGAAAACCTATGGCCATTTAAGTCAAGGATTTATGGGATGGTTCAATGGTAGTTATAAATTGCTACTTGCAGTTGATATTTCCAAGAAAAAGGGTTCCAAAGAGAAATCTCAAATTAAGGAAGTGTGTATTTCACATTTATAGCAAGTTTTCACTTACAAAGTAAGAAATGTCAGCTAATCATAAGCAATTGGACATCTAAAGTAAATGTAGCAACAACACATAATCTACAATTTACAGAAATTTTACATGAGGGAAAGCTTTTCAACAAAAGCAAAAGAAATAATACTTTGTTAGTTATTTAATCTATTTCTACAATTACCATAAACTTTCAACTGCATAATGTATCTTGATGCTCAACACTAAATGCACTGGTCACCTTGTTAAGGGAAATATTTCTGTATAAAGTCCTTGCAAAGAACAGGTAAAATTAAATATATCTTTTAAGGCTTTTCCGCAGCAACAGGGAGACAGCATATGTCAATATTTACTGTTCTCTCTAGGTCACCACAAAATGTTTGGTTTTATCTCTTAAAGTAATTTGCACAGTGGAGTTTTGCTGATAAAAGATTAACTCTTGTGAGTGGTAAGCACCTGCTTATGTGCTAAGACAGCAGAACATGTGCCTGCCGTGAACCCACCAGGTCTGTCTAAGTGCAATTAACGCAATGAAACTTTTTTAAAGCTAAAAGGTATTCTAATTGGAGGTGGGCAGAGAAGACACTTACATCATGCCTAAGATATCCTACCATATATTTGCTACCATTATAAAATCTTAGCACCATTGAAATGTTTCAAAGAAGATACCTGCTAGCCAGTCATCTCCAAAAGTGATTTTTCCACCCCTTGCTCACTCAGGAAAGCAAAGTCTATGGCCTTTCCAGAACCCATCACACATGTTCTTTTGCTGATCTGAGGTTGGGAAGCTACACCCTGCCCCCCTGGAGCAGTGGGCAGCCATGCAGACTGCTTCATGCCAAACCGCA
Organism: Gallinago jamesoni; assembly: GCA_025769975.1. Classification (NCBI taxonomy): domain Eukaryota; kingdom Metazoa; phylum Chordata; class Aves; order Charadriiformes; family Scolopacidae; genus Gallinago; species Gallinago jamesoni. The sequence continues at coordinate 139,657,258 of JAOQGH010000012.1, read as the reverse complement.
CAGCGTCCATGGCCCGGGGATGGTGCTGGAGGGATGTAAGAGAGCAAATAACACCAAGCACAGTCACTCGAAGGTAAGCAGCAGCTTGCAAAATAGACCCAGCAGAAGAGAGAGAATGCGAACTGGCATGGGAAGGGAAGCAGCTCCAACCCACATTTCTCATAGGCTCTACCAGGAGCCTATGTACCTCTACCTCGTCTGAGGTACAAGGCAATCACGGAGTGTTTACACTCCACAACATATTGAAAAGTATTTCTAAATGTGCTATGGTTTGGTTGCTGCCAGAGAGGAAATGCAAATATTCATCTTGCAAAGTGCAGGTGCTATACTAAGAAGGCATAGATTCCTTTTAACAGTATTAACCAGATTTTAAAATGGAAAGTGTTTATCACTTGAGATTCCAGACCTTAAACCTTTCTGCAAGGTGTGCAGATGTTTCTTCATACTCCCAGCTTCCATATCCAAAGAGTCCTTAGAAGAGGAGAGGACTTAGCCTGTCACATTGGTGGTGCTCTGCTGCCAGGGCTGCCGGTGCAGGGTAAGTGTGCAGCAAGTGAGGCAAAAAATGATGCCAGAAAAAGCTCTATGGATACCCTCTTTCCTCTTTGGACATCTCAGCATCTCTGTTTTCTACAGCAAGAGCTGTGACTGTGTGTGGATGTTCACATTCTCCTCTGCCTACCCTTAACCCATCTTTTGGTCTCATCTGCCCTTCTCTTTCTGCACATGAATTTTGACCACAGTAGTTAATCAGTCTCACCACTTCCATATGAAGAAGAAGAAGGAAAGATCCTGTCTCCTGGAGGAAAGGCTTATCTGTTCATATTACAAAGCTGTGTATACCTCACCATACTAGAAATGGGCTTTTATACAGAGGAAAGTGTTCTGTGCACCTCTTGTCCCTGCCCTTATTGAATGTGCATCACCATGTTTATAATTCTTTGCACAACCTTTATTCCTATACTCTGGTGAAGACCGTCAGTGCTCAAAAATGCAGAATGTCCACTGGCAATTACACTGCAAACACAAGCCTTCAGGAAATATACAGTACATAAGACTCTGCTACATTTTTATTATTATTATTATTTGTTTATAATTTTGTACCTGGGGGTACCAGACCGTAGGAAAGGACATCTGGCTCCTATTTGTGAAACTGGTGGTTTGTGGGTTACGATTTGTATGCACCAGTGGGATTTTGGAAGGAAGCAATTCAGCACTTAAGCACACTTCATCATTTTCATGTATGGCAGGGGAAATAGTTAGTTATATATGTTATATATATATAATATATATATATACATGTTATAGTTATATATGCCCAAAGAGATCAGGAAGATTATTTTTAAACTGAAACATTTGATAGTTTTACAGCATTTATACAATTCCTCTTAAACCGCTGTTTTCCTTTTCAAAATTAGCATCAGTGTTTATTTCCTTTGTGAAACCTGGTTTGTGTCTGACCAATTAAAGTGAAGATAAATGTGACAGGAAGCTGTTTTGAATACAGTACCTCAGCTGCAGAATAGAGCTTCTCTGAGTAATTGAAATTAAAGCCAGTATCAGTAAAAATAAATTGCGCAATTCAATTGTGGCTGGAAAATTACTACTGAGATTGGCAACCTGATGCAACTATTTCTATTACTTTCTATTGCATTAGGTAAGGTAATAAATACTTCATAAGAACAGTAGAGCAAGCTTTATTTTATCCCATATTGTGGCTATCAAACAATACTGCTAGATTGCCTTTAGGGCAGGAAAATGTTGTATTTTCCATTCCTGAACAGTTGAGAGTCTGTCTGGTGGTTCTGCCAACAAGGATGCCAATTAGTGTCAAGTAATGTCTTGGTACTGCTGATGAGATACAAAACAAAGGGAGCATAGTATGGTGAAATTAATTTACTGTACTAAGAGATACAAAAATACCTTCTTTTTTTCTCTTTTTTTAATTGGACCTAGAACTCAGTGAGATGGGGTGGGGAGAAGAGAATAACACTTCTGCCATTTAACAGTTTAGATCCCCAATTCTGTACTGGGAGTTCTCATGTTGAGCTCTCTTCATACCCACTTGCTAAGGTGAACCCCAAACCAGCTCTGTGTTAATTCTGCTAGTACTTTCATCAATATTCCTAACTCTATCATCTAGACAAATTATTTCAGTGACTTCTAGAGAAGAATGAAATCTCCTGTTTAGGAGGATGCACAAGGTATGTCCACTGGTAAAGATAAATCTCAAGGACATAACTCAATTTTATTGTACTTTCAGCTTCCCCATTACGTCAGTGTGGAGTCCCCACTGAATTACCTTTGCCCCAATAAAGGCCGAGCAAGGAAGACGACAATACCTTGAAGAGAGAAGGCCACTTCCTCAGCAATCAACCAAGTCCCAGCACCCTTTTCGAGTTCGTTTCATCAGTTTCAAGTCTCTTTCTAAGACAGCCCTTCGCATGAGCTCTTGACTGCTAGAAGAGGATGGGCAGGGGATAAATCTGTAAAACTGGCCAGGTCAATCCATGAAGGTGAGCAGGGCCATAGTGGCCCAGGAATACCCCCTGAAACTCTGCTTAACAGAGGCAAAATTATTTCCCTGATGATGTGCACTGTTGATCATTTGCCTTCATTAATAAAACAATGGTTGATGTGCCATAAAAGCCACATCCTGACTGTCTTAGCTCTGCAAAGATTTCAATAGCAAAGTAAATCCAGCTTTGCAGCAAGTAGCAAGTCCTGACATTATTTCCTCTGCAAAAATGTCAATAGCAGCATAAATCTCACTTCTGTATTTTATTTTCTTTTCCTCATTTTATTTAAGGAAAGTTTACATCATATATAATACACAAAAAATGCTTGGGTAAAAATAGGAATGAAATCATTACTGCTATAAAGAGGAGGGGTGGCATACCTTCCCTGTCAATCAAGCTCCAAGAAGTTGGCACCTTATAAATCATAGGAAGCACAGGGGTAATTATAGAACTGGAAGTTGATTACTGTAAACATTCAGAAGTAGCTCATAGTCGTTGGAAGCTAAAGATAATGTGAGCAAGATTACAACCATGAAGGAACTGTGCAGGCCACTTATGCCCCCATTTTTCTCTATGCCTTAAAACTAGGTTTTCTGATAAAGCAACAAGCAAATTAGTCAATCTAGTACCTTATATATTAACAACCTGTTAATATTGTGAATTGTTTGTCATAATTAGTGTTGATTTTACAACATTCAGATCACCAGGATCTGATTACTTTCCCATTGTGCATTAAGCAACGTAGCTAACAGCTACTGCCAGCTTGTTCTGTCATCTCCTGGCACCCCTTCATCCCTCCCAGAGGCCCTGCACCATGTTTACGGTGGAAAATGCTTGGTCAAACAAGGGCAACATGCACTGAGAGTAGATGATGACAACATGTAAAATGGGTTTTAGTGCCAGAGTATTCATTTCTTAACCCTCAGAGCAGTACGGAGAGAAAACTCCATTTTCTCTGTATCCTCCACCCTTGTACCTCTTTGGTGAAGGTGCATCTGCCAGCAACATTGTGCTGGATCATGAAGAAATATTTGATTTCTTAATCAGCAGAAAAATCTATGCCATGAGAACACAGACAAAAGTTTAATTTGAAATTACAGTGAGGAGGTTTAGCAGGACCCAGCCCTTGTGATTTCACCTCAAAGATTTATTCCCTTGACTTTAACAAGAGCTAACC
>JAOQGH010000012.1:139625739-139650545 GCA_025769975.1 Gallinago jamesoni | reverse complement strand
ACAAGAGCTAACCAGAAGCCTGATCTGACCACCAGCCAGCAGATCACCAAACCAGGCAAAGGCTGCTCAGCCACAGTTGTATGTCAGTAGCAGATATAATGAACTGCTCGTTTAGATGTTGGTGCATCATTGCCAACACCTGTGAGCTGAGTAAGAACTAAGAATGTCAAAATTAGCTTAAGTCAGGGATGATGCCAAAAGCAAGAGTTTGTGCCACAGGGGACAATGTGTTGACTCCAGAACTCTTTCAAAGACTTTATTCTTTTTTTATATTTTGATTTACAAGCATGTGCATGCAAGGCAACATTTTGTCCCACACTAACCACATCTAATACAGACAGAGCTCCAAGGGAACATCTTTAAATGTGTCTTGTTCACCAAGCTTTTTTCGCCACCAGAAAAAAAAAAGCAAACCCAAAGCTCATGTCTTTCTGCACCATCTGCTGCAAGGTTACCCAGAATTGGTTACCCAGGCTCTGCCGGCACCAAATAAAAAGTCCTTAAGATTGTGTTAATTGTTCTTTGATAAGTCTATAATTAGTTGACCAGTTCATTAAAGTCGCAGATAGAGAGGTCCTTGAAAAAGAGATGCTAATCATTAGATTTTTAAGAGACACAAAAGAAATTTGGAAAAATATCAAGTGGAAAAACACTCAGCTTGACATTTCACACCCTTCTGTGTGTGCCCAGAATAGCACTGCAAAGGATTTGGACTTGTGAACAAACAGACACGACAAATTGACGGTTTAACAAACCCAGAAAAAGCAATCCATAGACTTACATCGCTAACTGAAGTAAATCACTGTTACTCCATGGCTGTCAACAAAGCTGTATAAATTTACATCAGCCAAAAACCTGGTCTTTCATTACCCAGTATTGGAAACTGCCTCTATCTCTTCCATTTTATCCTTGTTTCCAAAAAACATGGAGCTATTCATGCCAACACATATTCTTTGCTAAAAAACGGTGTTATCCTACATTAAGGGAATGTATTTAATCAAACACTGAAATTCCTACACTTTTCAAAAGAAAATTTTAACCTTGTTTTATCTAAATAACTGAACCAGAGGATAAATTAACCACTGATGAGTTAAAATGAAAGTGATTCAAAGAATGCAGTCTCAGAATTATCTAAATGATTTCCTGAAATTAGAACCATAAATCTGCACTTCTTCCACTGTGAAATCTGTTTGAAAAATCTCAGTTGAAGTTAACATCATGAGATGACTTATAGCTCCTACACCCAACTGCACCAGAAACAACAATCCTGTGTGCCTGACCAAAACCTACTGAGAATTGCAAACATCATAAAAATAGGATGCCTGCACAACTTGATTTATTTTTTTTTAAAGCTACGAAAGGTCTGTGCTGGTTTTATTTAAGATTTGCAGGGAGGGTCTTGTTGAACAGGAAACATGTTTATCTCATTTGATCTATCTGGTCAGTCCTGTAGATTATGAAAACTGATACCATCTTTGGACCTAATAAACTATTTAACAATTTTCAGACAAAGCCGGTAGGTTTCAACTCTAGCTATAAACTTGAATGTCAAAGACAGGATTACCAAAGTTCGCAATAATGTGCAGGGAAGCTGAGCTGATTTATGATTTTTAGTGCAAATGAAGGGAAAACACAGTCAGAGACTGATTTTAGACCTTCAAATGGCACAAGTACAGCCACCGGAACATCCACAGTTGGTGAAGGAGGTAATGTCACAAGAAAGGAGAATCTAGGGTTGAAGAAGTTTTGTGGGCACACAGAAGGGAGACAGGTGAGAGCTCTTCACTGTGGGGACAGACCTAATGTTCCTGAGAGAAGAGAGCACTGGACATTTACCCAAAACAGCTGCCTGAATTCAGGAAACCTGCCTAATGCCTCCATTCCTCTGCCCGTGCAATGACCTGCTGATCCTCCTAAAGCTTTTTGCTCATTTTACCCACTGAGGGTACAAATCTGCATGAACTGATGTCGGATAACACGTCTGCAATTTTTGGCAAGCACAAACTATGCTGGCTTCTGAGCATAAGTACTCCAGCCCTAATGCGGTGGGTGGAGAAGAACAGGAAATAGTATTATAATGTCTATCTTAAACTAGCAAAGCCTAGTGAAGATCAGCAATATCTACAAAATTAGACACAGATTTTTAAAATATGCTGGATCCAGATAGATTTCCTTTGGCACAGTTGCATTTTGCTTGAAATTAGGCCTACAGGCATTTTGATAAACAAGTTGCATATACTGGTGAGTTCCTGTCTGTGCGTGAATACTATTCCACAGTTGTTGCCATGTAAGAACTATTTGAATTGCATTGAATTAATATTTTGTTTCTCAACACTATAAGCAAACTGATACAACAGCTATATTACAAATACACACATTTCATTGCAGAACTCTTTCTGTAGTAGTCTGACTTTCAGTATGAGATTTTGAGTTTAAAATGCATCCAGTGAAAATGTGAAGGTGTTACTAATAAGCGTGCACAGAGAAGAAACCCACGAAATCTGGGTGCTCTGCATGATGGATTTGCTTCAATAAACAAAGTGAAGCCCAGATAGCCCAGGTATGCAGTCTTATCTCCCACGAATATAAAATATTTCCAATGATCCATGGAGAATTTTGACTAGCTTTGATTGTCACAGACAGGTTTTGAAATGCCATGTATATTTAATCTACACTATATTTAGCACTCGGGGCTGGTTTTAAAAGTTTCTGAACCCTCTGAACCCACCCTCGAGGTGGTTGCCTAGGAGCAACCACCTCATGAGGATCTAGTTACATTTAGATATAGGTGTGGCTTTGGGAATTAACTCCTTTTCCAAGACAGGAACAATCTATACAGTTATGAATATTTTTCTGCTAATATAGAGTTGGACAAACTGGACACTGAACATGGGTTTGGAGACAGTACTTCACGCAGAGAAATGTGGATGGAAGCAGACACTGGAAGAGAGTTCTTCTGACCACGGTTCCTCTCATGCGGAGGACTGTTATCAGCCTCACCAAAAAAAAAATTTTGCTCACAGAAGAATAGAAATAGAAATATACAAAACAAAAATAGAAAAAAAAGGTTTGCTGCTGTAGACACACCGATTGGCTTTACATAGTATAGGCTAGGCTTATGAGCACTGCGTGTTACAGAGTCTGAAGGAGCAAATGCTGCACTTAGTAAGGCACAGGAGATTTTGGAGACAAGTGATTCAATTCATCTGTCCCAGTGCATCCAATAGAGGATTTTTTCCAGTGGTGTATTTTCTTACATCTTATACAATCATTGTTTTCACTTTAAATAGTCACAGTCGCTGAGTCTCAGGGAATTTTATATGATGGGTGCAACAAAAGGAGTGGCATTTACACTTACTGGTTTATAATTCAGTTTAGTTGCTCTTTCACCAAATTGACCTTCAGAGCCTTCTAACCTTGAAAACAGTATTTATCATCAGCTTTTCAGCTTGGGATTGTCCTGAGTGCTTTATTCTGAGGGAAACAAAATTAGTCCAGGCAGGAGACACAGCATCTCCCCTGACTGCTGCATGCTTATGCTCTAAGCAAGCAGGAGAGTGGGTGGGATTCAGTCTAGAACAATACTTCAAGCTTTTTGGTAAATAACACATCACAACTTTTGCATTAGTTTGTAGCATATGCCAACATGCATTTTATTCACTCTGCTTGAAAGTACCGTGTCACAATCTCGACATCCCGACTAAAAATATCATTAATTATAGATTGGGAAGTATGGTTAAGCTGCCTAGTTATTTGACGGATGCAATCCAGTGGGATATTCAGTATCTCAGCATAATCATCTGTTTCAAGTCTTAACTAGACGTTCTTGGTTGGGACTTTTTTTTTTAAACTATATTCAATATAACCTTTCTGATGTAGAAGCTTTGCGTACTGGAACACTGAAGATTAATTTCACCTATTATTTAAAATTATACCTCTTGGTGAATATACATAATCTCAATAGTTATGTAGCCACTTGTTCAGTACATGTTGATGTACGTAAGGTTTGGGTCTTGTGATTACAATTTTACTATCATTCATTAGTAATGATTTTTACAGAACAGAGTTCACGGGATTAAATTTACACTGGGTTCTCATATAGGAGATATTTACAACACAGAACATAAGAAAATGCAATTTCATTTTAAACAAAATGCTACAAGTGGACATGGTAGAAAAGAGAAATTAAAATGGGAGAGAAAGAGAAGGGTTACCAACTGAAGTCACAGGAGTAACCAGACCCACTCCTGTATGATTTGAAAAATCAAAAATAAACTAACAAGTATCATTTGTCTCCTACTTGCCTACTATTAGAAATACATTATGGATACAGAATGCAACATACTTTTCATAAAGTCTTTGTCCTCTCATGAAGACCTTCACCTCATTGTCCAGTGGAAATGTCCCATCATCTTTTCTGAAGCGGTAGAACAGTTTGAGATCTTTGAATTCCTTATGCTCATCACAGACTAAAATGTAAAATAAATTAAAAAAAAATCATAGAAGCTTAGGATACATTTAGCAGGTATCACTACTGACCTTCAAAGCACACGTATGGAGCTTAATCCCCTGTATTTCTGAGCATACAATTTTATTCAGTTCTAATAATTGATGAAAGGCTGCAGAAAACTTTCAGACAGGTAACCAGATTCCTAGGTGAGGCGGATAGTTGTTCATCAATTTTGTGAGCATTACTGTGATCTTAAAGAGCAAAAAAGCACCCACCTGCTACATACCCAGGAAACCTTCTGATGAAAACAGTCTGTTAACTTGTTTGTTTAAAAGGCCACCAGTGTAGAACACCCAGTAATTTAAGGACTAGCAAACTTCTTAAAATTTCTTGTATCGGTTGAGTGATGCTGTAGGAAGCTTGAGACTCACTGCAGAACAGTCAAAATCAAAGACTTCTGCCCTCTTAAAATTGTCTTGAGCTCTGCTGTGCCAGCTAGCAAATGGCAGGCACAACAGGAACACAATGCAAAAGGCTGAACAAGGTTTATAAGAGAGCAGGTGACAATGGGATCCTGGAAACGCGGAACAGGGCGCCAGCAAGGGCGTAAATTGATGGGAAAGATATCCCAACCAGGCTGCTCCTAGCAGAGTTGTCAGCCACGTACAAGGCCTCACCTTCTGCACCACAGCAGCAGGAACTGGTACCCCTTCCACTTGACAGGAGAGTTGAAAGGATGCTCTAAGCATCCTGATTGAACCTCTCTGAATTTGTCCTAGCTCACTTCACAAAAGAAAATTCTTAAATTTAAGCGCAATACACAATTTTTTTTTTTTAAGAAACACCTGCTCTATGTGTAACATATACACATGTATACATGTATACATAAAATTTGTATGGAAGCTACAGTGTGCAATTGGATCCTGAGGTAGAAAACATTTGAAGATTGTTAAAGCTTTAAACAAGCATTCAGCGATAAAACATCTATTGCTCAATTAAATTAAGTCACTCAGGGGTCCAGGCAACTCTTCACTGACATTTTCTCAATAGAGGATTAGTAGTCAGATTTGACTACTCTATAATTACTTTATTCTTTAACTATCTACTGTGAGTCCCAGTTTCCATAACAACCCAGAATTTTAATTTAATAGCCAAGCAGAAGCTGTAGAAGTGGCACTCATTCAATATGTGCATTTCTTACTTTAATTAAGGTGTCGTTAACGTATTGCAGATAGCAGCACTATTGCTGCACATACAGTGACCCCTGCATGAAGTCAGCATTCATCTGTTCATAGTTGCTCTGTTTTCTCATAAAAAAGAAACAAATGGTACATTTTGCCTTTTTGAAATGGGTAATACTATATGCTTGAAATCAAGGGCTTGGATCTTCTTTGTTTGTATGATTCCTAGCCTTCTAATGCACCAAAAGGCAACTAAATGCTATTACTGAACTGGAAGTGTCCTTTTCATCAGCGTAAATTGTTATTCAGGAAGCTGAAAGGCCCAGATCTCCAATAGACAACAAGTTTAGGAGAAATTAATCAGGACACACTCAGACCACTAGCCTTTTTGCAGCTGTACCAGCACTAATGTTTGTGCAGCTGGTGTGAGGGACAGGGCCAGAGACTTAATCCACGTGAGAAAAATGACCTTTTTTTGCTGGCTGATTTTTCAGATGGGTTTTTCAGCTGGAAAACTGTGCTCTGGGGAGCTGATAGGTGAGGGCAGAGAGGAGAGAGGGGACAGGATCCAGCTGGGGCTGTTCTGAAGGCAGGGAAGCAGCAGGACCATCTCCAGTTGTCCCCTGTGTCCCCCAGAGGACCTTGCAGTGCAGCACAGTTCAAGGGAGTTGCTCCCTTTCTGGCAGGGTAAGGATCCTACCTGTCCTATACTTGGTTGAAAAGCAGGAACAGGATTTCCCTTTGTTTCACAGCAATCAATAAAATTTAGCTTAGAACTTTTTAGCAGCTGATATTGCACTTACCATGGTGGATAATGCTGTGATCCATCAATTTCTGCACCAGTTTAATTGCTGTCTCTCGATCAGAGGCCTCTTTATGGTCAATCAGCCAGTCTATCAGCTCTTTGGCAACGAAGCAGTTTGGGTATGTCTTGAGATGGTGACGCCGATCTTTAATGACCTTCTCTTCATGCAGTCGGAGCCTGGGGGTCAAATCACCACATGAATATCATGCGTAAAGAGCCTTTGTATCTAGCAAGACTGGGACAAGAGTGGAGCAGAGGCACCCAAGCCCTGCTCACAGGATGGGCTTTGCTGGTGTTGGACGGAAGAGTCACATGTGCAGTGCTGGCATCTGATCACCAGGCAATCCACGGCAACCATTGTTTCAACTTTAAACCCCATACTTGGGAAAACTTGTTTTCTGCTCAGTGGAAAAGATTAAAAAATGAAAAACAGCACAGAATACTAACCCCATTAAAATACTTCCTGCAGGTCAATTAAGCTGTCAATAATTTGTAATTAATTTTCCCACATTACCATTAATACCTTCCATGTTACTCTTTTATTTTGTGGTATCACTGATGTAGATTTTTTTTTTTCTTAAATACCTTTTTTTTTTTCAGTTGCAGTTTCTTCCTTGGTTGGGTAACTGCATTTTGCCTCCAGCTGCACAACAAGCATAGCATTTATGATTTAAAATTCAGGTGCAAAGCTGTTCCAACATAATGTTATCTAACATTAAAAAGTTGCCTCCTACACTAAATAAAGAGAAACTGGTTTCACACCCAGGAAACCATGGGTAAATACTATCATTCTGCAAAATCTCCACCATCTTCTTGAAAGCAAGTTGGTTGCCTGGTTTTGAGACACTTGGGTCAGAATGCAAGATCCTGACTAGAGTATTACCTTATTAGTAAAGGTTCGGGTGTTCTGCATCTTTATATTTAGTCATTTTTTTCCAAATAAACAAAATGAGTAACATTATCAATAAATTAATGGATAGAGGCTTTAAAAAGGATTTTTTTAAGTTTTCTGCTTTCTTGTTTCCCTTTTAATTAAGGATTTTAATAATACTGTTTTTATAGTGCCATGTCTATACAACAGTTCTAAAGAAAACATAGAAACCACAGCACCATGCTCCTACCACAAACAGAAGTATTGCTGTTCATTTTGAAGTGGCCGGGATCCCACCTTGTAAATGCTTTCACTGACTTCAAAGAAGTTCTGAGTAATGCTATAATAATAATTCTAAGGGGTACAACTATCTGTATTTCCTAGAGAGGGAGATATAGAAAGGTATTATTGTGAGCCTAAAAAAGCACAGAGCAGGATCCCAGTCATAAGACCAATTTTCCTCCCAATGTGATTCCACTGTGAAACAATTATTTCTCTTTGGAATCGAAGAAGGTGGAAATACCTACTGAAAACAGGGAATAAAATATGACTAAGGCTTTAAAAAAGGCTTACATAGGCTTCTACCTAAAAATAGTAGCAAAGCAATGTTTTTGGTTTTCAGCATTTAGCCTTGAACTGCACTGGAATGCCTAAACTGTGATATGAATTCAAACCCAGCTTTGAAAACATCATTAAAAAATGGCCACTTTTATATTAAAAATACTGATAAATCAGATTAGTATTCTGGAAAGAAGTGCTAATAAAAATCCCATGCATTATGAAATTCTCTGAGCAAAAATACCTTTGCTTAAAGCATATTTTCCAGATGTGCTCTAGCAGCTGTTGCCATACTTAGAAAGAAAAGCCTACAGTTTTAATTATAGAACATGCAATTATCAGTATGTCTGACTGAGCTTTAAATTTAAAATATATTCCAGGTTCTGTTAATGTTCATCCAGTCTTATGTTGCACAGTATCTGCAAGAACAAAAATAGGGAAAGAGCAAATAATACATATGCAGGCGGCTCAACCCACCTTTCAGAGATCGGTGTCAGTCTAAAGGGTTGGAGTTCATGTGATACAAGAGGGAACCCCCCTGCTATGAAATTCTTGGTCCAAACACCATGTAGGGGTTTGTCAGAAGTGGCCTGGTATTCCACAAACAAGTCAGTAGCCAAAAGCCCCAGAACTGAGTATTTATGTCTTAAATTCTGACTGAAGGCTTTCCTGCACTTTGTGGGCTTATAAATATTTCAATTTTTCTTTCTTTCAAAAGACACAGGTTCCCACTACAACCTTTTTCCTCGCTCAGAGAATTTACAGGATCTCACTTTTTGCCTATATCCATAAATCTCATGGAAATCTCATTATCTTAATTATCTCCACCCACTTGATGAAGTGGATCGAAATTTGCTAAGAGGTTATGAAATCATTAAGTCAAAGAGAGCATGACCACATAAGCAAAAAATCTAAAAAAGCACATTTATCCACAATTTTCAAATGGAAGCGGGAACTACTTCTGCAGTCTACAGAAATTGTATCCACACTGAATTATGTCCAGGCTAATTTATTTGGAATAAAGATCAGAAAGAGAATTCATATTTTGTTCCTGGTAGCGTATGCTGCTCTCTCTGTCGGGGCTCACGCACCTCTACAAACCTGCTAAAAATCAAACTGTATGGAGGTGAAGTAGCTCAATAGATTGAAGTTGCACCTAGTGTAAACTACAAATATAAATGTCTCAGGTAAAGTTATTGAGCTTATATTGCAGTATGCAAATCAAAAGTTTAGGCAGGAATTCTAAAAATCTGTACTTGTTCAGAAATATTTGTCAGAAGCCAAATCAGATGGGATAAAAAGGAACAAAATGTAGTGCTGAATGCAATTATACACTGGAACCAACACTCAAGTGAAGTAGTAAATTCTTTATCCCTCGGCATTGGGAAACAGGCTTCTCACCAAAAGACCTTGATGTTTTCCCTTTAAGTAATATTAATCATTTTCTGTCAGCTAGTCTGCATGATGATTGGAAAAGACCTAACTTGACAGCAGTCACATTTCTCTCACCGGAAGAAGTTTTTCTCCAGAGCTGTTTGGAAGGAATAGTTCACTGACAAACGCTGACCAGTTTGAGGGGAAAAGGAGGAGAAGAGAGAGGGCGAACAACAAGCGGTGGTGAAAGGACACCTCGATTCAACAAGCCTTTGAAAAAAAAAGTTGTCCATCTTCCTACAATTTAAGAGCTTAACACCAGAAAACAGTCTTGCCTACATCAGTACATCATCCGTATGTAATTCCATGTATTATTTGAGACTACCTACCAGACTTTGCACTTGGGGCTACAGTCTCCCCTACTCACAGAAAGCAATATGAGAACTAAAGCATTTGAGCAATTGCCTGTGAACTGTCACAGGCGTATGCAAACCTTTAATATTCACAAATTGATATTCATGGCTCTTATTCATGCTTACAACAAATACAGACAGTCTGTATTTGCAAGCACGTGTGCCAGAACAGTTTTCTTGGGGGCTTGTCTAAACAGGAGTTGCTTCTAATTAACAACATGTAAGGACTCTTACTCCAAATAGAAGTTCCTTCCTCCTGCGTAGTATGAAATGGGCTAACCCGGAACACCCTGCTCCTGCTTTGCAGTAAACGTGTTCAGAGTTAATCAGGAACAATGTTATTTGTTGAGAGGCCATTACACATTTTCTTTGCCAACTGTCAGAAAAGTCACAATAATGGAAAAATCAGAATCTTTGCCTAGAAATGGAGATGCAGGCGCTAACTTGGGAAGAAATTGCTCTCACAACTACATGAAACTTGCATTTTGTTTTCCACCAGGAAAATTATGTTTTGAAGTTTCTTGCATCTTTTTCTGAACCAACGGGTAAGGATTTTGCAAAGGCAATGTCTGCACAAGAGTCTAGCTTTCCTTTTAAACCCCAGAAAAAGCCAGCCTGCTGGCTGAAGACTGCAATGATGTCACCAACTGGACCATGGTCCAAATATCTTACCCAGCTATTTTCCTCTGTTAAGTGTAGTAGTTTGTGTTTGGCTAACATAGATCTTGCAGATCCAGTCCGGATTTCTACGCATGAAAAGACAAAAAGCCTTCTGCTCTTCTTGGTAATTTTCTGAATAATTCATCTACCATTTCCAAGTACATCCTACATAGTCCCTATATTTATCCTAGCAAGGCTCAGTAAAAATGTGCAGGGAACAGGTTGGTTCCTGGAAGTCAACAGACAACATAGTATGAAGACTTTCATATTGTCCTCCACTCATTTACCATTTTTAACCATCCTGAAGAAATCATACACATCCATACATATGCATATATCATAGAATCATAAAATCATAAAATAGTTTGGGCTGGAAGGGACCCTTAAAGGTCATCTAGTGCAACCCCCCTGCAATGAGCATCTTCAACTAGATCAGGTTGCTCAGAGCCCTGTCCAACCTGATTTGAATGTTTCCAGGGATGGGGCATCAGGTACCTCTCTGTGCCACCTGTGACAGTGCCCCACCACCCTTATTGTAAAAAGTTTCTTCCTTATATCTAGCCTAAATCTATCCTCTTTTAGTTCAAAACCATTACCCCCTGTCCTTTTGCAAAAGTCTTTAGCCCTGCTAAAAAGTCTTTTTCCATCTTTCTTCTAAGCCTCCTTCTAAGCCTCCTAAGGTACTGGAAGGCTGCAATAAGGTCTCCCTGGAGCCTTCTACTCTCCAGGCTGAACAACCACAACTCTCTTATATCACAGAATACATCATTATAGAATTACTTCTTTTTAATGGAAGAACAAAATACCAGTGAAGACACCATTAAAAACTGAAATTCTTAGTAGAATTTACTAATTACTGAACAATATACATTGATGTTGTAATTAGTCATGGCATGAAGCATATCATGCTCCGGAGTGCTCAACTGCCACTGATGAGTTCCAGCAAGCTCATGGGTTACTGCTGCGTTATACCTCATTTTAGCATATACCCTCCATTTCAGCAGCCTGAGCACTGCTGGTCAGTACACACTGAACAACTACAATTTTATCACCTTAAGGTAAACTCTGAAGAAAACTGTATTTGATCTCTTGGAAATTAATAGTGATATGCAGAGGAGTAAAACATTGCAGGTGGTTTCCACCATTTCCAAATTCATTCACAAGTTTCATATATTTAGAACTTCTGTCAGAGAAGGATTTACTTATTCCCAGGTAAAGCAAGTCACAGCATCCTTTGTGACAATAATATATGGGCAGAAAAAAATATGTTGCCAAAGATAAGGACAATTCACAGTGGCTAAAGAGCATGGGTTTTCCACACCTCTTCTCAAGGGACATCAGAGGTGCTCTGCTGGCACGTAGAATTGCCCCTTCCTGTTGGAAACAGAACAGGTTTGTATAACCCAGAGGTCACAAAGTTTAGCTGTTTTCTGAACATAATCATATGACTTGTCTACAGGTAGATACTTACGAAGGGATGGCATTTCCAAAGTGTCTCACTGACTTCCAAGCATAATTGCCACTGGAAGTTAAAACTCACAGTCAGATGCAGACCCAATTCATTACAAAATAAGTGAGCATATGGCAGCATTTGTTTATATATATATACACCCAGGAAAATACAGAACTCATGAAATGGTCTTTACACTAAAATTTTGCCTTTGCACTGTCAGAAAAAAAAAAAATAGGTCAGTGACAGCATAAACTTTGTACACAGAGGCAATCATGAAGATACTCTGCAAATGTGGTGTGTATTGCTGGGACAAGCATTTCCAGCTGAGCTTGCCAAGTCTCAGCTGAAGTGTCAGCGGTTCGCCACTGCCTGTTCCTCTTTCTATTTATGCTTCAGCTCTGCAATCACTCAGTGCTGTTACTTGATATTCACAGGAGCTAAAATACCCTTTAAAACATGGGGTCATACTGGAAATAGGATGAAGATATTTCTGTGTTGGTAACTGTGGAAGAGAAGGAATTCTACCATCCAAAATAGGGTTTGAGAGGGTACCTTCAAAGCAGCTCCTGATATCAGTTCTCATCACTGTGTTTATCTCCACTTTTTTGCCCAGAGCCATGTTGTCAATGTAAGGAGATGCCAGAACACAGAGCCAGATAGAGAGATTTCAGATAAACCATCTCTTGGCACACTGCAGAAGAAAGCCCGAAGCTTCCAAAGAAGTGACAGTCTACCAGTACTCCTGTGGCTTTAAATGAAACATGGGGCTGCCTCTTTTAAGAAGTCTTTTTTTATAGAAGTGCAGAAGGTAATAAGGTCACTGAGCAGGCACCCAAGAGTGCACAGAGACATCCCCAATACTCGTAACACCTTACTAATATCAGTGGGGGTCAAAGCAAGCTCTGGGGAACAGACCCAGGCATGGTGAAGGGTCTAGGATGATATCAAAACGATGTCTCTTCCAGACACTAATCCAGTTCACAAATTCAGGCCAGAAATTCAGACCTACAGCCTCCCTTGTGAGTACTCTAGGCTGCAGAGGAGATTAGGTCTGTGTGTTTGTATTGATCTGTCATAAAACTGGAGACCACTTGCAAAACCAACATTTATATTTTTAAACCTCAAGGGTATATAATCTGAGCCTGTATCTGGTCTTCATTTAAAGTAATGCAACATAACATTGTGGATCTGATAAAACAGTGATTGCAAATAGGATCTTTAGGTGACTTCTATATCAAGTTTTGGAATCTTCATGTTAGCATTTCTCTAGGGAATGACTCCATAAGGGAAAGGAATGTGCTCAGTGACTGCTGACTCCCCTCCACTTTTCTCTTTAGGCTGTGATATACCCACGTGTAAGGGTATTGTACCTATATCAGCAAATCAGAACAATACTTGTTCACCTCTCTTTTTCAGAAAGCAGGAAAACTTGCAAGGTATCTTGCAAGGTTACAGCTCTAACAACATTTTCTCCTCATGTCCACAGGAAGCTGTGAATCTCCCTGCCTGCCAAGCCATTTCAATTTCATTTCTTTTTTAATCAAAATGTGTAGAAACATGAATAATACTTCCAACTGCCTGCACACTTGAACCTTGAGAGCTTCTGTCTCACTGGAAAGCATAAAACTGAGTTTTACAAAGATGAAAACACAAAGTGCAGTCCAGTTATTACTTCACCTGCTCCTAGTCATAAGGAAAGTAGAAGCCTGCCTGTCTCACTCCAGCCACTTGCCAGAACTCACACTTCTCCTCCTCTAAAGGAAGTCAAGTATAATTGTGTTCCTTATTCATATGGGAATGAGCCCTAGCTCATGCACACATGGGACAAATGCATGCAGGTCAAGGTCTATGTGATACTACTACGTGGATCCCCAAAAGAACTGATGTATTTTTTTGCTGAAGAACAAGCCATCTCTGCCTATGTCCATCAAGCAGGTTTTATTCACATTATTTTTCTGTGTCTCCATTGCAAGGATATTGTTAGGCTTACTATATCAATAAATACTGCGTGGACTAATTTTCTTGGGGATGTCCTCACAAAACTAAACTGAAGACTTCTATCTTAAACCTCAAAAGTTTCAAAGTGGAGACCAAAAACCATAGGACAACTGTTAATAGACATCCCTTGACTGGATTAATGCAGTAGCCAAAAGCCCACCAGCTCTCATGGACTTATGCTGAAAATCACTCTCAATCAAGGAAGTATTTTACAGATAGAAAACTGCAGCGTAGGGCTCATGGTAGGACAGTGAAAATCAATTGTATCAGGCAACATATACCTGTTATCTCAGAAACATACTTTGGAGAGGTGAACGTTCCTTTGAAATGCTACACGGGGCAATTACAGGGCAAATACGAGTCAAACAGCCCAACTACTACAGCTATTCCCACCCATCCACCTCCTGCAGCACCTTGGGAAGAGCTGATCCACAACCCCAGAAAGCAACACACTACTGACCAGGTTTGCACTGCAAACAACAAGAAGGTGTTATTTGCCAGAGGTAACCCAAGACATTAATGGGAGAACTGAAATTAGCCAACTACCTTATCTTAAGTGCAGTTGTGACATTTGTCCCACCTTGTCAATGAGTGACAAATAGTTTTCCTGAGACATTTTATGGCTTTGGGTAACCCCTGATCTCAAAGTCCTTCCAGGCATGGCTGCTCTCAGCCTTAGAACCACAGACCTGCAGGAGCTTCTCCACAATATTTTACACTCCTCAGAGGGTCATCAACTATTTGCTGTCCTTTCAGTGGTCCTTGGCAACCCTGCTGAAAGCGGGCAAAAGATTTTCTGCCTTCATCATTAACAAAGTATCATATCACAATAATATATCATTCCTTTTAGCAATTGTTTTCCATCTCTACGCAAAACTCTTAACCAACTACTGTACTGTGTAATCATGAGCGTCATTAAGTAAAAATAGGCAGTACCTGACAGGTAATAAAATGAGTAATAAAATACTTAGTGCTATGTACTATTGTTACCAAACAGAATTTATATTGAGGCTATGATTCAAGACTTTTCATCACTTCCAAGGTTCATCTTAAAACATACAGTGTGTTGTATTAAAACCATCACATTTTGTTTATCTTTTCCCATTGTAAATTAATAGCTTTTTTTCTCACGTTTAGTGTAACTGCATTAGTGGGCTTTATTTTTATTTTGAAGGAAGCTGTGAAAGCAGCAAGTTAAAAAATTCTTACTAGAAAAGGCACTCTGTATTGAATTCCTTTAAATAAAAAACTTCTTAACATATTTGGGCACTGATTCTTTCTTTTTTTTACCTCCTATGGCTGGCAATACCACAATATGCAGGATGTTACTCTGTCAGAAGATGTGATTCAAGGGAGTTTTTTCCACTATCTTTCAACAGTCTACTGAAATCCAGTGACTGACCACTAAATTTTAAAATAAAATTGGAACTGATGCAAATTTTTAAACACTGAAAGTAACAATCCATTTGACTGGAGGTGATTAAGTTGTTATGGGTGACGTTCACAGTGTAAAAATAGAAATGGAGGAACAGGTGAGACTATAAAATGCAAGGTCATGTACTAACAGCAAAATGCTCTGCTGAAAAGTGAGAACTTGGAGACTGAAAGCAATAGAGAGTAAGAAATAGCTGAATGTGCAGAGGCTAAACTTTCACTGACTACAGGCTACCAACAGGCTGAGACCATACTAAAACCAAAGGCAATCTTAGGTTGTACTCACAGAGGTGCTTCCAGAAATGGTGGGAAATCCAGTTGTTCATGTCATTGTATATGATACTACAGGACATCATCTAACTATGGAGTATCGTTCATGCCATCCTCATTCAAGAATTATAAACTAAAGGAGATGCAATGAAGCAGCACTACACTGGTATGAGAAAAGATGAGCCAGTCTCATGAGCAGAGACAAAAAGATACTGGCTTGGGAGTCTAGCCTTAGCTAAACAAAAAGCGAGAGGAACACAATTGTTCTCTATAACCTTTCAGGTGAGTTAAAAGCAAAGTATAAGAAAAGCTATTTAAGTGATGCTGAGGGATCCAAAGATAAAAATTAGACAAAGCTTTGGAGCAAAATTTGCTAATTGTTACTTGAGGCAAAAACTTAAATAACTTTTAGAGAACTGTAATAAATATACCGAAGGATTATATGTTATAATATTCTGCAGAAGACTTTCCACTCCTGCGTTTTATAATTACAGGACTTCCACTGATTTCTACAAAAACCTTTGGGAACACTACAGGGTGGAGGAATATCAGAGGCTGACCTTTGAACGCACTTTACCAGGACTTGTAGCCTTTTGAAAGTCCTGTTTTATGTTAGCTGCAAAAAAGAAAAGTTCAAGTGCTGCCTATTATTAAGACTTCTGTTATTTATATTAAGGTTTTTAGTAAAAGCATAGAAACCAGAAGGATCTGCAATAGCAGAGGATCCCTCTGCCAGCTCCACAGCCCAACCCTGCATTTTACCCTTGAGTGAAGCCTCTACATGTCTCTACTCGGTTGGCTTTCCATGTGCAACACCTACTCATCCCGCAGAGACACAAATCACTGAGTTCACAGGAACCTCCAGCCCCTCGTCTGAGATCTTGTGAAACTACCAGAAAGAACCTGACTATATAGTAATAGTCAAGCTCATCTTTTCAAGCCTGGAATTTGTCTAATTTTATATAGTGGCATACGATATTTAAAAAAAAAATTACTGAAATAATATAGAGTATGCAATTACTACAGAAAATAAATCAAAATAGGATGGAAGCCTAAATAGACTCATGTTACAGCCTTTTTCAGTTCCTTTAAGTTGTCATGTTTGCTTAAGAAAAACATTGCTTTGAGTGTAAAATATAAGCCAGTATGACCTTCACAGCCAGCTGGAGGCGACAAATCAGTATAATCCTAATTAACATTCTGCTCATTTATATGTTTTTCTTAAAGAGAAACCTGTAACACCTAGTCAGGTTTCACTGTGAGGGCCAAATGAAAAAGAAGAAAGGAATCACCATCTACAGAGAAAAAAATGAAAGATGTCTCAGAAAGCTATTGATTGCCCCAAACTACACTGAATGAGTTCCAAATGTATATATGCCAAATGTTAACAATGATTTTACTTAACAATTCTGCAACATAATACTACTGGATTTGTTTTTTAAACACAGAAAGGATTACTCTCTGACATAAATGTCTGGATGATAAAAAACCATCTTATCTGCTTTAAATCTCTATCTAGGTCATACAGACACATAACATGAAGAATTACAGTATATGAATTTAAGAGGATTACTCAATGGCATGAAGTTACTCACTGCTTAAACTCCGGCAGGCTAATGAAGAACTTCATCATTAAGGGAAATGTATTAATAAAAATCCTAGTAAAAGCCTATTTCTATTTAAAGGATTTTAGCCTCGGTATGGTTTCTATGGATGAGCTCAGCATTTTTCTACATCTGACACATGATAAGAACAGATACACAGCTGCTGCATAACCACTCTCTATGCATAGTTCCTTGTGTCAGGACACTCTCAAGGATCTTGTCTTGTTTGATTAGGCCTTTTTAAATGTTCATAAGTAGATGAGCTTTGAAAAGATAAATATTACAGAAGTGTTCTCTTCCTCTGCTCTTAAGATTAAATTGAAATTTTCCTTCAAAATAATAAATAAGTCAATAAAGAGCCCAGAAAAGTTCTGCTGCTCTACTGAACATCTTGCTCCCATTGCTGGGCCATGTGTTTGCCATTTCTCATTCTAGGCAAAAAATTCTCTCTCCACACATGCAGAAAGCTCAGTGAACAGGTATTTATGTGCTCTGACAATAAACTCAAACTGTGACTTCGTACTGCTTTATTAGCTCAGAACATGCACCCTGACCCGTAACGGCATCAGCTTTACACACGTTATCTGCCTCAGCTGAACACTGGCAGACTTAGATTACAACAATATGGTCATGTTTACAGCACACTCCAAACTTTGGGTCAGGCCTGAACTTGAATCCAAAACACATGTTGCACAGACAGTTAGGGAGAGGCTTTAGACGGGCAACAGGACAAGAGAAGGTGAGAGGTTCTGGCCTGCACTGTGCCTTAACACATTCACCTATCATCGGTGTAAATGGCCCAACACCAACACTCTTTATTAATCCTAAATCCAATTCATTTACTCAAGACAAGCCTTGACATCACCTGGCCTGAAGAAAGGCAGGATCTGTAGGAGCCTGGGTATGGTTGTTCCCCAGATGGTGCCAATGACCATGGTTGGGCAGGGGGTCCACCAGGCACTTCTTGTTGTAGCTACCCAGACACATGGAGACATGCTAAAGAGCATGCCAAGGTTTCATCCATTACTTGTCCTGTTCACCAACGCACAATACAAACAGTGCCAATTAGGTCTCAATTTGAATGTAACTACAATGAGCTTTCTGAATGCTGGACTATATAAGATGATTTCAGTCCATATGTAAGTTGGCTGTACATATATGAACTGCTGGAAAAAGGTTTGTGGCCGCTGAAGATATGAAATCGTTGATCAAGTAGCCAAAACCTTTCTGTGCTTTTTTTTCACAGGTCTATCCCTTTCTGAGGTGGAATACCAATATTTTACATGAAAAGATATGCTGTGTACAGTCTTCAGTCTGCAAGCAAAATGTCACAATTTCCAGTCCACTGGATCTTTTCCTTAGCCACTATATGCTTAAATAAATTCTTCTCTCCATGTTTATTTTGCTTCTCCTAAACAGTTTACACAATCCTTTTTTCTTCCTCCTTTGCCCCAGTAACGTGTTCCCCAAGAATACCATTGTTACTGGCCTCATATAAACTCAGATGTTCCATATTCATCAGAAAAGAAACCAACAGAGAGTACAAACATATTTCATGTGAAATTATGTAGGATACACTGTTTCAGCTGGTATTGATTTATAGACAACCAAAAGACGTCATATGAAGTGCTTAATACATTAGTTTGGAGCAGGTCTAGCCTTTCTGTAGCCAAACAAAGTGAATGCAAGCAATTATCTTTCAACCACCACTGTTTGATTCATTACAGTAGGCCTAAAGTATAGTACTTGGAAAAAAACCACTTTATAGAAACCTAAAATGATTGGATTTTCCCCCATTATTAAATATTTTTAAAGGATCTAGGCCCAAGCAACAAATCTCATTGTTTTCTGGGTGCTGAAAAAAATATTACTATATTTTCAAAAAAGTGGGATAATGGTTGGGCACACGCCTGATTTAATCATGTCTTTGATCGCATTTGTAAAGGCAAGGGAATATATCTCGTTACCTTCCAAATGGATTATTGGATGAGACATGCCCCTCCAGGGGAAGAAGGGGTTAACAGTTTCAGCATCTTCTTCCCTCAACACAAGACTGAAAACCCACTTTCCACAAGCAAAGTTGGAGCCACAGGACTACAGAAAAAAGGAATTTATGCACACAAATAAACTCCCAAACTGGGCCTACTATGCACAGTGAGAGGATCGGAGAGTGCTCCATTTGTTTGTTGTGTCGCTGTGCAGGCAGGGGGAACAGAGGAGCAGGTGGCTTGCCCTGAGATTGCTGTTCCTCTTGTAATGCCAGCACGATGTAATGCCAACATGATGTAACACCAGCAGGTTTTCTTACAGTAACATGATCTACTGGCCTTCCAGCAAGTGTTACTCTGTACACTGCCCCCAAGCTTTTCCCTGTTCTTATTCTTCAAGGACTGATATAAAACCACTATGTTCTAAGTATGTGCACTTTGGGTTCTGTCTTACAAGTTCTTAAGAAACAGTTTTACAGATAACCTTACAGATACGCTGACAAGTTCTCTTCGTGGCAGGAAGAGTTGTGATGTTGGCATCTCATGAATCTCACATGATCTGGGGTAAAATCCTGGCCTGACTTAAGACAGTGCAGTCAAGGAAAACAGGTTCTCACCTTCACATTTTCATAAAACTCTCAGTGGAAACGGAGATTTCAAAAATTCTTGGGCATTCATTAGGAAATTGATGTACTTCTTGACCTTAAATTTGCTTGAAAAGTTGGACAATGTGAAAGGAGTGCTACTGTCAATCACTGCATCCATTGTACAAGCTCACCCAGCTGATTTTGCACTGAAGTAGGTTAGGAAGTATTCTCAGAAGCCCTCCCACCAATGTCGCTGAGTGGATAATGATCTCTGATTACCAGCCAGTAACAAAATGCTGATAACATCGGCCACCACAGCTTAAAGAAGACATCACACTATGCCTTCATGAAATATAGAGTAAGCCAGGTTGGGAGGGACCTCTGGAGGTTATCTGGTCCAACTCATACTGAAAGTTAGTCCAGTTAGCCCAAGTTGCTCAGGGTCACGTCCAGGCAAGTTTTTAGTATCTGAGCTTCTCTGGGCCCTTATTCCAATTTTTCACTTACCCTCACTGTGAATAATTCTTTCCAAATATCTAATTAGAAATTCCTTTGCAAGTTTTGCCTACTGCCTCTTGTCCTAACCCTGTGCACCTTGGAAAAGACTCTGTCTCTGTTTCCCTACACCTTCTCATTCAAGTAGTTGCAACCGGCAGTAAGATCCCCTGGAGCCTTCTCTTCTCTGGGTTGAGCAGATCCAGCCCTTGGCATCACCTTGTACATCACGTGCTCCAGCCCAAACCCACCCTGAGAACTACCACTCCTTGGGGCTTGCTTCTTGTATGAAGACACCTTTTTGCTGCCTATTTTAGATAATAGCATAATTTTGCATAAATTAAGGTTAAATAAATAAATTAGGGTTATTAAAATACGGTTTTAATAAACCTAGCTTTATTTCTTTTGTTCAGCATGCTTTTAAGAACCTACTTTTATCGCTGTGTCTAATTAGACAAGCAGCGATATGATACCAATGGCTCCTATTATGGAGTCATTTTTCTTGTCACAGTTCTACTTATTAATTTGACCTCACCTTTTTCTACCATTTCCCAGAAGACTTGAAAGGTCTGAGTTTGTCCAAATGCTATTAGTTTTGAAAATACTTTAATTATCCAAGACAAGTCTTTAAGTTTCTAGCCACAAATAGTTCTTGAAATGGTATTTTTACAATCTGTTTTCGGATTTGTACATATAATGCTGCTATGAGCTTCTTCACATTACAGTCTCCCACTGTTTGCAATGACCAATCAGCAAAATAGCCATTTAAGCTAGGAGTTACTCTTTCTACATTTTAGTAAAAAAAAAAAAATTAATTTCAGCTAGAGGAAAGTATAAGTTAATTACATCCTGAGCATCAGGAAACAATTAACAGCTTTCTATTATATCATCCTGATTTCTAAGCTATACAATTATATGCTACTGCAGAAAAGGATGTGTAATTATCAAGAGAAGAATCTTTTCTGCAAAAAAATGAAAGGAAATTGTTCCCCCACTGACAATCAGTGCTATAAATAATGCATAGCTGATATCTTTTCAGAAGCTATTTCCATTATTTGCAATCCTAACTTTGAGTGAAGTGTCTCACTTCTCTGGAGATATTCAAAATCTGCTTGGATGTGTTCCTGTGCAACCTGCTCTGGGTGAACCTCCTTTAGCAGGGAGGTGGACTTGATGATCTCTGAAGGTCCCTTCCAGCCCCTACAATTTTGTGATTCTGTGTTGGCCAAATGCTGACAGATTCTCCTCCCAAAGAGGATGAGAATAAGTGCTGGACTCTAATTCCTCCGACAAGCACTCACAACTTCAGCTTCCTGTGAATATTCTGCAATACTCATTGGAATGAAATTAAGAATCATTGTTTTTATGAACCATACGGTAATTATGCCTTGTGTTTGGTTTGTCTCTTAAATCAGAGGTAAGAATGGCTTGTGAAAACAGAAAGGAAGACACAAGCTTTCTTTAAGCAGCCCCAAGGCTTTAAAGATGCAAGTACCAACGTGAAGAGCAATGGATACAACATATAAACACTTCTTTTTAACTCTTGCCAATAAACTTATTTGGTCCAATATGCGGGAAAGTGGTGCAAACACAGGGCCAGTGCGTTATACAACAGTTCAGCTGAATGTTAATGGAAGTATTATGTCAATATACCCATTTTGGCAATGACCCTTAGTGTGTGAAGCAATGAAAAGGAACCCACATAAACCTCCACAACTCCAAGTCCAAGTTCACTGTACTAGATGGCAGCTGTGTTAGTGGGAGTGGGAGAAGCCTCTCAAACCAGGTAGATTATACCCTTATGTCCTTATATAAGGATAAATACGATAGTGTTAGTGCTGCTTATCAGCAGAGAACTTTGGTCTCCAAAGATTCTTCATGCAATGCAACTCCAGGACAGCTGCACCACTCTCCCAGAAACTTCAAGTTCTGTTCCAAGTTCTCCTTCTCTATTATCTTACACCTCAAGGTTCTTCTATGCACTATCCTTGACAAACAGCATCTTATCTAGCTGGAAAGCTCTTGGAAAGATAGTTTCTGCAGCTCTTGATCTCAATAATGTTGCCCATCTCCCTGAATCCTTCCACTGACAACTCTTCTGTCACATCAAACACAGTACTACCACACTTATCTTCACTTTCAAGCTCCACCTTCATTATCACCGTCTCTCAGGCAGTGTTGGCTTTCGCTCTGACCAGCCATTTAGTTCCAGTTTTGCCATTCAGTTTTAAATCTTCAAGTGAGCATCTTTGTGGTTGATGCCTTAATCCACAGGAGGCACCCTCACTTAGACATGCTCAGAGCTGTCTGGATGCAGTCCCCCAAATCCAGTCCAGCATTGCTATATCTCTACAAAAAAGCTTGACATCTAAACAGGGGCTGGGCAGGGGAAGAATGGGTGAAAGGGGTGAGAAGGGGCTCCCAGACTCATACAGCTGTACTTTAACATCAGGGTTCAACTCCATGAGAAGCCAATATCGCTGTGGGGTCCCCCAGTAAAAGGGGGCGTCTGTAGAGCAACTCACCCCCTGACCCCAGGCCAGCTGACCTTATCCCCTGCACTATCATTAGCACTAGTTTGTCATGACAGTAACCTGGCTGATCTTCCCAGGCTGCTCACCATAGGGTAGGACAATGCATCAATGCAGGTGCACCAGGCCAAGCAGCAGCAGCCCCGGTCCAGGGGAGTTGGGTGGCCCTTTTCTGCAGCAGCAGCTAGACACATCAGCTCAATGCTGCTGTAAAATCCATAGCTTGACCCACAGTCCCCTGTTTCTTCACAGAAACAAGAAATCTCTCACCTGGCTGCAAATCCCTGTGACACAGCTGTGGTAACCCATGTAATCACCCACACAATTGCAAAGAAATGGAGAATTATGGCCTTGTTATGTGAAAACCAGCTTCTATGTTTGCTCCGAATTAGCAAGCCCAATCAGGCATATTTTTAAATTATTTCTAAATGCACCTTTGAGATCTGAATGCATTTACTAGATTGAGGTGCTGTTAAGAGGTAAACTATGAAGACAGTAAAATTACAGGGCTGATAATTAAGGTAGGGTTCTGAAGCAGCACTGTGGTGTGCTAGTCATATAAATTACATAGTACAAATTTTAAAACATCTGACATGTCAGTGTTTGTCTCTATTCATGCACAGTACCCTGAGAAGAGTGCAGAAGCAAGGGTAAAAACCTTGAAAGATAAATAATCCAGGCAATTTGCAAACATAATTCCTATTTAGTCTCAAGATGTGCATTGGGCATTTAAACTCCACATAATTTTTATAGTCTGTCTTCTACTAGAGTCTGAATTTTTTTAATGGAAATCCAGTGGATGTTTGACCCATGTTTGGTTTAGTTTAGGCAAATTAAGCACTCAGGGGGTGGCCAAGCAAACCCAGCAGTGGCTGCTGCCACCATTCCCACTCTCTGTCTTTGACCACATGTTTCCACTGGCTCCCTCACCCCAGTGCTGGTCCTGGTCTCACCTCACGCTGAGCTTGTTTAGAAAGTTAAATTTATCTTTTTTGGCTTCAGCTGCTTTAGTTCCCTGAACTTCTGATCCCAGACAAACGCCAGTGTACAGTGCAAGGGCAGTGATAAGAGTGGAGCACTAGCAGCCTGCACTTAGATCCACTGTATCAGAAAACCACAGCCTTAAACCAGTGACATGGGGTAAGCCAGCACCCATTTCTCCCCCCGTATTTTTTCAAAGAAAGCTTTTATGTGGTTGTGCTGTAAATCAGTTTGTAAAACTGACCCAACTGAAACATTAGCCACCTAAAAGCCCTGCGGGTCTCTGTGTGGTGATGGTCCAGAGATGCATAAGGCAGTCCGAAGGAGAGAAAGCACAGAGGAGGGAACAAGGAGGAAGAAACACCTATGTTGGTGTGTGTACAAGAAAGAGAGGACCACTGCCTTCCATAGCAGTACTAGCCTGAAGTTTTAGCCATCCAAACTAATAGCCCTCTCCACTTCTCTAGCTCCAGGTGTACCGACATCCCTGCATAGCTGTACCATGACAAAGAGCTAAGCCAAGGAGCAGAAAAATACATGTAAGAGAAGCAGACCTGCTGATGATTGCTGCCTGAGGAGGTTCCTTTGGCTTCACAGATTTCTCTACAGCCTGAGCGAGCCTGTGACTGTGCATCATCTTTTCCCTTTCTCCATACTTCCATACAACTCAATGCCTCATTGCGCATTGTATTACATCCACTCCTGCTATATCACGGAATCATGGAATTGTCAGAGTTGGAAAGGACCTCTAGAGATCATCTAGTCCAACTCCCCTGCTGAAACAGGAACGCCTAGAGCACATCACTCAGGACTGCATCCAGGCAGGTCTTGAAGATCTCCAGAGAAGCGGACTCCACAACCTCCCTGGGCAGCCTGTTCCAGTGCTCTGTCACCCTCATTGTAAAGAAGTTTTTCCTCATATTTGAATGGAACTTCCCATGTTCCACCTTGAGCCCATTGCCCCTTGTTCTATCGCTGGAAACCACTGAAAAGAGTCCAGCTCCAACAACCTTCAACCCACCCTTTAGATACTTATAAACATAAATAAGGTCTCCCCTCACCCTTCGCTTGTCCAAGCTAAAGAGTCCCAGCTCCTTGAGCCTTTCCTCGTAAGGGAGGTGCTCCAATCCCTTAATCATCTTTGTTGCCCTAT
>JAOQGH010000012.1:139587819-139625639 GCA_025769975.1 Gallinago jamesoni | reverse complement strand
GTCCCCTCACCCAGGTCATTTATGAATATGTTGAACAGGACTGGGCCTAGTATTGACCCCTGAGGGACACCACTGGTTACAGGCCTCCAACTTGACCCCACTCCATTAATTAGAACTCTCTGAGTCCTGTCACACAACCAGGACTCAATCCACCTCACTGCCCCGCAGTAGTAGGAGAATAGCACTCTCCTGATAGTGTAGGTTTAAATATTTTATTTTTCTTTAACTCTGAGATCAGTTTTATTCTTTCTGCTGCAAGTAGTAAAAGCTTATGCACAATAAAATAATTTCTCCTTAAGGCCACAGGAAAAATGTGGGATTCAAAGAAAAGGTCAAATCTCCAAACAGTTAAAAAAACCCACTTTAAAAATTAAGTTGTGACTGTTCTTGATATTTATGAAATGGATTAAAAATCCCTTCTCAGCTTTCCTTCTGCTAGCTAGTGGAGGAAAACTGCCTTTGTAAATCTGTCTCCTCATTCTGTTATCATGGAAACACAGAATCATAGAATTGTCTAGCTTGGAAGGGACCTTTCAGATCATCAAGTCCAACCATCAACCTAACATTGACAAGTCCACCACTAAACCATGTACCTCAACACAACACCTACACTTCCAAGGATGGCGATTCCACCATTTCCCTGGGTAGCCTGTTCCAATGTTTGATAATGCTTTTGGTGAAATTTTGCTTTGAAATTTTTCCTAATATCCAATCTAAACCTCCCCTGGCACAACTTGAGGCTGTTTTCTGTCATCTTATCACCTGCTACTTGGAAGAAGAGACCAACCTTCACCTCCCTACAACCTCCTTTTAAGTAGTTGTAGAAAGTGATAAGGTCTCCCCTCAGCCTCCTTTTCTCCAGGCTGAACAACCCCAGCTCTCTCAGCTGCTCCTCATAAGACTTGTGCTCCAGACCTCTCACCAGCTTTGTTGCTCTTCTCTGGACTCTCTCCAGCACCTCAATGTCTTTTCTGTAGTGAGGAGCCCAAAACTGAACACAGTATTCAAGGTGCAGCCTCACGAGCATCAAGTACAGGAGGATGATCACTTGCCTAGTCCTGTTGTCCACACTATTTCTGATACAGGCCATGATGCTGTGGGCCTTCTTGGCCACTTGGGCACACTGCTGGCTCATATTCAGCCGGCTGTTGACCAACATCTCCAGGTCCTTTTCTGCCAAGAGGCTTTCCAGACACTCTTCCCCAAGCCAGTAGCGCTGCATGGGGTTGTTGTGACCCAAGTGAAGAACCCAGCACTTGGCCTTGTTTAACCTCATACCATTTGCTTAAGCCATTTGATCCAGCCTGTCCAGATCCCTCTGCAGAGCCTTTCTACCCTCAAGCAGTTCAACACTCCTGCTCAGCTTGATGTCATCTGAAAACTTACTGAGGGTACACTCGATCCCCTTGCCCAGATCATTGATAAAGATGTTAAATGGAACTGGCCCTAATACCGAAGTAGGCAACATCACTTGTGACCAGCCACCAACTGGATTTAACTCCATTCACCACCAACTCTTTGGGCCCAGCCCTCCAGCCAGTTTCTTAGCAATCAAAGTGTACCAACAGTCTTACTCGAAATCAGTGTAACTAAGGATCCTTGTGAGACTGTGCTCAAATAGATTTAAGCTGTATTTAACTCCAGTGGTTTATACATTAAAATTGTTTAAAATATATGGTTTATGTGTTCCGCTCTTGCTTAAGAAAACAAAAACCAACAGTTCATGACTAACATGTGAAGTGCATCCTTCACCCAATGAATGCCAGCGGTTCTACTGAGACATGAAGCTTTGCAGTTTCTGTCATTATTAACCTTTAGAGCCTCAATGCAGTTTTTCGTCAGGGATCAGGTACACAAACCAAACCTGCTTAGCTCTTGCTTCTTACCCAGCCTTTCCTCCTCTTTGCCAGTTCTTCGTCAGTTTAATCTCTCCCACAAAAGTTTATTTTGGGGAGGTGATAGTATTCAACCCCAGCCTTGAACACAGGAAAAAAGTATCTTTCAGTTAGCAAAAATACTCACACAAGCCTTCTCTGCCAGGAACAAAGAGGCAAAAAGACTTAACACAGCCACAATACAAGGGTTATGAAAATAAAAAGCAGAATAAGTGGTAAGAAAGGTAGAAGGGCCCAGAGACTCAGGAGGGAATGTCTGCATCTGAGCTACCACCCAAGCCAGCACTCAGTGCCTGGATGCTTAGTGAGGGGGATGAAGAAGTCTATGTCAGGAACTTAACTGGACTGCGGAGAGGTTAATGTCTGCTGCTGTGACAATATCCTTCACTTTCTTCAGTTTTACATCACAGAAAGCACTGAACTTCTTAAAGTTTTACACTTCAAAAAGGATTGGAGCCTACAGATATATGAAATACCTCAATTAAAATAAGATGCACTGATTCCTTCCTAGTCCTTGACCATTTATCCAATAGTGAAAGCTGGTTTCAGTCTGGTCTCTCACCCTTCAAAAGTGACTTCGGAAGGAGAAAAGAGCAGATCCTTTTCTGAACATGGTACCCAGAGCTCCCCACCCATCCCAGCACACACAATATTACCTCTGCATCTCTGTGCTTGGGGGGTATTTTTCTTTGTGTTTTTGGGATGCCACTCTTGGGCTTGGTGACTGACCTCCCAAACCAGAAATCCCAATATTGACAGAGTCTCATTTTGGTTACTCAAGTTCTGTGGCTTCACTCAGACCCTCTCTCACCAGCCAGAGCCTGCTACTGCTGCAAGAAACCGCTACAGCTGCAGCCAAGATTTCTGTTACAAAGGCTTTATTTTTCTTCTGAGCATACAGTGCCTACCCCTGCTGGGACTTGATAATTAGCTCAAATTCTTAGGTGCTATAGCTACACAAATAGTAAATAATAATGTCAAGGGACAGGAGGATTTCTCTGCCATCGTGCCAGCTGATGGCCACTGCTCCCACAGGAGCAGTGATCATGTAATAATTGTAAAGACAGATCGCTTTTGTCACATTAATTCTGCCTTCCTTGCATGTGTTATATATCAGAAGTTTCCTTTACCTGTTCATGGGAAGTTGCTCTAATGTAAAAAAATTAAGAAATATTCTTGTACACGCTACCCACACCTAGGATCCTTTGCTTGCCTGCTGATCTCTGCTAACCTGAGACTAAAGTTAATGATTGACTTCATCTGGAATGGAATACATAAAATATACAGTACAAACCACTCATACAACATCCGCCTTCTTGTGTATATAGCGAAAGAGCTATCACTATTTGCACACGTGTTGTTAACTACTTGATCTCTGAGTTGTGCTTGAGGAAAGCTGCTGACAGGAATAACTGAATTATTAAAAGGCAGAGCTTCAAGGAAAGACCTGAGCAAACAAAAGTCTTACATCTTGATTTCAAGAAATTTTCAATAGCCACAAACTTTGCTGAAGGACATGAGAAATTGAGATTCCTGGCCCAGGAATCATATATATATGTCACATGTGTATATATATATCTATAAACAAATATATACCATATATCCTATATCATATATACATGCAAATATGTATGTATCTGTGCATGCATGCATGCTTATATATACATATGACACTTGATGTCATTAAAATTAGTACAAACGGGCAAGACTGAAACATGAGAAGGTGCATCAAGTATCAAAGATTCTAGAAAAATGAACATATTAATCTGAGAAGCACATGGTTTTTATAGAATTTAAACAATTTGTATTAAATAAAATATGTAATTGAAAGTGTTGTGATTGGGTAGAATTACCAGGAAACTTCTTGATTTCAGAGCACTTCATTTTGCAGCTTTACCAACCTCCACTTTCAAACCTTTTCTTTCTTTTATTACTCTGGTGGAACTTCACAGAGAAGATTGCCAATTTTTTGGTTGCTTGATTTTGGAAAAAATATTAATGAAAGTGAAATTATTTGGACAGAGAGTTCTGGAGCACTTGGTTCCACAGAGATCTGATGATATCTCCTGTGTCCTATCTGCCCCAATGAAGTCAGCAGACAAGAGCCTTCCCAAGTTAAATGACAGAAAACTATTTTTTCAGGGCTAGTTTTGAGCCTGATCAGTAGCTCTTGGCTAAGGAAAATGCAACTGCTGGTGGAGAACCAAGCAAGTTACAAGAACATGGTGCAGCCGGTGGAAAGCACAATAGCCCCTTAGGTGGAAGTACAATATCAGATTGTCTTAGGCAGACCAAAAAATCTCATCTAAAAATGGCATATGAGTTTGCCTAATATCTGAAGATTGGTCAGGATCTGACTTGAGAGGAAGTGACCTCTAGACAATTCTATGTCTTAAATCCTCACCTTCCTTTTAGTGTATAATCTTACACAGCTGTAGTAGCGCTTCTCTAGAGTCTTAATATACTTTCAAACACAGTGATAGCATTTAATAAATTATATAACTATATGGTTAATATAGTCCTATATTATAGCAATACACTAATGTTAAGGCTTGTTTGATTACATATCTCTAGAAACACTGTTATGTGCCCTGGGTTCTCTGCATCTTAGAATGCAAATGAACTTTTGAACCCTACCACTGTGAAAAAAGGTTGACTACTTATTGCCCAGAACAAGAAAAAAAAAGTATAGAGCTGTAGGTGCTATCATCTTTCAGAAGTTAATGAAGGTTTTTTTAAAGTGATAACCCTCCTGAAGTGAGACCTTCCAAAGACCAGTGAAAACTGGTTTTGACTTTTCTCTTGCAGCTTCAAAATGTATAGCTGTTTATCACATAAAACCTCTTTTGTAAAATGAAACTCATATACAAACTCTGATAAAAAAGCAAACAAATTTCTGTTGAACTGTATTTTGCATTTCGTCTCGTCTGAGAGATAGAAAAATCTCTAAGAAACATGCTTCCTATTTCCCTAAGCAGAAAGAAAGAAGATGCTGAATTATAAGAACTATTCCATCAAAATCACTGGCTCATCTAACAAGTTTCCTAATTACTTACTCAACTATTTAGCAGAAGTGTGACTTGGGAAACGTGTTGTTTTGTGTAAAGGCTGATAATAAAGAGGTATCCAAAATGTCTCTGCAGAGACATTAAATGTCATTGAAGTTACACCTACCACAGAGAACCACACCATATATACAATGGCAATTTCTGCTTTAAAAGAAAAAGAAAAAAAAAAGTGCTCTTTTAATATTGCTATTTGGTCAACTGAAGCCTGAAGACCCTTTCAATGACTAGCCACATTTTCTACTAGAAATGAGGGACTCTTGGAAGATATTGGTGACAATCCAGCATCAAGAAGCAATTAGCAGGCAAGGAAGATTTCAGACACCCCTGACTTGTAAGACAAGCAGCCAGCAGGTATATCAATAAATGTGCGTTGACACTCCTTTCAGTTGCAAGATCAGCTCTAAGTTAATGCTCAAACCCAGAGAGAGATACTTTAATCCTTCTGCTGAACAGTGCTGAAATGGGCACAAACTCTCGTCTTTGACTGGGAGGGAAATGAGCTTGCTTCCAATAAAACTCTTATCAACTTCAGTAGCGCTGTTATATGTTCCTGGTATTAGGCTTCCAACAATGACTATCCAAAGCACTAAAGCTGTGATACCTTCCTTCAGGCACACCTGGCAAGACAGAAGAAGCTCAAGTTCATTTGGTTCCCTGGGGTTCCCCCAGGCAGGTGTGTGCAGGCAGGGACATAGGGGGTTGGAGACTTCGAAGGGCTCTCCCCACCCTCAGGAAGCTGAAGGCCTCATGATCCTTTTGAGTACAGCTCACGGTTACTTTAGGGGAGAGGTCCATATGGGTCACTTGTAACCTGTGGAGCTTTTGAAGGGCACCTCCACTGCAGTCATCCTCAACAGAAAGAGCTCACCACCGAACAGCTATAGTCTCTCTGAAACTGCAGCAGAACAGGGAGAAGAGCTGGGTTGTTGGGTGGTTGTAGCTCCCAGGCAGCCAAAGTCTCAGCAGTTTGTTCTTGCAGGGCCATCAGTGCATAGAGAGCCTGCAGCTGGACTGTGCCTATCCCATCTCTAGCCTTGCTCTTCCTAGTCTCCTGCACGTCAGTGAGAACCTGCCAAAGGGCTGTACTGAAGTGCCCCACTGTTGTTCCATCTTTGTTCCTTCAGGCTGTCAGCCTGGTAATTTAAAGGCTCACCGAGAACCAAAATTCAGAAGTCCTCACTTTAAAAAATATGCTTCTATTAACCAAGAGTTAGGTATTTGCTTAGCCAGCTACTCAGTATAGAGGCAAATGACAGTACTGGATGTAAAAATTTACCATGCTTGCTAAAAAGTAGCTCAAGTTCCTGTTTCTTTTTCCATAAATCACTCCACTCATGGACCAGGATTTATATCACGGCCTCATCTCCCACAAACTGCTCAAGACTAAAGCTTGCAGGTGCAAGCCCAGAGAAAGTATGTGCCAGAAGCCCGCTTCTCAGGGGCCAGCAGCCATAGCACACCCCGGGGCAGAGGCTTCTGACCTCGCTAAGGAGAAACACAGATCATAAGCAACCGAGGGACAGCGGCAAGAAGGAAAAAAAGTCTTTGGCATCCTCCTCTCCCTCCCCTAGCCAGCATGCACTTGCCTGAGAAGGGGAAGCGGGCAGAGGGCTTCCATCCCCACTGCTGGCACTGCCCCTGTGCAAAGGCAGGCTCACCAAGGCGCTGCTCAGGCGCCTTCAGCCCTCACTGCACAAGGAAGCCCCTGCCAGACAGGGACAGACGTGCAGCAAACAGGCCACAGGAACAGGGACCATGAGGCAACACGTGAGGCAAGACAGGCAATAGGAACTTGGTAAAGAATTTAAATCAAGCAGCTCTCGTAAGTATTTGAGCTTAGACACTCATGCTGTTTGGTCTAGTACAAGAGTGCTTTAAATACCTGCATTTGGTTGGGTTTATGTAAGCAACACCCTGCTCGCTGGTTCATTTTACACTTTTACTCCTAAGTTACGCATTCACCTCACAGTATGCAACACTTGCTCGTATGCACTTTCACCCAAATACACACATAATCACCTGTCTGGCTGCATCACTCCCGCACGGGGCTTATCTTGCATTTGTAAGCATCACTAAGAATAGGGTACAGTGTGTTTCCTTGAGTGAATGTGTGTGCTGGTCTTCTATCATCTATTTGCCTGCCCAAAGGCTGCTGAGATTGCCTGTCTTTGATCCTGAAAGCCCTCCACATTTTTATTTAGTCTTAACAATTATACACTTATCTTGGTCAGGAAAAGGGAAACCTTAAATTCAGGGTTGGCTAAAACTTGTCTACCGGCCAGTTTTCTATCAGATATTTTATGGCTTTTAATGGTCTGGAAAACTGAAGAAAACTAACCCTTTGCATAGAGTATCTTGACAGAGAAACAGAACAAAGCTAACGAAAAACTGGGGGAAGAAAGATAATTTTGGGTGCAGTTTCACCCAACAACTCACTGCTGCCAAAATGGGAGATGTCACTTCTTCTCCACTACCTCCTCTTCTTGCTCCTGGCTCTGCATTCCCACCATCTATCTCCTGTGGGTTCCAGCAGTCAGCAGATCAGAAAACTAACCTGCCCACCAGATCTCCACATTGGATCTGCTCCAAAGAAGTACAAGAAATACACAAGCAGGCATGAGGGAGGAGGTGGGACTACACAGCCAGGAGCGGGAAGTAGTAACAAGGTGAGGGGGAGAGCAGATCTCCCCGTTCAGCAGTAGCTAAACATGCAGGCTGAGTTCATGGAACCACAGTCCAAGGAGATCTAGGCCACGTCCTATAGATTTTCATGGTAATCCATGCCCATAGGTAACTTCACAGGATGGGAAATAATTTTGTTGTACCTGTAGATCATACTGCCCAAAAATAGCACCATGTTTAATTACCTAAAAAAATAAGACAACAAATGTCATCCTTGATTGTAATACTAATGAGCTGATTCTAGGAGCCAGTTTTGTTGAAGTTTCCTCAGTCTTTTCCTTAGGGAAAGAATGCAAAGCTTGTGCTTTTACGTTTCATTATGGTGATCTTAATAGAAATTTCGTATTAGCCTTCAATCTTCAATTTCTAGTGAGATTAATTAGGAACAGGAGGATTCTTATCAGGTACCTGGACGAACAACTCAGCTGTGGGCTGGTGCACTCTGTTACCTTAGGTTTCCCTTCAGGCTACTTTGAAGAGGAATCTCAAGCTTGGAGCAGACATTGGTGTGTACAGGAGCCAAAACACTAAAACAAAGTTAGTCCACAAACATGGATACCACTGGTGTGCATCACAGACTCCTTACCATGTGGATGCGATCAGTAACAATGTTAGTGTCTATACTAGAAGCAATGATGGCATCTCCCAAATCAAGCAATGTTTCTATAATTTTGCAGTGTTTGTCTGGCATTTGAGCAAAAAGGTCAAAGAAAATTAAAGCAAAAATGAGTGGGAAAAAATTTCTACAATCTCTTTCAAGTTACACATATAACACACAATAATAGGATTTTTCTTCCTGAATCACAAGATGTTCCATCAACAAGCCAAAAGCCTTAACATTTCTTTTTCTCCTTTGTAGTGCATGGGTACAGATGGCATACTAAATACATCGCAGAAATTTAAAATTAACTGAGTCAGGCATTTTTGTTAACGGTTTCTGTGCTGCATGCAACTCCAGTCACACAGCACTGTCAATTACTGCTGGTGCGGACATTAGGGATCCCCTTCCATCTGCTGGGACCAGCTGATGCAAAATACAAAAGAGCCCTTCGGATAAGGAGCTCCCCTTGAGTGACAGGGCTGCGGGAGCCGGAGCGCACACAGGGGGCTGTGCGGGAGCGGTTCCCTGCACTGTGCTGGTTTCTCGCTGGAGTGCTGAAACACTAGTGCCCAGGATTTGTTTGGGATGGTGGGGTTTTTTCATCTTTAAAGATGCCGCTCTCCTTTTGCATCGCTTGATCCCTTCAGGGATCCAGCAGCCTTGCCCCTTGACGCCTCCAGTCCCACGCAGGGGAGCAAAGATGCCCCGGAGCAGAAGACCCCCAAGGCGGTGACTTACATCCCCGGGGTCGCAGCGGCGGCTGTAACAACCCCCCACCACCCTCCTCCACCTCGCTGCGGAAAGCGGGGCCGGAGCCCGGGGACGCGCTCGAAGCCGGGCAGGTGCTCTGGTGCTAAAAGGAAAGCCCGAGGGGACAGACGCTCGCCCTCCGCCCCGCAGATCCCTACTCCCGCCTTCAGGGGGGTTGCTGCTCACCCCCGGGGACATGTCCCCGGCAAAGCTGGGGGACGGCACCGCTTACCGGAGCTGCTCGCCGGTGAGCAGGACCTCGGCCATGTGCTCCAGCTCCGTCGCTTTCTGCTGCATGCCCTCCTCCATCGCCGCCGGCCTGCGGGCACAGCACCGCCGGGTGAGAGGGGACCGGGGGGACCCGCCGCCCCCCCCGCGGTCGCGCTGCCCCCGCTGGCAGCTCCACCGGGCGCCCTCCTGCCCGGGCCCGGTGGCTGCAGAGCTTGTCACTGGGGGGTGGGGGGAAACAGCGGCTGCCGTCCCCCGCCGCTTCGGCTCACCTGAGCGGGGCAGGTCACTTTTCCCCTCGGCAGGCTCCGATTCCTCTCCCTCCCCCCCCCCCCCCCGCCCCGCGCCGCTTCCCGTGTTATTGTGTCACAGGCAGGCGGAGAAACACATGGCTGCAGCCGCCGCAGCCGCAGCCAGGCTCGCCGAGGCAGCAGCGTCCCCCCCCGGCTGTCACTCGGCAGGGTCGGCTCTGCCCGGTCCCCGCGGGAGGGGGCCGGCTCCGGCTCCCCCGCCAGCCCCGCTGCGGCGAGGGCAGCTCCGCCGCTCCGCCTGCCCCGGGGCGGGGAAGGCGGGGAGAGAAGGCGGCCGCGCACGGAGGAGCGCAGCGCTCCCCTGCCGTGGCAAAGTCCCCGCGGGCTCCCTTCAACGCGGGGTTCAAGGAAGGAAAAGCGGGGTCGGGGTGCGGAGGTCGGCGCTGAGCTGCCGGGGCCGGTGGGATGCTGCGGGTAGTGAGCGCTGCGCCTGGCAGTTATCCTGAGCGATGGGGAGCGGGGGGGAATGGGCAGAGACAGAGCTATAGATCCGGATTTTCACCCTCAAAATTGCTGTCGCTCGCCCACCACCATGACTTCTTCTCACCTGCTCCTCAGGTGCTGTTTCAGGCCTTGGTCCCCTGTCCACCTCACCTCTTTGTCTCCAGGTGACAGCGGATGCAGAATTCCTGAAAGGGCAGAGGAGCATTTCTCTCAGTATTTAGTCTTGGCAATGGGAAGTAAAGTGCAAGGTCATGAGCACTGTTTGTCAACATTTTCGACAGCCTTTTTAAAAAACAGTCCAAGAGGCATCTTCTGCAGTGGCTCAACCATGGTTTTCATTTACAAACCTGTGCAATTAAGATATACCTTGATTGCCTGCTCATTGCCTTTATTTCTGCCTGCACGTACTCTGTGTGTGTGGAAATGGCAGATGCTTAGGTGTTTGCAATATTGTCATCAACTCAGGACCAAGACGATAGTTTCAGAATCAAGAGAAGAACTAAGAGGGAATCAAATGAGCCCAGTAGCTACCAGGCTGCAGACAATGAGAAGAAGGCAGTTCTCTGCACAGCTCATAATACACTAGAGGTATTTATCAGCAAAGGAGGCTCTGGATGTGAAAGATGGGATTTGAAGTCAAGGAAAAAATGGACAAGTACTTGGAAAAGACACCTACAGAGAGTTCCTAAGCAGATAGCAGCCAAATCCAGCTCAGGAAATTCTCTCTGCTAAAAATAATTAGAAGCCAGGCAAGCACTTGTGAGACATTTCGTATACACTTTCCTTTTTATTCCCTACGCATCTGTTTATAGCCACTGAGATGAATACCAGACTAGAAGGACTTTTGGTTCAACTCAGTATAGTTGTTTTAATGAGCACTTTTGTGGGTCTCAAAGAGCACCAGAGATCCATGGGTGGCAAAGGAGAAAAACAGAATCTGCCTCATTTCATTCACAGAACGGGCCAGGGAGAGAGGACACCTGAAACACTACGGCTTGAGCTCGCTTGCTGTAAATTCAGAAGACATGCATTTAATCTGAATACTTGCAAACACCCTCTAATTCCACTCACACTGCAAACATACAGAGCTGGAAACAAAAAGGGAATTGAAACAGCCATCTCATCTGACCTTATCTTTAGGACAAAGAATTTACACAGTAATTTTTATCAAGCACTTTGTCACATGAATGAAGGAAACACAATTTCAAGAGACAGTTATTGTATGTTGCGGACCTTTTCCGGGTCCATCACCTGGGTTTGGCTGATTCACCACTGCGCAAAGGGGATACACTGTTCTCAGCTCTGACAGCACAATCTGCAATGTGTCTTCTGCTAGTTGTCCCACTTTCAGGACCTCTGCTTGCTGCAATTCAGCTTACTGAACAGGCAGAAGAGTACCAGAGTGGAGAATTTCTTCTGGGCTAGCAGGCAGAGCTGTGCAGGTAGCTGTAGTGTCCAGCGAGCACCAGAGCTAGCACCAAGGTGGCGTGGGCCTGGGCAGCTTGGAGCAGGAACAAAAGAGGAGGAAGAGGGAGAGGAAAAGGGGGAAGAAGCTGTCTTTGGGCGGTGACAAGCTATCGTCTTGACTCAGGGTGCTGTGGAGTTGCAGCCTGAAATGCGTATCTTCCCTTGCATAGTCTTGCAACTGGGGAAATGCAGGTCAGCACAATTTCTTCTACTGAATAATTATACATGGCCATGTTTGCCTTCATGCACTGATATTCCATTTGTAATTTGTTCCACATGTTCACACTGAAATTTCTTACAGTTACAGTTACAGTGCCTATGAGAAGGGAATTGGGTATCAGTCACTCCAAGCCTGCTGTCACCCAAAAATGGTTAATTAAAACAACCCCAGAGGGTCATGTTTCAGCCAAAAGCCAGTAATGAGCTGCATGTTTAGATGTTTGTAGCTTGTTTGTTTTCAATGTACAGACTGCTATAGAATATAAGATCTACTGAAACATTAAATTGCCTTGACCCTTCCTCCCAGGGGACACTGGCCACCAAGACTAAGATGCTCCTCTATGAAGTGGGACAGCATGTGCAGAGACTGAAATCCTGACAGCAAGAGAGAGAGAGAGAGATCCCTCTGAGATAACCCCTGGGAAGCAGATTGATTTCTTTTTTATAAATAAAGGATGAATTTTAGGACCTGGTGTCTATTTTGGATATATTTGACATTTTACCTTAGGATGGCTGGAGTTAAGGGAAGTGAAGGTAGCTAAGAGGAAGGTATTCCTCAGCCAAGAGCATGACAGATCATTGAGCTAGAGCCCTGGGACACTTTAAAACTCACCCTTCACACCATCAAGAGAGTAAGAAGTGCCACATGGGTCTGGTGGAGAGTTGCCTCCACAAGCATGAGTGAAGCTCAAGTATCTTCCAGTTACTTCTGATGTCGCTGGAGGCTCTCTGGAATGCAGTAAGGTATTAGGCTATGCATTTGAACCCCCAATGTCATGACATTCTGTGGAACATCATGCATGAACTGGGACCTTGTATTAAAGTACTGGTTTTAGAAAACATTCTAGTAATTTGTATAAACTTTCTTATCTCACTGAGTAAATGCTCAAGTAGTAAAATGCTAAATGTTTACATAGTGAAATAAGAATATTGCTTTCACTGCTTTAAAGAATATTGCATGTGGCCTACATTTTGACTTGATAAATTAATCTGAGACTTGATAAATTAATTCTGTAGTCTCACTAATTAATTTTCTGCAAGCTTATTTTAACATGCGACATTCACATTAAAAAATTAACAATATTCATGTATGCACTTCTAACTTCTCCTATAGTGATGTTCCTGAGTCCCATATAAGGTTGTTTGTCTTTGCTTGGATGACTAGAGCTTTTTAAACAGGAAAATGACAGACAAATCATTAAGGCATTGATCACCTCATGCAAAAGATTGTGAAGCACTTCGGGGAGAAAAGATATTAGTAGGTGAGCTGTTTGATGGGTTAACAGTTTGCTTTTTCCTAACATCTTTTGTATAAAAGCTAGCATTATGTAAACATCAAATTCAAAAATACTTGTTCCCTCTTACTGAGGAAGACACATATAAAGTAGGGTTTTGGCTTTTAAGTTGGCCTTTCATTTAGGCAGGTCTTGCAACACTCATGGAAAATGAATGTGGGGACTTTTTTTTCTATATCCCCATGCTTATTTGCAACCAGAGCTCCCTGGTCTTTGTGTTTCAACTGGTTCACTTCCTTAGCACTAGGGGCCTGGGAAGGGGAACCAGAGGAACTACCAGGTATTGTCCAGTCTCCCCTCCTCGTTTCAAGCTACATACAATAGTGTTTCCCATTCTTGGCAGTGCATAGATTACATTCATTGCTGCTCATTTGCTGCTTGAAGTTCGAACAACTTAAGCTGTCTACTACACAGAAGAATCAGTGCTTGTGTGATTCAAAGGACTGAATGCATCTGGCCAAACTAATTTTAGTCTTGTGATAAACCACAGGAAAAGTTAGTAAGTTTTCAGCAAAAAAAAAAAATGGTATGTTTTAAACTTCTCTTTTTCTATTCTAACATCCAAGTTCTTGCAAAAGCCACCACAGTGAGAACAGGAGGAATTTTTCACAATGTATCTAACATTTCATTACTACAGCGTAACATATCTGCTTAGATTCTTACATTTCATGCAACACTGACTTGGTGATCATTATAATAGTGAGTGGAAGTGCAGAGAAAAAGGCATTTTGATCCTGAGATAGGCAGAGACAATCTGAAAGGGTCTTTCTAAGCCTGTCCTTACTCAGCTTTTCCATTTTGTGTCAAACGTTCAAACACTCACTGGGCCAGAAATAGCGAGGTTCTTGTGCAGACTGATGGCTAAAGCATGGCCAGCAGATAGGTACATGTTTTAGTGCTTGCTCCTGTGAACAGGTATTTTATGGAAACAAACAGCTTCGATGAGAAGAAAGATCAGAAATTGACACCAGATCAGCAGACCCAATAACCCAAGTTGACTTAATAATAATAATAACCCAAGTATTGGTCTAATAACCCAATAATAATAATAACCCAAGTATGGTCTGCTAAACCAGCATTTTGCACTGCCCAATGCCGGTGATGCCATTTGTCCTATATACTCAAGTACCTCTATTTATCATACCTGGAACATTTTCTATTTTCTCTTACTTCATAGATTCATTAGTTTTGTAATAATTTCTAATTTTGAGCATCACAAAAAATTTACCTGTCAAAAAGCACCTTCAAAACTGGCAGAGACCTTAATCTTTCAAGATTTCATATGTATTTCCAGTAGTTCCTTTTTTATTTTTTTTCTCTTTATTTTATACTGCATTTAACTGACAGCAATTATGAACTCATTCAGCTATGTCTACATCAGATGTTTAGCCCAGGTTGTAGTCCAGGGCTTTTGTAATATCCAGTTTAGTGCATGGGCTGGGAAGTGTGACTAAGACCTGAAAGAAACTGCTTTCTCAACCACATCTCAAGTGTGAAGACAACACCTACTAGCTAAGTGGTAACAGTCAGCTTCTCAAGGTGGCCCCCAGCTCTATCTGTGTTCATATGCTCTGATGTCTGGTTGCCAGATCAAAAAGGTTTGCTTAAACCGCTGTGGCTTGAACCATTTGACTCTGTGCTGTAACCAGCCCTCACCACTCAGGAGCCTTCTTTTTTTTCATCCCTTGGGAGACAGCACCTAAGAGCTGAAATTCAGCTTAAGACACTGTTCCTTACTAGTGCTCTTCTACCTGTTGCTGCTTCTCAGCCCAAGTTTCTGCTGACTGTTGCTCTTTCCACGCTGCCCATGAAGGAGCACACTCTGCCTCAGGTGATTTGGCTCCTCTAGAGCAAGCCCAACAGCCAGGGTTTGGGGTGGGTGGGGGATGCAAGCATGTGGATATGTGGTTCTGGTGGCAAGAACAGACACAAACAGCTTGACAGGATGCCAAACAGCTGCTGCCATGAGATACAGAATCATACTCCCCTATGATTGACGAGGGTTGTAATAAAGAAAACCTTTACCAAACAGTACTCTACGAAGCAGAGCTTTCAGCGTTGTCTCCATCCTAAACCACATCACATCCTGTCGTTAGGTGAGGCTGCACCACACTCAGAGACATCCTGTGGCTGAGGACCCCCTGCCAGCGAAGCTGCTCCTCCGACTGACATTGCAATGA
Organism: Gallinago jamesoni; assembly: GCA_025769975.1. NCBI lineage: Eukaryota > Metazoa > Chordata > Aves > Charadriiformes > Scolopacidae > Gallinago > Gallinago jamesoni. The sequence continues at coordinate 139,610,499 of JAOQGH010000012.1, read as the reverse complement.
TGCTACCATTGTTGCAAGACGTCAGAAACACTACAACCTGATGGCACCACTCAGCTTCACTGGAATAATCACCACCAGCAGCTACTCTGGCTCGCCCAACTGCGGTCTGTTTACGTCTGTGAAATAAACCGTTTCCAGCAGATGTGTTTAATCACTCTGCCACCCTGTGGTCCTTTCAAGAATTTAAGTATGAAAATGGCTGTTAGAAAATCGCTGTGAACTGATGCTCAACAAAAGAAAAGGACGGTTAAAAGAAGCAAATGGTAATTTTATAAGGGAATAATCTTTAGACAATACAACTTTTGCACAGGATTACAAACACAGACTTGACTCCATCATTAATTTCCCTCCACAATGAACAACAAAATAACGGTCCAACCTAGTCAAAATGAAAAATCAAAGCCAGTAAAATATTAGATATGTCAATATTTTCTTTTATGAAAGAGCTTTGCAAGGAAGTGTTTGTCTGAGACCTCCTGGGTTCTTAAAATATTTACAGATCTCTTGGACTGCTGAAACAATGAGAAAAACTCAGTAGAACATGCTTCTAAAATAAATCAGCATATTGTGCTGAGATATATGAAAATGATTGGGTATGACCAGTCCCTTTATTGAACCAAAGAGAGGGTATTTTTGGTGCTACAGAGAAACAGAAATCTTTATGGAGAAAGAGCTTTGCTGCATCTCTGCGCCAGGGAAACCGAGTACCAAAGGATCTGGTGGAAGTAGGCACCAACAGACAAAACTGGGATGAAGAAGAATAGCAAGGTTTTCTCAGAAGAAAGGGTTTCTTGAAATACAGAAACTGGTAACAATATTGATAAATGCTGAACTGTAGTGGGAACACTGTCCTACTCTTAATTTCTCAGCAGGAAAAAAAAAAAAAAAGCATTTAAAATCAGTCTGTAGTTGTGTCTAGGAAGAAAACTTCACCAAGGTGCGTTCACCCAGGGAAGAGGGGTGAAATGAGGATAAAAAGGTAGAGGAAAGAGCTGTCAACAGAAAAAGAATGAGGAGAAGAGAGTCCCCCTAAGAAAAGAAGGCAGACTTGAGCTGAAGAAAAGAGGGGGAGACAATTAGGAAGGGAAGAGAAGCTGGAAGGAGGACAGCAGCAACACAGCCAGGCTAAGGTAGGAGGTGGAAGATATAAATTGTCCTTGTGATGTCCCTCAGAGCTTTTCCCCTCTGTGTTACAGTGTCTTCACAGGGGGATGCTGCCTGTCTCCACAGCAACCAGCAGAGAGATAAGTCCTTTCCTCTCCATCTGCATTGACTCCTCTTGCTGGAGAGAAGCCCTTCAAATTGTCACTCTTAAAGATGTCAGTATAGAAAACTGGTCTGGCAGTATCTCAGGAGACCCACTTACTGAACACCCCCACCATGGAATAGGATCGGTTACACCTGTCCTTTTTCTGTCACCCAATTTGGCAGGCAGATCCCAAAGCCCACTCCCCCAGGAATGGAACTTACACTGAATTTTTAATTAAAGATTTCTATGCCTCTTAATTGCCTTTGATGTTTCTCTCATTCAAATTGTTAAATCTGGGGGGAAAACTCATTTAGGTCTCCAAAGAGTGCTTGAAGGGCAGTATGTCCCCTCAGGCCTCACACAGCATCTCTTCTGAAGCAGTCCATGATGGGAGCAGCCTCATCATCCACTTACCCAACAATTTCCTGGGGAAAGGCAATTCTGTTAGGAAAGGTCCATGCCAAAGCTGATGACTCAGTCTCCAACACCTGGAGGGGAGAAGATGAGAGGACAAGGATCTCTACTAACTGTATGTGCAATGAATTCATTTTCTGAGTCAAGAGTAACTGGAGATCTGAGAGGCCAAAACATCTGATGAGTGGAAAGTTACTTCTGTTATCCTGGTTATAGTTTGCCACATGATGTCAAATTGTTCAGCATCTCAAGACACTGCTATCCCTTGTGATATACTCACTACTAATCATTACTCAGAACTGTAAGAAAAAAATTCCAGCTACTCCTTGACACAGTGATCACAATGGAAAAATGTTTGGCCTCCTGACAAGCTCCAGCATTCAGCAGCAGGAGAAAAAAACCTGCAGATGGCTAGGATCTATACAGAAAAAAACACATCAAAAATTGATACAGGAGCATTCAATGCTTTAGGCATAGGCTCTGGTAATACCTGATGAGGGGGGTTGATGGAAATCTTCAGAAGTGTTTCTTGCTGAGATGTCTGCAGAGTTTTTCCCACTTTCATGTCAGGCAGATGGTTTGAGATGAAGAAGGACATGGGACTAGAAGGACTCCTAGGTATATCAGGGAGCAGGATGGGAACTGGACAGCCTACTCATCTAACATTTCAGTGCCAGGAGGAAAGTTGAGAATGACAAAATTGAGCCAACTGATTAACTCTCGGATAGGTCCAGCCTGAAATCTCAATATTCAAGATGAACGAGGGTGAGACTAGAAGACCCTAAACGCAGAAACAAGAGAAACAACTATAATTTAACAGCCAGATATTTGTTCTGCAGTTCATAGACCATGCCAACATTAGTGTTTTGAACAGAATTCTTACGATGTGCTCATTTGTATTATTGTTTGAATTTTTCCCTGTGTAAGCCTTCTGCTCCTTTTGTCACATGAGCTTTTCCTCTGTTGGCTTCTTAATGGTCCTCATTTGAGTTTTCATCCTGCTATTTTTGTCATTTTGCTGCACTCCTCTACTCCTCCATTGTATTCTCTTCACAAATAGAATTTTTTATGCATCTTTCTATTGTGGTTGGTTTTTTATATATATATTTTGCATAATACAGCTATGGTTTTCACATTAATTAATTAATCTACTTATTTATTTTAGATTCATACAGATATTATAGGTATGGAGTTTTCTGGGATATACTTGTAATGCTTAGGCCTAGCAATGCATCAAAAAATAGTAATAGATTAACTCCAAAAATCTTTCAGAGGTTATTACTATGTAGATACTAGTTAATCAAGAAATGAGACAATATGATAACTTGCCAGATGACCCATACTGGTGTATAGTATATCACTATTAATAAGGTCTCCAGACTGAGCCTTGAAATTAGCCACAAGCACTCTACACAGTATTTTTTTAAAATTACATTTAATTCCATTTATCTATAGACATTTATCTCCAAGGTACTACTGATGACACTGTTTCAAATAATTCCAGCAGCAGATTAAATTTTAGGGCCTGTAGTAAAGTACTGCTGATAATTTTACCAGCTAGCAAAATCAGCTGAGTCTGAATGACAATTTTTTGCTGTGGTAGAAGCACTCTGGAGATCTGTCCAGAAAATGTAAATGAACAAAAGATTTTCATAGTGCACTCATGCATTAAATGACATGTATGCCTGTCATATTCTCTAAATCTAAAAAGTCCCTATAATTAACACATTCTTGAAAAAAATGTCCTGCTCCTTCATGCCAAGGTTAAAAGAAATCATAGTGCCTTCCCACCCAGCACACCAGCGTTTACACTTACTCTGTAGCTCAGAATGTCCTGGCTGACTGGCTGAGACTGGAAGAAACTATCAATGTAAGCTGGGCACCAGCTCATTCAGGTCTTACTCCACCTTATCTTGAATGACACCAGTGTGGCACAACTGATCCTCTGGCTTTGTTTGCAATCACATATGCTGTCCTTGCAGAAAAATGATGAAACAATGACATAGGTATCTAAGAGTTGGTTGTCTCATGAGTATTGGGCATCTGCGTTCTTGTTTGGCACAGCTGTGCAATTCTTAAAGTCATTTCCTAACTGTGTTGATGGTGTTTGTGCCCCTGTTATTTTGGCATGTGATCTCCAGTTTTGTGCTCAAGTGTTTCTTCTCCACTGTTTCCAGAACAGAACCAGTTTTATGTCGCTGAGATACTCCAAGCTATTGTAGAGTTTTCACAAATATTTAAGTTTGGTTACAACTCTTTATTTTCTCCTAATTTGAATATAACTGTTTTGCATCTCCCTGTTGGCTTATTAAGAATGACAAGACAGCACTTATCTGAGGTAGCAATGAGCTATTTGCTTATTCTCCTAATCGTCTGAAATTTTCCCTGTTTGAGTTGTGGACTCATTATCTTCTGCTTTGTGGTGCTTTGCTGGCTGACATCATCAGGTATGATAGTTTAACTGGGACATGATAACACTAATAAACCGATGCCCAGAACCAATGCAAGTCACTGCTTTGCTATTTTAGCAATTCATTAAAAAAACCCCAAAACTTAAAAAAAAGCAAAAATGTGTCTAAATCAATAATCAACTCCAATGGTGAGCAGAAGAGCGTGTGCTCTGGTGATTTAGAGGATCTGAGTTCATTTAGGGTCCTGAGTTATGACTGAAGTTCCTGAACACTGTGATTAACAGAAACAAGCCCATATAACCTTTATGAGTTTGTCTAACTCTTCTGTGGATCGCACTCATTTTGACTTATACCACATGTCACAATTTCCACAATGTGTTGCATAGAAATGTCTTCTCTCCTGTTATCCATAACTTTCTGTCCATTTATTACATTTCAGACAGACTAGAAAACCATTATTCAAGCTATGTGTGCACCATGGATTTATACAATGGCACAATTATGTTTTCTGGTTTTTGTTTGCGGTTGTTGTTTTGTTTTTTTTTTTTCTCTTGTTTTCCTAGGAAGGAAATGTAGCACATTCATGGTAGACAATTACTTTCCCAGTGTCTCACAGGAATGAGATTCAGAGCTCTTGTGCTCTAACTCCAGTCACACCTTCAGGTCCAGCTGCCATGGCCACGTGGTCTGTGTTGAAACACAAGGGGCACATCCACTGACAGGTATTTCTAGACAATGAAAAAATGTCATTTAATGGGTAAAAATATAACATACATTCTAATTTTAAATACTGCAGATGGCATTTCAGCTGAAAAAATAAATCTTTGAACTAAGTTTTCTGAGGCTTTAATCAAATGAGCCTCTTTTGTGGAATAAACTCCAAGAACTGTAACTGTGAATTGCGTAAATATCACCAGACTGGTAATGTGTTAGGGTATTCGATTTTGGTGCTGTACCAGTTTTTCCAGTGCTGTCTTTATTATCTTTTTATTTCCTCAGCTGCCTAGGTTGTGCTTTCAAGGGCATTCAAAAGTTTCTATTGCCTACATATTTCTTTGACATTTAAACACCCCATTTCATGTAGCCCAGTTTTCTCACTGCATTTTACTGTAGAGCTCCCAAGCAGTTGAACTGAAATCACACCTGAGGAGTCATCCTCCTAATGTGCTGCCTGATGGCTAGAGCCTGACACTGGTCTTGTGCACTGTTGTAACATATGTTATGTTATCTTGCGGTTCATTGTTTTATGTCTTTGTGGAGCTTTGGAGTTATTTGAACTTCCTTTCTTTGATTTGTCACAGCTGCCCTTCATTTATTTTGCTGTTCACATCCTTGACGTTTGAGTCCTGGGAAACATTACACAGGGCCAGGAACTTCAAAGGCAAGAATCTAATAATCCTCAACAATCCATTTTCTGTTTTGTTAACTTCACTCAACATTAGTCAACCAGATTCTGTTAACACTAATTTCCATTAACATTAGTCAATTGAAAAACTACACCAAAGCTTATCTTGCTTGAGACTTGACTTCATTCCCACCTCACCTCCACAGTCCAACTGAAGATACAGGCTATTTAGTGGTTCAGTCTACTTCTCATTATACTGAGACCTGTTACAGGAGGTGTACCTCTCAGTTGTACACTCACAGCAGTCACTTAAAGCCTCATGTGCACTTGGGGGGGTTTTACCTCCTTAGGAAACTTCAACAAGCATCTACAACCAGAACTACTAAGATAAACAAAACTGGTTGGAAAAATAAATAACTAGTACAAATGTTCCTGATCACAGATCAGTGCCAACTCCTCAAAAACATTCAGTGATTTTCTTCCCATTGGGTTTTTGTTACCTAAGATACAAACTCCATGAGTTCATGTGTTGGATTCAGTTCCTTGGCTATATCAGAATGTCTTTTTTTATTCCACAGAATGAAAAGGAGAAAGGAGTAGAAGCAGGTATGCAAGGTCATTTGAGAATTGGACAAATTATAAATTAAAACCAGCATAATTAAGCTGCTATTTAAACAGTGACTGTGTGAGCATTCACTTGGTAAAACAGTGATTTTCTGGTTTACTTTAGAGGTGTGCAGGAACAGATTTACATTAAAGCAAAATGTATTAGTCTCAAATAAGGCTGTATACATGTCAGTTTGCACCAACACATCAGTAGAAACTAGCCAGAGTGTCTCAGGTTTCCTGTGTACACAATGACTGTACTTCCACCTTCCAATAACTGAAATAAAACATGAAATATGATAGATGGCCGAATCTTTGAAAAACACACTGCACATGTGATAGAGGTAACTGCCTCATTACCTCAGTTAGTTTCTCCAAGGACAATTACCTCACTGGTGCCACTTTGGCAAAGGACCTTCTGAAGGCAGAAAACGCTTGACTTAGTCACATGTAACAGCAGTTGCTCTCTGCTGGGTGGGTACTGAGCTGAGCCAGCTCCTTCCCACCAGCTCCTGCTTCTGATTCCAAAGTGAATGTGGTACAACCTCCTTGTCTGGGTCATTTGGTGCAGGCTTATACCAAGCACAGAGGAACTCTGCAAGAGGATATACACAAATTAGGAGCACAAAGTCATTATTTGTTAAGTAACACACAGCAGACAGCTATGACCAACACGCTACTAGGCCAAGTGTTAATATGCCCCACAGCAAGAAGTCTGTGCATTTGAGGAGCTGGCTATCCTGGATGAGGTGGGGAAGAAGCATCCCATGCTGCTCTGTGCAAAAAAGTGGTCTTCTGAGCCTCCGCTTTTGTTTGCTCTTATGGTTTAAGAATGTCTATAGACCTACTTCTAAATCTCTGAGCTATAAACTATTTCCACGGCAATAACCACGCTTGCCTGTGGTTTTTAGTCATCTCTGTCATGGCTTTAGCTCAAGCACTTCCTCACAGCTTCCTCAGCAGAGAGCCCAGCTGAGCCCTGAGTCATGAGATAAATTCTTCCATGGAGGCTGTGCAATCCCTTTCCTAAGGGATCATGTGGTGACAAGAGGTGGCAGATACTTGTCCTCAGTGATGCTGTCCCCACAGCTGTTGTGACAGAAGGAGCAGAGGTGGGTGACGCTGGTGTCTTCCCACCCACAACCAGGCCCTGTAATGTTGGTATGGGCAGTTGGCCTCCTGGGGTCAAGGAAATACCTATAGGTTGCTGCCTCAGAGCTGGGCAGGGACTCCCACATCGAGCCCGGTGTAGTTGTATTTTATAGATATATTTTATTTAGGGCATTTTGTGGATTTTTATGGCATTTTTATTGGCATATAGAGGGATTTTATTGCGGCCCAGCCTGGCTCTAATGCAGCCAGAAAAAAACACCCCATAGAATCATATAATTGTCTAGCTTGGAAGGGACCTTTTAGATCATCAAGTCCAACCATCACTCCAAACACATCCAACCTAACACTGAGGAATCTACCACTAAACCATATCCCTCAGCACCACATCTACACGTCTTTTAAATACCTCCAGGGATGGTGATTCCACCACTTCCCTGGGCAGCCTATTCCAATGTTCTATGAAGCTTTTGGTGAGGAAATTTTTCCTAATATCCAATATAAACCTCACCTGGCATAACTTGAGGCCTTTTCCTCTTGTCCTATTGCTTGTTACTTGAAAGAAGAGACTGATGCCCACCTCTCCACAGCCTCCTTTCAGGTAGTTGTAGAAAGTGATAAGGTCTCCCCTCAGCTTCCTTTTCTCCAGGCTGAACACCCCAGTTCCCTCAGCCATTCATCATAACACTTGTGCTCTACTCTTCACCAGCTTTGTTGCCCTTCTCTGGTCACACTCCAGCACCTCAATGTCTTTCCTGAAGTGAGGGGCTCAAAACTGGACACAGTATTCGAGGTGGGACCTGGATCAGACCACCTGCGCTACGCCGAGCTTCGCCAGGGAACCGACGGCCGCCGAGCAAAGCGATTCCACTCAGTGGAACACCGGTTTTGCCGCCCGCCCCGCCAACCACGGCCGGGCTTATCGCAGTCAACCAAAGAATCAACTCAGCCGGCGCCCGCCTCCCTCGCCGTCCCGCCCCTTGCCGCCGCGGGCTTTCTGAGCGGCTGGGAGGAGGTGGCGACGGGCGCCATGCGGAGCCGGGGGGAGGTGGACGCGACGCTGCTGCCGGCCAAGCTCAACCCGGCGGAGCTGCTGCCGGCCGTGCATTGCCTCAGCTTCGGGCCGCAGGCCGGCTCCGGTGAATGCTTCTTGTTGCAGCTGGAGCCGGGCCTCTGCGCTGAGCTGGAAGCGGGACGCAGGTACGGACGGGCGGGCTGGGGCGCCCCCTGCAGGCCAGTTTGGGGCCTAGTGCGACCCGCGGAAAGTTTGAGGGACCCGGACAGGCCTGCCCCGGGGCGAGAGCCTGGAGATTTTCCCGTGCGTGGGGTGGTCGGGGCGAGATGGGTCTCCCCTTGTTCCATCTTTAGCGTTAAGTAACTGACAGGTCTTTTAAACGCGTTGGGTGTCGTCCCCCACCCCCCTCAGATTTTTATTTTTATTCTTCTTATCTGGTTCCTCTTGTCCCTTAAACCTGGAAAAGGAGTTACAGCTGTAGGAAGCTGGACAAAGCAGACCTTAACCAGCACTTTGTGCTGGGTATTTGTAACACCTTTAGATTATTTCAGCAAAATAATTGTATGCATTAAAAAAAATAAATAAAAAAAAAGAGAGTATGTGGGGATGGTTTATGCATCCCTACAGCGTGAGTCAGTGACGAGACCAGAAAGCAACTTTGGGTCCTGCTCCCACCCTATTCAATCCAACAGAGTATTTAATCAGAGTACCAACTTCAATAACAAGGTTTCACACTTCTGTAGGCTGTTGTATTGCTCACTTTTCTTTTTTTTTTCTTTTTAATATAGAATAATTACTTCTGAGGAGGTCAAAATGGAGGAGAGCTTCTTGCCAGGCATAGCGAGATAGATGGCTAAAAATTTGGGGTTAGGAAAGGACATTACGTCTTCAAAAAAATCCCACCAATTTTCAGATGTTCCTACTGGAGCTCTTGAAGTCTGGTGCATGGCAGGGTCCCTACGAGTTACAGCGAGGGACGTACAGTATTAGCCATAGCATTTGGTAGGACATCTGACTGATTCAAGAGCAGATTATGGATATGCTTTTGATACTGTTCTAAAATTTACTTATTTGTTGCAATGCCAGTAATGTAATAAAAATGTTTAAAATTATACATTAGAACACCCTCTAAAGAAAACCGTCATCAGAGATGTATGTTATTAAGCCTGTCCATACTCAGTGCAATATTGATAGTGTCATTGCTTAGAGGCCTGAGTCGTGCTGAGGACACTTGGGGCACAGCTGAACTTTGTTGATGCACGCAAGCAAGCTTTTGGAAGCAAGATAAACAGTTTGATTAAATTTGATCTGAGCACTTAATTTAGTGTAGCCTGGGAGGAGCTGGATGTTCCCCAGTTGTTATCCTGCTTTGGTGTTATCATGTCCTCGCTAAGAATGTGTACTTAATCTAGTGTATGAGCTCAAAAGGGGGTGTGTGCATTAATTCTTTGTATTGAAATGCTCTAAAAGGTGTTTTTCTTTCCTGCTTTTAATTACTTGCAAGAAAATGCATATGTTTTTGAGGGGGAATTATCTGAAGGATGCTGCACAACAGACAATTTCTGTTTGCTTTCTCATTTCACAATGGGCCGGTTTCAGTGTTTCAGTCTTTGTTAAAAGTAGAATACACTATTCCAGTTGGAAGGGACCTACAATGATCATCTAGTCCAATTGCCTAACCACTTCAGGGCTGACCAAATTAAAGCATGTTATTAAAGAACAATTCTAGTGGTAATCTAATTTCTAAGATTAATGAACTAGTTTAGGCTTTAAGCATCACCTAATCAATGTTTTAGGGGTTTTTGTGTAAAAAGGCAGGTGAGGAGGTTTGAATATGATCTGCATAAACACCTTGAATATCTTTCTTTCAGATTGGGAAAACTGAAAAAGGAGAGGAAAAGCATATATTTAGATTAATAGATATATATTTTAGATTTAATTGACAATTACATCTTCATATTTTGGTATATTGTGACTGCTGCTACCAAATAAAACTGTGGTTTATAACTTCTTAACCAGTATGTAAATGTGAAAAAAAATATGCTAGTTTAATAGGTTTTCATCCTAAAAAAAAGAGGTAAAAATACGTCTTTAATTTTGTGCTTTTTTTTTTCAGCCTGGTAATCCGTGGTGAAAAGGATGAACAAGCAGTGTTGTGCAGCAAAGATAAAACCTACGACATGAAAATAGCAGATACATCAAATATGTTGCTGTTTATTCCTGGTTGCAAAACTCCAGAACAGCTGAACGCAGATCAGGCATCTTGTGATATTATTCATTCACAGGTATGTTTCTCCAGGTTTTTGTTTGTTTGCTTTAATTCTCTTCTTTTCTATTCTCTATAATTTCTTGTATTTTATCCAAGATGCTTAGGTGAAACCTGGCTGGGATTCAGTTGTCTAAACATAGGCTACTAATGCCATTTTAGATGCCTTGTGGTATTGGTCTAGCTTCCAGCTGCCACTCCAGAAGGATGCGAGTCTCCTGTAGGTTCTTTGTATATTGAACAGCCCCAGAAGGATGCCTTTATAAATACCCTTTATACAGAGGGGGCATGTTATACCTTGGGGTATCCAAAATGGCTCTAGGGCCCTTCTTTAGGCAACTGAACTTTATCCATAATGTATGATAATTATTGTTTCTAAGAAGTTAAAACTTCAGTTTATTTTCAGTGGATAGTAATTACTTGTGGTAGGTATTAAAAGCTTTCAAAGAAAATCTAATTTGTCAGTGTTAGCAGCTTTTTTTAAAATAAGCTGTTTGCAAATTGATTCTTAGGAGTGTTTTTAGCCAAACAGTAGATTATACCATGCCGTATCTGAATATTTTTTTAAATATGGGAATATGTTCCAAGGTGATTTATTCAACTAGCATCTGGAAGGATTTGTTGAAGTGAATGATTTTAGAGTTTTCTACTCTAAAATTCTCTACTCTTCTGAACCATAGTTAATAAAATTTTACTAAAAATAGTTAGGCAAATTAAGTCATTATTTGCTGTAATGGATATAATGACATCACTGAGGGCTAATCTTGTTTGTCCTTTAGATGAACATAATGAAACCAACATAATTTCTTCTGTGGAGTCAGCAGTTCGGCTAATAGATAAAGTTAATTCAAACTGAAGAGATTCATGAGAAAGTAATATTAATCCATATACTTTTTGGCTATGTTTAATGATCTTACTAGTCCGCTGAAGTCACACATGTCAACATAACATAAATGCGATTTTGCTGAGAAATTATTTGTGGAGTTTTATTTCGAAGAGCTTTCTTAATGTTTTCAAAAACATTAAGTGCTGTATTGACACTGCAAATTGTCAAACACAGCATAAGATACTATGTTTACTGAGGCTTTTTTTTTTGTTATTTTTAATTTAGCTGCCTTTCTTCTGCAGTCTTGGTGCTGCTCTTAGCACCACTGCAAGGGTAATACTCATGGCCAGAGCATCTGCCATTTTATTCACCTCACACAGACCAGCTCCAGTTATGAGCTGTGGTTTATAAATTACTTGTCTTCTTTTCTATGCAGAGTATCTTCTTGTTCATTACCAAATTGTTCAGAAAAGAACTTGGCAGAAAAAAAAAAATCCAACGCTTGCATAATTGCTTTTTGATACGGAGACGGGGAAAAAAAAAGCTTAAAAGTTTATCAGGAAGTTAGTGTTTACCTGAATTTTTTGCCAAGCAAGCTACAGAATAGTTAGATTAAAAACTGAGACCTTTATTAGAATTTGGATAAGACTTCTTCTACAAGGGTCTAGTGGTTGGGTCAGGAGTCACAAACCTGGAGCCTGTTCTGCCTCTGCCATTCTGTACTTCTGTTGGTTTGGTAAATAGCAGAAGCAATGTTGAAAGGCCTCTGATACACTGTCCTCTTTAAAGAATCTTCTAGGAAGTCTGAGCTGTATACCATAAAAAACCTCAGGATTAGTCTGAATGTAAAGTTTTAGTAGGTTAGTGTTTTTGAATCGATTACACCTGAGCTTCCTGTTGCACGCTTTAAATTTGTGAATTGAATCGGAGTAAGGAACAGAGATGTCTTGTTAGTTGTGTGCAAGTGCAGCTTGGTGTCTCGTTAATGTCTGTTTCACATGAGCTTAGTGATACTATGATTCATTAAGGTGTAAAAAGACCTTGAGGTAGATCCCAAGCATGGGAAGAAATGAGGAAGATGACAGAAACAGGATAATACAGGAGGGGTTTTATGGAGAAGTATAACAATGTTAAGAGAAAAAGAAATGTTGATGAGAATTGTGCAGGAACATATCCCACGTTGATATTCTATCATTAGCACGTAGAGGTGAGTTGTTCCCTTTGTCATATGCACTATGAGCGTATTTTTATCAACAGTGGATTTTTATTCTTCATTCTCTCCAGTAAATTTTTTTATTGAAAAATATTACAATGATTGTTTCATCTTTAAAGTAATTACCCTACTAATAAATTCTTATTGTCAGTGACTAGATGAATACTTTTTAACAAAAAAGCAAGCTTTTTTGGTAAGCTTTGAATCCAAACGGTAGATTAAAATGTTTTAAGAGTCACTCACTGTTTTTTCTTGTAGATTGCTGGCTTCTCCAATAACTACTGGGAATTAAGGAGATGTCGACCTAAACTGAAGAAACTGAGAAAACTTTTAATGGAAGATCCATATGAAGGGCCAGATAGTCACAAAGATCAGACTTTGACATTTTCAAAGGTAAGTAACTATGTAAATGATTTTCTTATAATTGTTAATGAGCAAATTGAAGTGAATGTACATTCTTAACTAGAAAAATACCTTTGCTCCCATGTTCCACAGTGCTGCTTTGAGGGTTTTTTTTTAAGCTTACTATTCCGAACAAGTGGGTAATTATTAGCACTTCCACGAAGTAGCATGTGTAAGTGGCCTTTTTTTTAGTAAAAAGAGGATCTAATTACTAATGGAGAGATCTAAACTGTGCAGCGTATGATCTCAGCTAAAAGGCTTATAAAAATCCTGGAGTTTTGTTAGTTTGGCTTTTCCTTTTGACTTCAAAAAAACAGAAACAGTTGCTTCAAAATATTTTATGCTGAGGCTTTGCTGAAGCTGATACTAACAAACCATCTGTGTGTGCTTGCATGTAGAAACACAGATGTTAATTTTCTCCCTTCGAGGAAAATGTTGCCCCTCTCTGGGTGATTAACAATCTGATTTCTGATAAGTTTCAGAGTCTTTCCCCCAGCACTGCCTTTTTCCCCTTTCATTTTTCCTACCTACTCTGGTCTAGGTATAGAAGGACATAGCAGCAAAATAAGGGATGGCAAAGGGAAAATGTCTTAAATTGTCCAGAAATTATAAGTATTGCCAAAGGCTTGCAACACAAAAAGATGTCATATGCAATAGTATTTACTGATAATATTAAATGAATTTTATAAAAAGAAGTCAGTGTCTCCACAAACACTAGTGCCTAGTTTAAGGACTGATCTTCTCCCTTTGTTGTGAAGGAGAATGTTTCACTATCAGCTTACTGAAGAACTAGTAGTTGCATTCTCATAAATGTAGATGAATCTTAGCTATGCTACTGGTGTGATTTTAATCTGAAAGCACTCCACGGGAAAGCTCTTTTTCCTATGAGCCTAATTCTCACTGGAATCCCAAGTGATACGTATGTAGTCAAAACTTTTGCTGTGTTTGCTTACACTTAATATTTATTGGGTGCTGGCAACCAATAAGCCATCTTTAATCTGTTTGAAAACAAATTACTGTGTTTTGGTGGCTTACTGTAAACATCCCATGGTTTATATACCATAAGAACTATAGCACTATATAAGGAGTTACTCTAAGGAAGTTTGATACATAGTGATGTGATTTAACAAACTACAGAAAAGCTTAGAAACAGGCTAGTACACAGCTTGCCTAGGATGCACCAAATTAAAATCCTGGACTTCATAGTGAGATGGCAGGGCATATTAAAATGATTGAATGCATCTGAGTTAATGTATTTAGTATGTTTCTTGTCCATACCAGCAATTTCCAGATAAGGATATGATCCAAGTCAATCCATTTCATTTTATGTTTGCAAGGGTGATATAGCTGATAAAAGCATCGTAGCTGAGAGCAGTCATTTCTTAAAAGAGCTGTTGGAGTGCTACCCAGGCCTCAGAGGGAACAAACGGCAAGGGCTCCTGTCCAGGGTCTTATCTAAATGACAGTATCTAACTTGCGTACTGAGCTGGGGATATATTCACTTTCAATTGCTAGTAGTGTTTTTTAAAGTACTGTATAATATGGTCATCATTTACTGATGTGAGTTCAGTGCTGCTTAGCCTGTTGATGTTTCAGCATACTGTCTAATAGGAATGGCACAGCAGGAAGAGGAAACTTTTCTGTATTTATTAAATGCTTTTTTAACATATGGATGTTCCAAAATTAGTGTTGGTCTGTTCCATTTGTGTTCCCATAGTCTAATAGGGACTTAATCCCATTTTTTTTCTTTTCTGATAGAGTTTTGCTGATTATACCATAAGAATATTTCCTATTATTAGAGTTGATTAAAAAGGCTGTAAGGTGAATAAAGGAATTGGTGAAGCCCTACTTCCTATGGATTTAGTCTGGTGTTCCTTCCCTTTACTTCACTCCTCATGATACCTTCAGTTCCTCCTGTGTCTCCTAAATCTTTACCCCAGTAGCCACAGCACCCTCCCATCTCACCAGGTTCTGTTCTGCAGGGAGCTGTACGTACTGTGGCTGGGTCTGTGCTATGCGTCTGTTAGCTGGTTAGCAGGCACCAAAACACAACACGTAAATGTTGAGATCATGATGGAGGAGGTTTGCCCTCACTGGAGGTACTATGCTGGAGTTCTGACTTCTATCCAAAAGTGATAAGTGATTCTTGTTTTGCCTTTTCTTTGAATGTCACAGATTAAAATACATGATTTAGGAAAGACAGAATGTTTTCGCTTTTCATTCTTGCTGTGATACTGTACTTATGATGCCTACTTGTGCTAGTTTGACATCCTGGGAATACAGGTATATTATTTATGCATGGCACAAAGACTTCCCTGTAGTTAGACTGGTCTTTATATTGAAAAATTCTTTGAGAAAATGTTGTAAGTTACAGGAAAGTTTTCAGAGAGTGTGGTAAACCTTAGCAAATTCAGAGTCTGGGGGAAAAAAATCGATTTTCTAAGTCTGTCTTTCATTATATCTTATAATGCATTTAGCATGCCTGCTGAAGCAGAGCAGGAGTAAGGATAACCTGTTTTATTTCCTTCTTTTTCTCCCTGTTGCAGTATACAACAGAAGATTTGTTAAGCCTGATTCAAGCAAGTGAAGAAGAAATACTGCATCAATTGCAGGTTATAAATGCCTGCAAAATTGAAGGTATTAATCTCTAAAGAATATTATTGCCTAATAGGGAAATAACCCTGCTTCCCCCCCGCCCTCCCCCCCCCCCTCCCCGGAGTATTTTTGTCTCCTTTTTCTAAGGCCCGTTCCACATCCTTGTCTTTCAAGGTGCAAGTTACTTCAAAGCACTAAGATCTGCCTCCGTATTTTTGACGTTCTTTGCTGCTGTGAAGTTGATCAAAAAGATAAAGCAGCAGGCATCAACCAGTTTGGCTCTTTCCAGGTTAATTCCTTCTTTGCTTCTACAAACAGTGGCATCAGAATATCCCACCCACAGCATGAGTATTTTTTGGCTGGTTGCCATCTTCACGGGTGCTGCATTCTGCAATTCTAGAGGCAAAATCAGCTGATCATTAGGTAACCTCAGCCCTTTCATAGTCCTTTCTTCCTCCCAGACTGTGTTTATCTCAGAAGTCTTCCTACTGTGTGAGGCAAGGCTGGAGCAAGTGCCTCACCTTGGGACAGGTCCTGCTCATCCTTTACTTGGTCAAGTCCAAACCCTTACCTTACACCAGGTGGCAGCAGATCTAGAGTAATAGAATAATACAGGGCAGAACTGAGTTCTGGTAGTTATGGGATCCAAAGCTCTGGTTTAGAACTTGGTGTTGGCTACTCAGAGGCTCGGTTGGTTGAGTTCTGAGCATTTCCAAGGATGGGGATTGCACAACCTCTTTTCCAGGCTGTTCCAGTGTTTGACTATCTGCAAGGGGAAAAAATTCTCCTAATAACCAGCTGGGACTTCCTGTGTTGCAAATTGTGCTTGTTGCCTCCTGTCCCATCACTGAGCACCACTGGGAAGACTTCTGTCTTCTCTATACTATACCACTAGGTAAGTGGGGAGCTCACTGATGACTTTTGTTGTTGTTCACAGCTGCGCAGCACCATTGTACCGCATCTGAAATTCTGCAGACTTGGCTGGACCTGAACTGCCACTTTGCAGGGACAGTGCAGTCAGTTCTGTTCATGCGGTTCTGTGCCTGAATTAATTACCAGTTCTTCCAGATCTGATTCATCTTGAGATGGGATTTGTAGTGTTTTTGTATCTATGGCAGTTAATATACATAAGCAGTTCCGAATAATTGAGATTTATTTCTCCTTTACACTTGCTCTTATTATTCTGTTCATTTTATCAATTTTAATCCTGAAAAGGACAGAATGCTGTTGCTGTACTTTGTAAATGTGTGACTTAATGTCCAGGCTCCTGTAATGTATTTTCAGGGGAATAGCATTATGGTGTTAATGTTTTCCACTGTCTTGTGGTTTTCTGTTTGACAGGATACTGGCGAATTCTAGAATTTGACTATGAGATGAAGCTCTTGAATCATGTGACTCAACTTATAGACTCAGAGTCCTGGTCTTTAAGTAAGGTTCCTTTACGTACCTGCCTTGAGGAACTTGGATCTTTAGAGCCCACGTAAGCAATTACTTTTGCTGCTGAAAATTGTCTACAGTCATTGTTAACTACTACCAATTGCAATCATTATTATTTATTAGAATTATAATCTTATAACTCTAGATTCCAGTTACTATGTTGTTAGTTAATGTTAACCTCTCTAAGACAGGTTAGTAAACTGACTTTAGTGTTTATTGGTAACATTTCCATTAATTCAATAGTATTAATGTTGCTGCTGAATTCAATAGTATTAATGTTGCTGCTGAATTGTAAATGAAGGAAGTAGCATGTACTTAAGCCATAATTTGCTGACCATCTTGAAATGTTTGTTCTGAAGCTATAAATAGCCAAAAATGTTTGGTTTGCTTCTTGTGTAATGTCTGAGCTGGTGATCTATTTTCTGGTATAATACTTAATTCAGATCTCAAAATCTCAGTTCATTGCATTGCCATTTGGAGAAATGAAGTAATTTAAGGTTATTGTTCAGATACGGTCTTCAGTTTAGAGCATTTTCCATTTATTTGGCTTTTGGTTGAAAAGAAATCTTGCTTTAGTATTAATGTCTGCAGTTAGGCTGTATATTTATGCCAGGGCTCTAGAAAAGTACCTGCTGTTCAGTAAGAGATAATTAACTGCCAAATTTGTGACTTGCATCACTTCTCGTTAGAAAGAAGTGACATTGTGAGAGTCTCTTCTCCTTATTCTCCTTATACCTTTTAGTCTTTGCTAGTTATAGCTAGAAAGTGAAAGAGACTTTAGGGGATATCGGGCTGAATTAACTCCCCTCTGTCCTTTTTGTTCTTTTTTCTCCTCTTTTAACTTACTTCTAAGTTTTTATCAATTTGTTCATTTCATCCCTGAAGATGTCTCCCATCCTCCATTCTCCTTGATTTTGTTACTTTACTCATTACTTCATCTTCTTCTTGGCAACTGTTTCTGTAACATCCTAATCCGCATTTTTGAAACTTGATTTCTGATTTTTTTTCTTCTCAGAGAGATGATAGAACATATTCTTTTAAGCTATGGAAGGAGATACATTGATGATGGTAAGTTTGGGGAAGCATGCATGTTTTAATTTTGCATAAAGGAAACAGTTACTCATGAGTAAATGCAGGTTTTTGTGAGGATGGCACAAACAAATGAATTTGCTGCAATGCCAGTAAAAGGAGGGAGCAAACAGCGAGTTAAAAATCAATAAAGTTGTTAGAGAAAGTTTCATAGGAAAAACAACTATTAAACTGTATAAGATGGGAAAATCAGGAACTATCAGAGGTACCTGAAGTGATTTATTAGATGTCTACAAGCCATATTTTTGTGACTAAAGACAGAGTACCTGTAAAATTTAGGTGGAATCTCTCAGAACATCTCAGATAGCATGTGTTTAAGCAGTTAACTGTGCTATTGTGTTTAGTCAGTGGCATGTAGATCTCCCTGAATTCAGCTTGCCTGAAGTAGATGTCTGCCTTGGGTCTCCTGAACTGTACCACAATATCCATTGATTGTACTGACTAATACAATAGTCCTACTATTAGACTGAAGTCCCACTATTAGATTGAAATCCATACAATACTACTAAGAATATTTAGGCAGGTTGCACAAGGCACAAGTTTGAATTGCAGGAAGTCCAGATGACTGAAAAAGTGGAAGGAAGTGTTTATGCTTGGCATTGTTCAGAGAATTTTAGCCAGGTCAGTGTGAAAGAAAATAAATTCTCATTATTCCCTTCATCATCTCGTATTACAAGGGTGATTAGGGAAGTGAAGGTTTTGTTTGATCAGCCACAGATAGCAAACACTTTAATACAAACCATTCAAGAAAGGAATGAAAGCTGTAGGAGAAACAGTGTTACTGTGAAAGGGAAAAAGATGGGGGGGAAATAAATTTCTTGATATGAATGAATACTGTAGCTTGGACAGTACTGCACACACTGCTTAATTTGTTTTTGAGAAGATACCATCATTTATCCAAAGTCATATCAAGTCAGGTTACTCCCTGAGGAAAAGAAAAAACAGGCTACTTGGTTCGTAGAAGACTCTAGAACAGAATGGAAATAAGAGGCTGTTCTCTGTTCTTTTATCAGAAAGCAAGAACCTAAGATACACTGTTTTTTTTTTATTTCTCAGCAGGGGAGGTTTACTTTGAAATGCATGAAGATAAAATATGCAGAGCTATAGCACAAATGCTTTTGCAAAATGCAGTTAAATTCAATCTATCAGAGTTCCAAGAAGTCTGGCAACAAAGTGTCCCTGAAGGGATGACAGCAAGGCTTGATCAGCTTAAGGTAAAAATATAAAGATGCATGGATTCTTCCGGTGGTAGGCTGTTAACTGACATGTCATATGTAGAATTTATTGATGATTGGGGATTGATTGTGTTATTTCTGTCAGCTTTTGAGTTAAAGTACAGCTCCTTTATGAGCATCAGTAGTCTGGAATCATGCCAATTCTGGTTTCTGTAAGTCTGGTGTGGTTCACTGAAGAAAATTTGCCTCTGTACAATTAATACTTGTAACTAGAACAGAAGCTGAAGCTGCTGTTGACTAGGCTGTAGTGACTGTTCCGGCGCTGTGGAAATCCTTCTGCTCAAAGGAGACATAGCTGTTGGCGACTTAATGGATTTACCCTTCTCTCCTTGTCATAAATGAGATGATAAAAACTGCCTGGAAAAGAGCAACTTTATGATGCTTTTTCACTTTGCCTCTGGTAGTGCAGTTTTAGGTGGCTTTGGAGGTGCAAAGGGCAACTTGTACAGGTTATTGCCAGAAAGGAGGAAATTTAATTGTTTTGTCTCTGTTTAACACTTTCTCTCTGCTGATCTACAGGGCTTGGCTCTTGTGGATAAAACCTCGAAGCCAGAGACCATCTTTCTGCTAAAAGTAGAAGACTTACCTGAAGACAATCAGGAAAGATTCAACAGCTTATTCAGCATACGAGAAAAGTGGGCAGAAGTGGATATTACCCCTTATATACAGTAAGGATATATTTCTTTTTATTAAAATATAGTGTTATATTCTCCCCTTTTTGCATAGCTGACTTCTTACCAGCTATGATTGCCTCCCTCCATTTTAAGTGAATATGAACTATATGAATAGAATCCCCACCCCTGGCAATATAGCTGGATTCATTGCATTTAAACTTGTGTAAAAAGCTGATCCTCCTGAATTTAAATGGGCGATAACTGTATCTTATTTGATTGAAGCAGACTTAGCTCAAAGGACGAACCTCCTGACACTTATAATCAGTCTATTTACAACAGAAGAACTACCAAGCAATAGTGCTTCCCGTACTGCATCCTTTGTCTTTTGGTGGTTAACACACACGTTGCCACGCTGTCTAGAAGCCCAGCCGGGGTACATGTGAGCAGATACAGATGGTAACCCAGAAGTAGCTGCATCAAACCTTTATGAGTGGCTCTAAATTTACTGTCATATAATTAAGTATTTCAAAGCTAACCATTTTGCTAGATTTGAGACCCTTTAGGGAACAGTAATAATGAAAACCAACTAACTCCCCCCTCCTCCCAACCCCAAATCCTTGTTTCTGAAGTAAACAATGTAGTTTTTCATGTTACTTAAACATCAAGCTAAGTCCTAAACTTTAGGTAATTTAAAGCATTATGTGACAGTTACACTAGTTTTTTTGTGTGTTTTTTTTTCTTTTCTCCCAATACCCTAATCCATTTTATTGCTGTATTTACAAGTATTTTACGTATTCATTATGTACGGGAATATCTGTAATGCCCATGTCATCTGCTTTCTTCCCTCCATAGAGACCTGTGTGCAGAGAAACAGACGGTTGGTGCTCTTCTGACAAAGTATGCTCGCTCCTCAATGCAGAACGGTGTTAAAGTTTATAATTCTAGAAGACCTATCTCATAAAAAATAGTTTTAAGAACTGAGGCTACTGAATGGAGTAACTGAATTTTGCTTCTTGCTGCCTTCTGGGGAAAGGACTTCTCAACTGGTATTATTGTGTTCTTGAATTTCAGGAGCTAAGCTTCTTGCACGAGTTTTGTTTTCTGCTCAGCTAAATAGAATGTGAGGGCACTTGCCTCTTTTAAGAAACTACAGCATCAGCAGCCCATCCCCCTTCGCCCCCCTTCTTTTTCCTTTGTGTCTGCAGTTAGGCCAGGAGTCAAGCTACCTCTTGAATACACTTTAGCTGTCCATAAACTGAAGTCTGACATTAAAAATTAAAACTTCCTTGATAATAATTAAATCAATTGAATTGATGCCCCACAAGGAAGAATGTGGAAACTCAGATGGAGCTCCCACAACAACACGTGTCTGTGCAGGTCTCCAGCTGCAGTCAATGCCTCAGCCTGGCATGTGTTCCCAATGGAGCCAGAGCCACCGCCTGTGTGTGATGTGATCAAATAAACTACCTGCTCAGGTGGGTAGACTTAGAAGTATTAGAGACAATGAAAGCAAAATAGATTGGTGGAGCTGTACCCTGAGTGGGGCACAGGCTCTGCAGGATGTGGATGATCTCCCTTCTGCTTGTCACCAGGCAGAAGAAAGGAACTTAAGGGACAATGGGGAATGGAGGCAGGTCCCTCCTCGGTGAGGCAAGCAAAACCCCTGCCAGCCCCTCTCATCTTCCCAGTTGCACTTACAAAATAGGTACGGTGCTTTGGAAATCGAGGGCCAGGCATATGAGGATAGAGACAAAGATCTAGACAGTGAGCTGCCCAGAGCCAGCCAGCCACCCCCATGCCTTAGGACTTCCGCAATAAAGAAGAGGAAGGTAATTGTGGTGGGTGACTCTCTTTTGCGGGGAACAGAAGGCCCCGTTTGCAGACCGGGTCCATCCCACAGAGAAGTCTGCCTCCCTGAGGCCAGGATTAAGGATATACAGAAAAATCTCCCTACCCTGGTCCGGCCCTTGGATTAGTATCCATTACTGGTATTTCAAGTAGGCAGCGATCAGGTAGTAGTCCAAGGGCCCTGAAGAAAGACTTTAGGGCCCTTGGACAGCTGGTTAAGGGATCAGGAGCACAAATTGAGTTTTCCTCCATCCCACCACTTGCAGGAATTGATGAGGGTATAAACAGGAAGAGCCAGCAGATTAACTCCTGGCTCCAAGGCTGGTGTAACCGTCAGAACTTTGGTTTCTTTCATCATGGAATGATCTATAGGACATCAGACCTGGTGGCAACTGGTGGGGCAAGCCTTACTCAAAGGGGAAGAATAATACTGGGACAAGAATTAGCAGGGCTCATTGAAAGGGCTTTAAACTAGGATTGAAGGGGGATGGGGATGAAAGTGGGATTACTAACGAGGAGCCTGAGGGCAGATTACCAGTGCTGGTGGGTAAAAGTGCTAGCAAGGTCTTGTGGCCTGTTGCCTCAGTAGAGGTGGAGGATAGTAACTCATGTGGTGATGACATGAGGGACAGTGATAGGCTGGCAACCACAGAAGGGTCTGAGCATGGTCAGGGAGGTGCTGTGCCTTGCCCCCCCATAAAAGTGGCAGGAAAACTAGCTCAGCTAAAGTGCATTTACACAAATGCATGTAATATGAGCAACAAACAGGAGGAGCTGGAAGCCACTGTGCGGCATGAAAGCTATGATGTACTTGCCATCACGGAAATGTGGTGAGATGAATCAAATGACTGGAGTGCTGCAATGGATGGCCACAGGCTCTTCAGAAGGGACAGGCAAGGAAGGAGGAGGAGGAATAGCCCTGTATGTTAGGAATATGAATGTGTGGAGATAAATGAGGGTAATAGTAGAGTTGAGTGCCTGTGGGTACGAATCAAGGGGAGGACC
>JAOQGH010000012.1:139576949-139587719 GCA_025769975.1 Gallinago jamesoni | reverse complement strand
ATTGGAATGGGCTGCCCAGGGAGGTGGTTGAGGCACCATCCCTGGAGGTATTCAAGAGACGAGTTGACATGGTGCTAGGGGATATGCATTAGTGTTGGGTGGTGTTTTGTGTGGTGTGGGTGGTTTTTTGTTTGGTTGTTTTTTTTTCTCATTGGTTGGACTAGATGACCTTAAAAGGTCCCTTCCAACTTAGGTGATTCTGTGATTCTGTGATTTCAACAGCAAAACGGAACGCTTAGTGTTTTGCCCATTAGTGATCATTCATTGCAGTGTTGTCATTTTGAATGGCACAGACTTTGACAGACTCATGAACAAGTTACTCTGGACTAAGATGACACTAGTCTTACTTTTGGAAGATGATTCTTTTTATGGTCATTTCTGTGCATAACATTGGCATGAGCTCTTGACACTTGTAACACTTGTCAGAATTGCCTCTTAAATATTACAAAAAACCAAATTGTAATCAAGTGTGAAGGTATGAGAGAATAGTTGAACATTATGTTATGAACTTCATATAAAGTGCCTTTAGAATGTAGCTGTAGTAGAATTAATGTTTTACAGAAGACTGCCTTTGCTGTTTAAAGAGAACTCATAAAGCTTGGTAACATTATTTTTTTAAAAACTCTCTTTATAGCAAATAACTGCACATAGACATTGTGCCTTGAAAACTTAGGTGGAATATTGTTCTGCATGAAATAGAATATATTTATAATATCGTCATAAAGTGGAGTGCCTGAAATTGAAATTGTGTAATCATTAAAAACAATTGTTTGCATTAGTCAGTGAACCAAAGGTTAATATTAGACACTTTTCAGAATTTCTTTTTAAACTTAACAATTGTAGGGTTGGGTTTTTTAATAAAAAAGCATTTGCTGCATCAAACTGAGATGTAAGGTATGAAAAACTTTGGAATTTCTAGTGTGCCAAGTGAGGGTGAGTGAGGAGAGAAACTATGAATCGAATGTAACTCATAAGATGGATTTGTGCATCCTTGGAATTTTGTTATAGGTTAAAATCTGAATAAAAATGACTTCCTGAGCTCTGCTTATTTTTGCCCATTGATGAGAAATATGTTCCCTGCGCTCCACAGCTCTGAGCTGTACAAGTCTGGAGTCTGACCCAGTTATGCAGACTCAGCTGGTGTCTAATGGCCCTGCCGGGAGGAATTCCCTTGTTCATGGCCTGGTCTCAACAGCTGCAGTCCTTTTAGTAACAGCAGAAGGTTCCCTCTCACAGACATCAGCAGTGATAGGAATGTGGAAGCCTTGGAAAGAATTTCCATTGCATGGTAGAAGGTTTCTTAGTTGAAATACACAAGGCACTTTAGTCTGTGATACCACAGTGTACATTTACGTTGGGTTTTGTTTGTGAAACAAGGAGTAGGGCTGTATCATAATGCCTAGGTAATGGATCAGGTTTATCTACATTATTTTTACACATGTAATCATTCCATATGTTCACAGTGCTTCTAGTTAGTTTTGTTACATGTTGAAAATGAGATGCTTCTTTCTAAATTTCAAGAACTGCTGATGCCAAAAGGTCTAATTCTTACTAGTTTGGGGTTTTTTGATGCAAACATTTATTCTAACATAAAATAGATGAATCAAAACTTGCTTATAATAGAACAAACTGATGATCCAGAGGCTGGAACACCTCTCCCATGAGGACAGGCTGAGAGAGCTGGGGTTGTTCAGCCTGGAGAAGGATCCAGGGAAACCTTATTGCTGCCTTCAAAGTACTTAAAGGGGTCCTACAGGAAAGATGGGAAGGGACTTTTTACAAGGGCAGGTAATGATAGGACAAGGGCTGATGGCTTCAAACTGGGAGAGGATAGATTTAGATTAGGCATTAGGAAGATATTCTTAACTGTGAGGGTGGTGAGACACTGGAACAGGTTGTCCAGGGAAGTTATGGATGCCCCATCCCTGGAAGTCTTCAAGGCCAGGCTGGATGGGGCTTTGAGCAACCTGGTCTGGTGGGAGGTGTTGGAACTAGGTGATTTATGATTCTGTGAAATCTAGGTTATGAAGAAACTTAATATTGTGTCCTCCTGATTCTAATTATTGACACCATAGCTATTGACATTGCCCAGGGTGGAAGAGGCCACTGGACTCATTCCCATTTTGTGGCTCTGTGCTACGCGTTCAGCAGCCTCGTTGTTGTCTGAAATCCCTTTTTGATTCCTAAGTATTCACCTGTGAGCCTGTGTTGGGTGTTCTCTGGAGCCCAACGCTTGAGTAAGTCCAGGTGGATTTAACTGTTTTGTCAGCCAGGGGAGGGCAGGCAGCAGGAGGCTCAGGGGTGCGTGAGCCGCCGGTGGTGGGGCACAGCCGCAGAGCTGTGGGTTTAGCGGCGGTACGGCCGCCATTAGGACGGCAGCCTGTGAGGTGAGGGCCGCGACCTCCCCCGGGCTGGCGATCCCCTATCCGCCGGGGGGCGGGCAGCCGAGGGCACGACTGCGCGTAGCGTCGAACCCAGACTGTAACCGGGAACCGAAATGTTCTTCCACCGCGCCAGCAAGCGGCGGCCCCAGCCCCTCCCCCTCCTCCCGCCGCCCTTGCGCCTGCGCTGCCCACCGGGAGGGCGCATGCGCACGAGTCCGTGACCTGGTCCCGCGTATCTCCTTTGGAATATTTTGTATTTTTTTTTTCTATATTGCCTGTGGCTACCTCTGATACAGGTAAATCACCTTTCTGAAAAAAAAAAGCCCAAAAGAATTTCGAGCCCTAAAGAAGATCTGTGACCTTTCAACCGCCTGGGGTCAGAGGTCGCTAGCAAAATGGCGGCGGCTGCTGAGGGGGAGAGCGTTGGTGGC
Source organism: Gallinago jamesoni (assembly GCA_025769975.1). Lineage (NCBI taxonomy): Eukaryota > Metazoa > Chordata > Aves > Charadriiformes > Scolopacidae > Gallinago > Gallinago jamesoni. Next base: position 139,584,904 of record JAOQGH010000012.1, on the reverse strand, counting down.
ACCTGGCGGTCCTGTTGCTGAGACGAAGCCCGCGCTGTGCCGGTGGGCCGCCCCTGCTCTCCATGCCGGCCGGCTCCAGCCGACTGCTCCGGAGGAGAACCAGCCGCGGGAGGCCTGAGCAGCGACCGCGTCTGCAGCGACCGTAAGGCCCGGGCCGTGGAGGGGCTCTGCGGCGCCGCCTGCGCTCCCCGTTGCGGCCCACTGGCCCGCCGGCACCGTCTCTTAGCCGAGGGTGCTGCGCAAGCCGGCTGACCCTGGAGAGGGGACCCCTCGGCCGTGCCCGCCCGGCTGCGGCCTTCCCGAGTCGGTAGCTCCCGCCTGCGCTACCCGTTGAGCCGGTTGATTTACACAGCTTCTGCGGAAAGGGAGCAGGCAGCGCCTCGGAACGGGTATCGTGGAGAGAGGGGTTGTGTGCTGCACTCGTAAAGGTTTATGTAGAAAGACTGGATGTTGTTTGTGTTACTACTGTGATGCTTATTCGAGCCGAAGATGCCTGACTTTTGGGAGTCACAGATCTGCTGGGGAGATGAGTGATCAAATACAGCCTGACACAGGGAAAACTCGAAGGACCCATCAAGCCAGGATGATGTTGATGCCAGTCTGATCGTCAGCAGTGTGTGTTTAGTGCTGCTGTTCAGGATGAATAGGAAGAAAGGAGACAAAGGATTTGAGAGCCCAAGACCGTATAAATTATAAGTATCCATTTTTTTTAAAGTTGCTATTCTTGAGACCAATGTGTAGTTGAAACAGGCCACAGGCTGATTCAGTAACCTGGGCAGGTTGGAACTGTTGCTAGTGGTGTAGCTTGCATTCAGAAAATGTGTATTGTAGGTGTATGTTCTATTGTGTAAATCGACTCCCTCATGGACAGTGAGTCTGTGAAGTGTGCAGTCTCATTTCATAAAGATACTTACATTGTGCTCTCCAAACCTCAGCAATGTCTCCACACAATATCAGCACTACAGACCATGCTACTGTGTTTTGTTCCTACTGCTGTGTCAAACCCTTTTGACTTAAGGGCTTTTCTATATATAAAAAATGCTTGCATTTGTGGCAAGCAGCTTTGTTAAGCAAATTGCCATTTTTACACATCCATTATTTCAGTCGTAACCAAGCTCTAAACCAGTTTTTGTGGATTTCAGTGGATATTTGTGTGTTTCTGTTTACACCTCGTTGATTTCTTTATAAATCTGTAACACAAATGTATTTCTAAATAGAATCACTCTTATTATTGTATACACTTTAATGTGTTTGGTAACGTTTGAATCTGTCATTAGATAGTAGATGTTACCATTCTCTTGTAGCAATTTCTGTTGAACTTCCTCAACTGAAGCAAAGTCACTTTTTAATGCACAGGGTACATGAGTATGTGCATATAATGTTCGATGGGGCATAAAAGTTGAATGCCCCTTTCAAAGGGGTAAGGCTCTATCTTGAATCATAATTAGTACTACTGTGAAGTGTGGTGAAGATGCCACCTACTACAGAAATAACTTTAAAAGTTTTAAAGAAGTTCAAAGTACTATTTTGTCTTCCTTTTTTAAAATCAGGATTTTATCTACCAGGAGTATTAATATGTCATTCAAAATTTAAGTAAATGCATTTGACTCACTTAAAATCCCTGTCTTGATTAATATATGACCATTATTTAAAATAATAAATTCTTATGACATACTAATTGTAAAAGCACATACTATATCTTTCTTCATTTATAGTACCTGCTTACATAAATTGTGTATGAGAGTCAACACCCCAGGTAAATTTTCCACAGGTCTCTGTTTGCAGACATTACAGCTGCATGCTGTTCCAAAAATCACTAAAATGTTAGAACTTGATTCTGTGCCATTAGTAATACTATATTTTTACATACTGCTAAAAAGTGATGTTGTTATCTTCCTGTATTACTCGTAGCATTCATGCTGGTATGATACTATACTTTGATTTTATTAGAAATTTTCTGACCTTGTATGCAATTTCTATTGATTATTTGTTTTGGACTACATAAGAGATTTTTGACCATCATGAGTTCTCCCTATATAAATATATGCAGTATGCAGTATTTATATATATACATATACATGCTGTATGAGCTTTCTATTTTTTTTCAAAAACTGGGTTAAAATATTATTTTAAATGCTGGCATTTGTGCAAAACCTTACTTATTTTAAATTATTTTTTTTTTCCAGCACAACTCACCAAGTAGTTTGTATCAACAACATAAATTTTCAGAGAAAATCTGTTGTAGTAAGTATTTTTAAATAAAATGTGTGGAAATTAAAAGCCTGGGTTTTCTTCATGCTTTTAGAGGAAGCAACTGCATACACAAGCTAATTATGTTGTTCGGCTTCTTTGTATTTTATACTTTCTAATCTGATGCCTCTCATAAATTGATTATTCCTTGAGATGCTTCAAATAAAATACTTTCTAATTGTGAATACTTCATTCTCTGCAAGGAAAAGCTTTCTAAAAGAAGTTCACTGCGTAATAAATAATATTACAGGGCAATTAGCAATGCAAAATTGATGCTCAACACTCTGTTAGCTGATGTTAGGGATAACATTACAGAGTTTTCTTCTAGCTTACATGTGAGTTCATGAGGGCTTTGAAGAGGCTTTCATGATTTCAGGCCTGAGGTCATTGAGGCTTTTTGTGAAATTTAGATACCTGCCTAAGTGGAATCTGCTTAAGTTTTAAGCTAATGAGATGGTTTTAAGCTTGGATACCAAAACCTAAAACACATAGCAATACTAATAACTTGAGATCTAGTCAATAGAGGCAGATCATTTCCAGTAAAACAAGCATGATTGTCAGTCATGTTGAAGTTTTTTGTTTTGTTTTATTTCACAGTTGTTTTATTTCACCTGTTAAATGGTATGAAAAAAATGTGTTCCAGACATCTAAAAGGGCAAACCAATTTCCTTCTTACATTAAAAATTAACATCTACCTATGATGTTCCTTTCAATTGCGTTAATAAGATTTTTTTTTATATATATATATGTATCCTTACTTTGTGAGTTGGTAAAGATTTTACAGAAGGTTTTAATTTGTGTTTTCATAGGGTTATGTGGAACTGACAATATTTCCCACAGTTGCAAACCTGAATAGAATCAAACTGAACAGTAAACAATGCCGGATTTACCGAGTAAGAGTCAACGATTTAGAAGCAGCTTTCATCTATAACGATCCAACGCTGGAGGTTTGTCACCATGAGTCAAAGCAGTAAGTGATGTGTTTAAAACTCTGCGATGTAGTGTCTTCTGTTGCTATTAAGCATGAACTGTTTTATTGAACGGGCATGTTTCACCTGGTGATTTTCTAATGATAACTTTTGGTACGGTGACTTAATTTTGGGAATGTATTTTGGCAATAATTTTGACTCTTCAGAAGAAGATTTTGATTATTCTTCAGAATTTCTTTTACTAAGATTTCTTTGTGTTGTTTTGCAAAAGCATCAGAAACTTTTTAAAACATACTTTATGGGGAAAAAAGTGGTGGATGCCAGTAGTATCCTCAGTGCTTTAGAAAACTCCTTTTGCCAAAATATTTTACCTCTGATGGACTTCAGGTTTATCTGTGCCCAACTCCTAGTCTCATGTATTTAAAGACAGTTTGGTTTTGTAAGAATTGTTTCCGATTTTATTAAATATGTCTAGATAACCTCATACATAGTTAGCTTATTATTTTGAAACAAGTAATGGGAATGAGGCAAATCAAGTTAACTATTGGACTACTAAATTAAGATGCTTATTACTGTCCTTCAGGTATTTAGTTAGACTAGGTGACCTGAAAGGTTCCTTCTAGCCCAGGCAATTCTGTGACTCTGTGTTTTGTTGTGTCCCCTTGGATAGTGAGTGCTCTGAGACATTTGCTAGCTGAAAAGATGGAGAGGGCTCAGTAAGCAGCTTCAGAGAGGTTATCACCTTGGTTAACTCATGTAGCGGATGAAGGCAGGTAGGAACTAGCTACACTTATTCTGAAGTAATCTGCAGAGAGTTCATACTGTCCTGCTAGTTAGATTTGCGAAAATATTTCATTAGAAATAGCATTCTCAAATGATGTGGCTGGATCTATGAGAGATTGTCTACCCATTGCCTTGATGACTAGAGCCTTTGAGATGTTTCTTACCCCATCTCAGTTTTCAGGTTAAACCTGGTTTATCTTCTCTGACTGTCATCTGAAATCTAGCGTATTAATGAGAAGTTCTGTTGTTCTGTTACTGAGATTCAAGTGCTACTTTTTATCCTGTTATGCATCCTTGGATTTCAACTGTTTGTTTGTGGCAGACACTCTGTATTCCTTTATTCATCACTTCTGCAAGAGATTCAGTAATTCAGTTTGCCAATACAAAGCTCATTTATATAGGACACTGAAGTGGGCATCAGAGTTCAGAAACTTTGTTTGAGTCTTGATACTGAACCACTTGAGTCTATTAATTCTGTAATTAATCCTGTCTGTTTTGTGACTTTTTTTGCTGTTGTTGCTGCTGTTGCTTGGTAAGTCAAAAAGTCAGAATTCTCATTGGGGAGATTTTAGTTGTTCTGAAGAACTAGAAAGTAAAGCTTTTGGTGTTTCCTAAGGAATCAAACTTTATTTATTAGCATAATAGATAAAGTCCTAGAATAGGACTAGAGTAAGTCCTAGAATATTTCTAAACTCACTTAGAAATTTGAAACGAAAAATTTTAAATTTATTCACCATCTGATATTGAAGAGCATTTTTAAAATCATGTAGCTTCTCACGTTTGGGGGAAATTATATGGGAAGAGACTTTGGTAAAAATCACATATCTGTTTTTCGATTAAGAGAACCACCATAGGCAAATGATTTCACTAAGTATTTTCTTTTTATTTGACTGAAACTTATGTTCATGTTCTCATACCTTCTTTTGTTTGACTTGGTTGAATTTAGAGTTTGCTAAATTGTTAAAGAACTAGTGAAAGTGCTATACATGTTTAAGAGTGGCTGATAGGAAATCATAGAGTCCTTTAGGTGGGAAAGGACCTATTGAGATCACCAAGTTCAACCCCTCTGCTCAAGCAGGGTCAGCTAGAGCAGGTTGCACAGGGCTGTGTCCAGTTGGGTTTTGAGTTATCTCCAAGAGTGGAAACTCTGCAATCTCTCTGGGCAACCTGCTCCAGTGTTTGATGACCCTCGCAGTACAACAGCATTTTCTTGTATTCGGAAGGAAATTTCATGTATTTTAACTTGTGTCCACTGACAGGACCAGGTGCAATGGGGACAAACAGAAACACAAGTGGTTCCCTCTGAGCATCAGGAAGCGCTTTTTTACTGTGAAGGTGACTGCACACTGGGACAATTTTCCCAGAGAGGTTGTGGAGTCTCCAACCTTAGAGGTATTAAAAAGCCATCTTGACATGCTTCTGGGCAACTGGCTCTACATGGCCTTGCTTGAGCAGAGGGGTTGGATGAGATGACCTCCAGAGGTCCCTTCCAACCTCAACTGTTCTGTGATTCTGTACTAACCGGATCCTGACTAACTTATGGAACATGTCAGAAGGAACAGCATTTAAAATGATCAGAGTGAGCACTTCATTATATTAAGAAAGGGATCAGGAGAGATAATTCTATCATTTTGTAGAGAAAGTGAGTTTGTTTAGCATCCTAGTGGTATAGTGGAACATCATCCTTTTTTCATATTACCTTGCTTAGGAGTAGTGAATGGAATTTGAGGACAATGCATGCGAAGTGAAATACTGTCTAACACAGGACTACAGTGGCTTGTGGTTTTCACTGCTACAGGTTTTCATGTCGCTATTTAAACTTAATAGAAGGTCTCTGTATTTCATGATTCTTGTGTTACTCGTTGTTATGGAAGATAGAGTTAATCAAATTTTCCTAACGAAATCTAGTATGCCTCTTTTCTGTACCTCAGAAATCAAAAGCTTACCTGGGTTACAAAGTATTAGACAAGTTGTGTATTTTTTCCGTTGAAATACCTGGTCACAGATGGATATTGAGCATGATGGGAGCTAAGTTTTGATAAAATACAGCATCTCTGCTCTTAAGGCAGGATTACAAACAGAAATGCTAGAAATCTAAAGACTCTAGAATTAGTACCTAAAAAAAATAATAATCTGTGGGTTTCCTCTGCCCTTCTTTACAAAGTACTGCTTCTAGAAACAGTAGTGATTTGTAGTAGTCTTTATATCTAATCGTCTGGTCATCTCTTCCATGTTCTTGTTTGTATGTGAAGTTTAGTGATAATGTCCTCTATACCCTTGCAGGTGAACTTGGTATATCAGTTATTTTTAACAGGTCACAGATTAATTATCAAGTCTTGTTTCTAATGTTACAGGAATAGGTTTTAAATACACATATTTTCTTGCTTTTGATTATGCTTTTCATTATCTTAAATGTTGATTTCTAAAAGAATACATAAAATATGTAGCAAAAGTTGTTAATTTAATGGACTCTTTCCTACCTTTTTAGTCAAAGTTAAAATACTGTAAAGACTTACTCCCTTAGCAACAGAATGCAATTAAAAATTGAAAATTCTGTATTTAAAGCCACTATAACTATTTCTTTGGGAATACTTGCTGCAGCATCTGTGGCTTGAGAGGTTATGTTTGCTGATATGACGTGAAGGTCAAGTGAAGTGAAGTGGTTAATTGTTCATGTTGTGCAAATTCTGGCATGCAAGAAAATGTAGTTAATAGAGGGTTTAGAATGTCAAGATTAAGGGAGCTTTATCTATGAAATACAAGCAGTGCTTGATAAAAGTGTTTCTGGCTCACCACGATGTTCTCTGCTACTTCTTGGGTGAGATAGTCTGTCAGATCAGCTCTTTGTGTTCTGAATTTGAACATTCAACTTGTTTTCAGTTCAAGTAATACTTTTAGATTTTATCAGCTATTGATGCAAAAATCATTGACAAGTGGTCTTTGTCTTTTCACATTTTCAGTGTTGCAGAAGGTCAAACAATATTTTTTTGGTCTTGTATATAGTCACTTCTGCTGAATGACAAAAAACAAAAAGATAATTACATTTTTGTAGGAAATGTTAGAAACCTTTAATTAGTGCAAAAATATATTTTCAGCTTTGATGCCATCACAATTTATCTAACAGTCACAAACCATAATTTCAGGTGGCAACTGAAAGAACATTTAAAGTTTTATCTAGAAATAAAGTCAGTCTTCCATATTGTAATTTCCTTCTGAGGCTTCAGGACATGATAGCTTTTTCATATTGGAATATATGGATGAACTTAGATAATACAGTCCCTTCCTCTCTGATTGAGCAAATATCTGAACAGCTCTGTAAGCTATAAAACAATTCACATAGTTTTACCATGTGTACACAAGGTGGCAGGGGATCCCATTTTGCTCATACTTTTGAGGAAGAGTTTGAAACCTTGTGAAGGCTGCAAATAGCATTGGAGAAAGTCGGTTTTGGTCTTGTCTTACAGCTGCTGTTGAGTGTTGCAAATACCTCTGTCCTTCTCATCTTCCCTCTTTTCCTTGTGAATAGTTGCTTTCTCAATTTTGTCAATAAAAGGGAAGTGAGATTTATTTTTCTGGACTATAGCATCCAGAAATCCCACAGTGTGTATTCTGACTACTGAGACAACTGCTTCTTTATCAGCCCCTTTTGTTAAAACGGTCAAAGGAGATCTCTCTTTTCTTATTCCTAGGGGTAAGATTGTAAACCGTTAAATAGCCACAGTTTGGAGTTTTGATGTGGTGGTTTGATATGTGAGCAGTGAAGTTTGTGATGATCCTGCTGTTGCCTGGCTATGTGCGTCACAGGTTTGTGTGATGGTGCAGGGTTGAGAAGTTCTTGCATTTTATTATTGTGGATGTTGTTTATCTGGACTTCAGCAAAGCCTTTGATACAGTCACCCACAGTATCCTCCTGGTAAAACTGGCTGCCCATGGCTTGGATGGGAATACCCTCTGCTGGGTTAAAAACTGGCTGGAGGGCCGGACCCAGAGAGT
>JAOQGH010000012.1:139517361-139576849 GCA_025769975.1 Gallinago jamesoni | reverse complement strand
TGGGAGGTATGGTTTAGTGATGGTGATGCTCCTTGTTTGTTGTGTGGGTGTCTATTTTTGTCAGTTAGGTTGACGGTAGGACAAGATGATCTTTAAGGTCCCTTCCAACCTAGAAGATTCTGTGATTCTGTGATTATTACTTCTGTGTAAAGGAAAATACATTTTTGTATAGCTCTCTAATGTGCATATAATGCTTTTCTGTGCATAGGTATGTAAATACAAATTCAGTGTAATTTTAATCTTCGGCAGCGTATTCACTAGTGCATTCTGTAGTCCAGCTTTTTTTTTTTTTAACTTGAAGCCTGTAGTTTTTAAAAATATGAAGATGTTTTGATATCCTTCACCTTCATCGTTGCTTTAGTTACAAGCAGTAGAAAGCTGTGAGAGAGGGTAATGTATAGCCTTCAGAGCATGTCTTGCAATATTCTGACTTCTGAGAAGTCAGAGATCAAGCCTATGCACAAAAATGAAAAATACTGGTGGACTGAGCATGTGTTGTTTTGCTGTAGTAAATAACCTTCATTTCCATTGGTATGATGCTTAATCACAAGACTTTGTTACAAACAAACAGAAGTGTAGAGAACTTTTGAAGCAAGATGCAAAAATCTTACTCTTAGGTAAGAATGAAAATTGGGTTTTTCAGTGTGCCAAAGATTCAAATCATTGCCTTATTAACAAATTACATGTATGTGTACATATATATATATACACACACACACACACACACAAAATAAAAGCATATCTTATAGATAGTGTATTTATGTCATACATTTTGGGATCGTACTCCGAAACCAAGTGCTAATTGTATCTAGGAAGCAGAGTAGAATAATAAATGAATTACAGGTAATGAAGAGTAGTGAAATACATGTGGGTCAAATAACTTATTTTGCCAAGTTGATGTTAAGTACTGTAAGAAGAAAGTGGTTTATAGACTGTATGTTTGGGCAGTGTAAGAGTTAAGTAGCACTGCTGCAGCTAGTAGTGAGAGATGCTATAGAAAGTTGGCATGGAGTTATTTGGATTTCATGGGTAGATTTAAAAAATAAGTCTCTGTAGGTTCCCTTGTTTCTAGTCAGTCAACACGCATGCACTTGGGCTGTAATTGCCAGTGTTTTGAGTGAATTCTGATTATAAAATATATCTCTACTAGGAAAAAAGTTTGAATGCATATTACTTTTTCATTGTCATGGAAAAAGCAGCATTAGGAAAATTTATCTTTGTTCTTTGGGCCGTAACTTTTGGCATGTGCTCTGGTTTTGTTAAAATGGCCATATCCAGTTTATTAAGAATAGTTCAACCTATGAAAAAATTAATTTTTGGTGCTAAGCCTTTGATGGATTCCTTTTACAATGAAACACCCATTTGAATTGGAACACTTCACAAAAATAGAAATATCAGAATAGACTGTTTTCCATAAATTGTTAAGCCCTGTGGAATCTACCTTTCTTGCAGTAAAATCATAATCTTTTCCTGTCTATGAACCCATTGATGTTTAAAATGTAACCACGAGCTCATAACAATCCTCAAACTTGGAACATATTCTCACTGATGTATTGGAAAGGGATCCCCTATCAGTAATAGTGAATTTTCAGAACCACACCACTTCAGACTAAAATGAAAAACTTTGTGACTTTACAATCTAACAGAATACTACTGTTGTTTTCTGTTGCTAGTTTCTTTAATTACTAAGGCAGTGTTTAGTCAAGCAGTCTTTTTTTAAAGAGAGTTTTTCCAATGGTATTTGTTTACCTTCCTAGGATGTCATTTGAAGACAGCTTAAAGCAACATTGGTTGGGGTGGTTATGATCCTATTGACAGTCTCCTGTGCTTCAGTAGTAGCACTTCTTTGACCCCTCAGTATGTCAGGGAGCTAAACAAACTGAAAGTTGTCTGCCAAAAAAACCCTTTCTTTTTTTTTTCCATTTGGCACTTTCAGCTGCATCACCACAGGGTCAGATGAACAGTAGTCTCCTTAATGAGTGAGGGAGTAGGAATGTGTGGCTGAGACTAGGAGACAGCACTGCAGCTGGAGTTTAAGTTGGTTTGAATTGTTCTGGAACCATAGCTGAAGTTATAGTATATTCCAGTGTACAAATTCAACCTTGTGCTTTTAAAACTTGTTGGCGTTATATCCTATCTTTAGGTACACTTCAGCTATGAAAAGGAAAAAAAAATTATTAGGTATTAAAACTTGGGATTTAGGTGTTTCTGCGCTCATATGCTCGCATTTACGATTCACGTCCTATTTTCAGAAGCTTCCAAGCAAAGTAGACAAGTTTACTGCTCCTAACATTCTTAATCTTGGTAGTGGTGCCAGGGAATTTGTACAGTATCATTGCCAAAGATCAAGGACTGCATGAAAATATGTTCTCAATATATTTTAGTGTTTTAGCAAAGTTTTTTAGATGTGGAAGGCTAGGAATATAAGCATGGTGTTTGCATACCTAGACTTATGGGATGATGCTGGCATGGTTAAGTATGCTTTATTCTTCCAAGTTAGGTACTGTAATTTGGTTTGAGTGCTGTTTTCTCTGTGGGTGGTGAATAGAGAATGGTTAGATGAAAGTCAAATCCTGAAATGAGATCATGTCTGCTTTATGCGGACTTCAGATTCCATGGAAGAGTGGAGCCCACAGCCAACAGTTAATTTACTCCAACGTAGTGCAGTAATTCTGCACATGGGTCAGGGCAACCCCTAGTATCACTACATGCTGGGGGATGAAGGGAGTGAGAGCAGCCCTGCTGAGAAGGACTTGGGGATGAAAAGCTGGACATGAGATGGCAAGCGTGTGCTTGCAGCTCAGAAGGCCAACTGTATCCTGAGCTGCATCAGGCCAGCAGGTTGAGGGAGTGGATTCTGCCCCTCTACTCCGTGCTGGTGAGACCCCACCTGGAATACTGCATCCAGTTCTGGAGCCCCCAACATAAGAAGGACATGGACCTGTGGGAGCGGGTCCAGAGAAGGGCCACAAAAATGGTCAGAGGGATGGAGCATCTCTCCTGTGAAGACAGGCTGAGAGACTTGGGGTTGTTCAGCCTGGAGAAGAGGTGGCTCCTGGGCTACCTTATTGCGGCTTTCTAGTAGCCAAAGGGGGCTTGCAAGAAGGGTGGAGACAAAGTTTTTAGTAGGCCCTGTTGCAATAGGTCAAGAGATAATGGTTTTAAACTCAAAGAGTGTGGGTTTAGACTAGATATAAGGAAGACATTTTTTACAATGTGGTTGGTGAGACACTGGAACAGGTTGCCCAGAGATGCCCCATCCCTGGAAACATCTAAGATCAGGTTGGACGAGGCTCTAAGCACCCTGATCTAGCTGAAGATGTCCTTGCACATTGCAGGGGAGCTGGACTAGATGACTTACAGAGGTCCCTTCCAACCCAAATTATTCTATGATTCTGTGGTAGTTTTTAGCTTGATTATGACTCTGCCTCCACAGTGGTTGGATTCATCAGTGGTACCTAAATTCTGGAAAAGAAGGTGATCAGTAATTCAAACACTTTCTCTTCAGGTATTGTGCGAGCTTTTGGAGCTCTGTGTACTAGAGGATTCAAATTAAGAAAGGTTTTGCTCCCATATTTTACACAGTTTAAAAAAACCATTTTGAAAAATTATAAAAGCTATGATGTAAAGATGCAAAAGCAGGGTTATTTTTGAACTTGAGTGGTCATCCTCCCGTATCTGTACATAGCCACATTAAATGATAAGAAAATAGCATCCTTCTCATAACCACTTCAGCAGTGGACATATATGCATATTCCTGCTCATTTCAGTAGAAAACAGTTAATCTACGTCATAACTGAAGTAGTGGTATGACTTTAGAATGAAATGTGCAGTGTTAGCATCTAACTGCATATAGTGGCTTAAGCAGCTCAAACCTGATTTCAAACATTTCTGTCTGCATCTTAAATGAATGATGGTAAAACTTTAAAAAAAAAAAAGTGTCCTGATTTTTGAGGACTAAAAAGCATAATACATATTTCTGTGTTTATGTATTAAGGCCAGAACTCTAGCATCTAATATTTTATGTGGTGTTTCCAAATGCATAAAATAAAACTATTACTATTCATCCAGCTAAGAGGAGGGAAAATACCATTGCCAAGCTAAAATCTTACTACATTGAGAAAAGCAACATAAAAGCAAAACTGCAATGTATGAGGAAGCAGATCTTCAAGACAGACCTTTAGAATAAATATGTGCACTTAATCCAAAAATTTCCAAAAAGAGAATTTTTAATTTCTGTTCCAATAAATGCAAATGTTACTCTTATTCACTATTATTGGGAATAAAAGAACACTGAGCATTTCTCATTTAATTTTTTAGGGATAATTACCACTTAAATCTTTTTGATCATAGATCGCTTCTGTAAGAGCCTAGTTTTAAGTTCAAGTTTTTGAAATGTAGTCTTTACTCCTCCTTTTTCCCCCTCTGCTCCTGTAAAAACAAAACAAAATACTTGCTTGAACATGCACCATGAAATTCGGTATAGAAATCATGTAATTTCCAAAGTTGTTTCTTGTACTTCACCGTGTGTTTTAAGAATTAACTGGGTATTTCTGACAGGAGGAATCTCAACTATTTTTCCAATGCCTATGCTGCCGCAGTCAGTGCTGTGGACCCAGATGCTGGAAATGGAGAACTCTGCATTAAGGTTCCCTCGGAGCTATGGAAACATGTTGATGGTAAAGAGACCATACTGAAAGCTTAATTTAAGACACCATAGAGTTGTTAGTTATGAGTTTGCAGATGAAGATGGTAGATTTAAATAAATAGAAGTAGCATTACATTATTTTATGAAATTATTGTTACTGTTTCCTTTTTCCTCATCCATATCTTTCCAGTTGAAGGCTGAAAAATACCTTCACACTTCTTGGTAATATGGAGAAGTGGTTGCAAGGTTTCTTAACACTCTTTACAAACAAACTCTTGGGTGGTCACAAGCCCAGAAGTATACAGGAAGAAGTGCGTGTAACACAGTATATTGGGTGCCAAACTGTAACATTGAAGCTGCTTACAATATATACGGTCCAACAAATGAAATAATTTACAATGCTATGTCTATATACATCTTTTTTTAAAAATGCTATGCTAATTTTTCTTCATCTCACTTTGAAGAATGGTTGTTTTAAAATTGATTTTGTAGTAGGAAGTAGACTACTTTATAAACTGGTGTACTAGATCCTGGAACAAGTAACTGGTTTAACGTATCACTCTGTTGATTATTTTCTTACATGGATTTTATTAGTTTCTTGTATTGTTTTATTGCATGGTTTTATCAGTTTTTCCCGTGAATTTGTGAGACCTGTGAGGGAATAATAACAACCGTATCATGAAACTGACTCGTGCTGTCAGATACATCTTAGTGGGAAAGACACTTTTTTACTTCAATTTTTTTTTAATTCCTGTTGTCTTACTTGCAAGCATAAAAGGGAAAATATTCAAACAGGTATAATTCTTCTTTTCAAAGTTTGAATGCCAAAATATGGTGAGACTTGTTGGATAAATTTGACCATATGCTTGAATTTCTTTTTTTGCCAGTCTATTCATAGGTGAGATTTCTGTGAAACTAAACCAAAGCAAAGACACTTAAGTTACAGGAAAAGCTTTAACTATAATAAGAGGTTTTAAGAAACTGCAAATGACAGTAACATGTCTGTTAAGAATGTGCCTGCTACTTGCAATTTTTGTAGAAAATTATTTCAGCAAGGTACAAAGAAGATCATGGTTAGGGTACAATCAGTGTATAAAGATTCTTTCCTGTTGGGGAGTTGGAAGACAAAATGTAACTCCAATTGCAGTTTTTATTAATTAATAAAGATTCTTATAAATTCATATCCTCTAAGTTAAGCTTAAGAGGTCAGTTTTGTAAGCTTTTGAGCACTGCTTTGTAAATAGACCTGGAGGTCCATGAGAACGAAGTAGATGCATCATCTTGAAAGACCAAGAGTCCAAAACTGAATGATTATTCTGAAATAACTTTCATGTAAATTGTGTATGTTTATTCCAATTTCGGTCTTGGTGCTGCAGAGTTAAAAGTCCTGAAGGTGCATATAAACTTTTCTCTGGACCAGCCAAAAGGAGGCCTTCATTTTGTGGTACCCAACATGGAGGGAAGCATGGCAGAAAGAGGGGCTCATGTCTTTTCATGTGGTTATCAAAATTCTACAAGGTAAGAAAACTATCTTTGAATGTTAGACTGTATTTCCTATTTAATCTCAAGGTGTAGCAAACGCAAATAATTTCTTTGAATTCTTGTGAGTTTGAAAAAATCTAAAACTTGTGCTTGAAAGGAGTTTACCTATGTAAGCTAATGATTAGGAATTAGGATTTCTAATCTTTAGCTCAGCAGGAGGTAATGGCAAAGAAACTTGTAGTGGTTTATAAAATTAATGTACAGTAGGAGTCAGCATGACAGCATTCAGAGTATTTAAAAATGTAGCTTGGAACTTGAGAGAAAAATCATCTGTGAAAAAGAGAGTATAATTGTTAAGTGTAATTGTTAACCATTTTCCCTCCAATCCCAACTTTCCTAGATTTTGGTTCCCTTGTGTTGATTCATATTCTGAGTTGTGTACCTGGAAGCTTGAGTATACTGTAGATGCTGCAATGGTGGCTGTTTCAAATGGAGATCTGGTGGAAACTGTCTATACCCACGATATGAGAAAGAAGACTTTTCATTACATGCTGACTATTCCAACTGCAGCTTCTAACATCTCCTTGGCAATAGGACCTTTTGAAATACTTGTTGATCCATACATGCATGAGGTAATAACCTTCACAGAGGCCTTAATTATATATATTTTTTAAAATAATTAGTGACTGTTTTTATGTTGCAACCGGTATATATCGGTCAAATACAGTATATTTAGCTATGAGCTCCATTAGTACAGTTCTATGATAAAACTTGTCTAGAAATGTCTGTATTTAAATTTATCTCCAAAGTAAAGCCTTTGAATGAGCAGTTATTCCATTTATGCCTGAATTTATGGGGCTAATTTATTTGGAGTTGGTAAAAGCAATTGGTTAAATGCATCCTATTGCTGGTAGTAGATGAAAATTATTGCCACACAATTGAGTGGGCTTCTGAATTAAATTTGACATTGAGTTTTCATTCTTAAAAGATTGTTGCCATAATGTTGAAGCCCACCAGCTGGTATTTACATCTGTAGTTTCAGGTTGTGTAAGGATGGACTTGGCAGGCAGGTTAAGTTACCAGTTTAGTGTAAGACTGGCCTGCATATTCTTTTTTTGAAAGCATGATGGGAAAATACTGGGAAATAGCTATGTTTTACTTGCTCCAATGGCAAACATCAAAATGTAGTCCTCAGCAAGGGTATTCTGTTCACTTTTATGTGTGGGAAAGATAATAGATGTTAAAAAAAAAAAAAATCAGTTGTTTATATTTGAAATCACAAACTGATAAATTTCTGCAGAGTTTGACTTCTATAAAGCTAACTTGAAGATATATATCAATCTCACCTTGGTTCCTGTGTCACTACTGAAGTCAGTATTGTTGGCTGCACATAAGTTAATGGAAAAAAATGGTAATATCAAAGGTTACATGTAGTTTTAGCTGTAACAAGTAATTTAAACAGTAATACTGTTTGACAGATTTCAAACTAGCTAATTCTTTACTGCATAAAAGAAAAATATTATCTCTAAAAGACATTGGATTACAAAATCAGAGAAAAAAGTAGTGTGCTTTAAATGATAGATGTCCCTAGATAGGCATTCGTATTGTTTATGTCTGCTAAAAATTATTTTCCTGTTGTTACTCTCACAGTGGATGGACAGCCTGGTGTACTTTTCTGCCATGATAGTCTTTATCAAAGCTTGAAAATGCTTTTTTTTTGGATAAATTTACAGCAGCTATTTTTTTGTTGTGTTGTGGAGTTTTTTCAGATATGTAATATACTTGATACTTGTGGATTTAAATATATTTGTCAGTCTCGTACCAAATTTTCCTTTGTTTGTAGGTGACTCACTTTTGTTTACCACAACTTCTCCCATTGCTCAAACATACCACGTCATACCTTCATGAGGTGTTTGAATTTTATGAGGAGATTCTTACCTGCCGCTATCCATACTCCTGTTTCAAGACTGTTTTTGTAGATGAAGCTTATGTTGAAGTAGCTGCTTATGCATCCATGAGTATTTTCAGGTTAGTATTTGAGAAAATTACACCTTCTAAATCCACAGGCCTAGAAGCTCTAGAACCAAGACTATTGAGAAATACCTGAAGCTAGTTTTGTGCTCTCTAGTTTGAAAAGGCCGGCTTTTATTGAAATAGGCTTCTAATACCATTTCCAATTTTATCTGTTATTAAGATGTTGGATTTTTATCTTCTTTAAGAAAAATTTGGCAGTGGTTTTCTTTTTGAATTAGAAACACCATGCATAAAATATTTAAGATGAAATTAAATGCAGAAATTTGATTATGTTTTATTTTTCTTCAGCTGGGTTAGGGTACCAGGAATCCGAAAGAGTTTCACCAGTTAAAACAAACTACTTTGGCTTTACGCAGACAGATAATAAAAGCAGGACATCTGCCTTGGGTTAACAGTATTTAAAAAAAAAACAAAGTTGCTATCTCATTGGAAAAACAGCGAAGGAATTATTTGATTTGATTTGGCTCTTAAAGCAAGGTCTCTGTTTTGTTGAGCTGGTGCTCATATTGTGTTATTTTCTTTTTATGGGGATCCAGCACAAATCTCTTACACAGCGCAATGATTATAGATGAAACTCCACTGACAAGGAGGTGCTTAGCACAGGCACTGGCCCAGCAGTTCTTTGGATGTTTTATATCCAGAATGTCTTGGTAAGTATTTTACCATTGTACTTCTAGAAAATGGGGAAAATCTAGGAAACTCAAATTTTAATTTGCATGTTGCATTGTTTCAGAAGAATAAATGAAACAGTAACTGTAAAAGAAAGGCGGGGGATTAATAAAGCCAGCTCAATAAAATGAAAATCCATGAGTTTTGAAGGTTGTTTTTTTTTGAAGGGAGCATGTGAGATACAAAGGTTCCAAAGACTGTAGAGACTGAACATGTCTTCTCTCAGAAATTATTGCTACTGAATGTTGTCGTGTGCATTGGCACCTGGAAATTTTAGAAAGCAGATATTTGTATCATCAGTAAATTTCTGTCAGATATTTGGGATGAAGAAGTGCAGCCTGCATAGGAAGTACTTGTGGAACACAGAACTAATAAATTACAAAGAAGTTCATTGGGGTGGTAAACTGCCTATAACTCCATCTCTCAGAGAGTCTCCCCAAACTGGCTTTTGCAGTTTGATCAGTATTTATTTTATCGCCTTTTGCATACACTTTATGTATCAGGGAAAAAGAGCCCATTACTTTTTTTTTCCATGGCAAAAGTGTATGTCCTAGAATATATTGGCTTAAAAAATAGGAAATCGACATGTTTTTAAATTGATGTTTGTGCTATTATAATTTCTCTTGCTCTCTTCCTTATTTCTAGCCTACTTCCATGGAGAAGACAATTTTTTCCTCTGTCATAATGACTTTTCTTTGTCTTTATTTTATTTACTTCATCATAACCTGTATGTCATTCTTATATTTAGAATTCTAGTTCATGATAATTTTGGACTATTTGTCCATATTTTCCTCTCTTAGAACATAAGTCTCAGAACAGGTGTTTAAATGGGTGTCCACCAAATTGTGAGATAGATATTTTGTCTACTTGCTGTCCAAATCTTCTGCATTGCTTTGAGAAGTTTATCAAGAAATTAAGATCATATAGATTGGTAGTTGTTTTAACTTTGGTGTCCATTTTTATTGTTACTGTTTCAGCTGAAATCGTTTGGTTTTATATTTTAATCTGGGCTTCTGTGGTAAAAGCTTAGTTTTCTCTGGCTTTTCAGTTTCATTGGTCCCATCCAGGTGCCAAGTTACATAAATTGGTTCACAGCTCATCAGACTCCTATTGACTTAGAGAAGTTATATAACCTGCTGAAATTTGTGGCTATTTTGGGCTGGTCAAAAATACCATCCCTTACAAAATACCTTCTGAAGTGCTACAATTCATGCTTCTTTCTTGTTACAGGTCTGACGAATGGGTACTAAAGGGAATCTCTGGTTATATTTATGGCCTTTGGATGAAAAAAACCTTTGGTGTTAATGAGTATCGCCACTGGATTAAACAGGTAACATACTACTAGTATTTTCTGTATCTTTCAGACATTTTACATCAAAGCAGATGCAACATAAAAACAGATTATAGTGTAGGTTTGCATTGCAATCTGAAGAAATGTTTAGGAGTGACAAAACTTAGAACTGAAATACTGTTACTACTTGCTGCAAGGAGAGCCACCAAACATACTAACCAAAATAAATTTCTGTGACTGCCATATAATTTTCATTGTCTTTCTGTACAATTAGTTTTAGTTGTTTGGGCTTTTGCATAAAAACAGAAAGAAAAAATAAGAAAAGGTTGTACTTTTTAACACTTAGAATAGAATTTGGGATTCATAAAGAGATATCTTTGGTGAGTTTGTTAAACTGTGATGGCCATATGTATAGCTCTGAAGGGCTCCAGTGTTCACTTGGATCAGTAGTGGATCAGGTATCTTTTAGTATCATTTAAGTATTAAATGAAACAATAAAAAATCCCTATTGAAGATATTTCTTTTCTTGGACAAGAAATTTCTCTCTGTGCCTTACATATCCAAATGTAATGCTCCAAGACAGGTACTTTCTAGTTAGAGTGGCAGTGACTTCTCATTCTTCGCCAGTAACTTGCATTCAGAGAAAGATGTATAGCTTCTTCCTCTTCCTCTCATCACATTCTCTGACTCATCCTATTCCAAAAACTAGATTCCTAACCCTATGGGCGCCATTTACATCCCATACTGACATGAGGACCCAATACCATATCCTTATCTGCCTAATGTACATTCAGCTCACTAGTCGTGTGCCGTCTGTGCTAAAGGTGTGGGTGCTGGAGAGAATAGCAGAACTGGCTGAAGGTGTGTCTTGAGAATTCACCACCGTGTGCAGGAGAAATTGCTTCTGGATGTTAGTTGCTCATCTTCTTCCCTATGAGTTAGCTAAGTACTTTCACACAGAACTAAGAGGTGCTACTCTCAGAGCCTCCGGTTCTGCCCTTATGGCTTTGAAAGTTTTACCAATATAGGAAAGTGTGTAAGTTGATATGAATCAATAAATATCAACACATACCAAGGTTTGGAAATTCCTTGACTGACATTGGCTTTTAGATAGATATCGATTCACTCTCCCTAAGCTCAAGCTGACCCAATTTGATTCGAAAGCCATGTTGACTGTTGGTTGATAGTGAGCCCATGTGACCATCTTGCCTTGAAGTGTGGTTGTTAATGTGGGCCCACAGCACCACACAAATTCAAACTCATGTTCCAGTTCAAGAGCTGGCTTCTGTCTGGCTTGGGCATGGGTCAAGGTGAGTTTCTATATGCTGCAGTCTACTGTGTAGGTATACCCAGTGTTACTTTCCACTGCGAGGAAATGGTGATCATCTTTATTTCTTTTGGTCAGAGACAACTAATATATTGAACAATAATACTATGTAGATATATTGTAGTTAAATCCGCAATCCAGACCCAGAACAAGTACTGACTGCTAATTAGTACTGTTTTATTATTGTTTGCCATGATGTGGAACATCCTTGATTTTAAAATTTGTGTTAATAAACAAAATTAATTAAGAGGTATGGCTTGAATAATGATATGAAAAGCTTTTTTGTTTTCTTTAAATAATTTCTCTATTTTTCAAAATTATGCTTGCTTACATATGTTGTACTTTTTAGGAGTTAGATCAAATAGTGGCATATGAACTGAAGACTGGTGGAGTTTTACTGCATCCAATATTCGGAGGAGGAAAAGAGAAAGACAAGTATGTTTATTTAAGCCACAAGTCATTACAGGGTATGTTTTTATGGGGCCATTGATATATGCCTTGGGTGTGTTGTGTAGCACGAGGCCAAAGGCTGAAGATCTTCAGCTGACCAAGGCATGTATTACTAGTCTCATAAAGTACATCTTGAGTATATAGTATCACTGTTGTTTTATTTTTCTTTCGCTTTAAGTCTTGAAGGAAATTAAGTATAATGAATGTTTTTTATGCTGTTGCAAAACTACTTTTTAGTAAAAGGATAAAAGAGAATATGGAGCCAGAATTTTGACCTGAGCTATTTCTGGAGTGGTTAGTAATCTTCAGACTTTTTACAGTATCATCAGTTTTCTTTTTCTTTGCTCTTTTTTTCTTTCTACTCTCAGTTACCACCTATATTGAGATTTCTTAATCAGTTGGGGGAAAAAAAAGGATTAGATCAGTTATCTGTGAAGTAACTGTGAACTGGCTGAGTTTGTATTTTCCCAATAACTGTAGCTTCAGTATTGCTTGCTTAGGAGTTTTCCCCTTACCTCTTTTGTGCTTCTCCTATACTACCCACTGAGTAGTGCTAACCACTGAAGGTAGAAAGTATTACTAGAAGTCAAGTCAGTAAGTTGACCCAGGTTTCAATGACAAGCTTTTGCTGGGTTTTCCTTTTCTTGGATAAATTAATCTTGTTATGACACAGCCTCACAATGAGTTGCTCTTTGGAAAATCAGAACTGCGAGGTTGATCATGTGCAGGTGGAGTGGGAAAATATGTGAATTTGTTAAATCTTTACTGCAGCAGAAGCACCTGTATTATGCAAATACAATTGAAATTGTCTGCAGCAGTGGTTCTCTTGCATTTGAGTCTATGCAAGTCCAGGTTTTGTTCATTTAAAATTAAAACTGGATTTAGAACTGAATCATGTAGGCAAATAATCCATTTAAAATTTGAATAGTAATTTTTTTGAGAGATGAAAAAAAAAAAAAGAAAGCGTTTTCTGAAATCAGGAATAGGACATACTGACTAGTTTCATAGCCAGGTGAATCTCCAACAACTCCCATATTGACAATCACAGATGCAAGTTGGGTATGAATGTCAAGCCATTGTGTGGTTTTGCACATCTGCCCATGATGGATTCCGGTTTAGTTACTCTACTGTTCTTTCAAGTAATGAAGATCCTTTCGTTACACATACCTCTGAAAAGCAAGTTACAGCTAGCAGCATTCATTCTAGACATCCTATTGGTTATGGTGTCTTTTTTCTTAAGGAAAATTTTAGGTACTAAATTAGGTCTGGTCTGTCTTTTCAATTGGCAGCATTACTGTTTGGTGACATTCTCCCCTATAAATACTAAATAAATTCAGATTAGTGGAATCAGATGAAATTAGAGAAAAAAGGCACATGTTTAGAAAAAAAGGAAATTGACTAAAAAATAAGTCTCTGTTATTTTTATTAGTTTTATTGTATGCATTCTAGATTTGAACACAAATATTTGAAAAAATCCTGTTCTAATGCTCTTAAATATATCCTTCTTCTGTGAGATGTATCACTGTTAGACACACTGTTTGTACATCTGTTTCACTACTTCATTGTATTACAGCTTGTTAATAATAATCATAATGTCACTTAAATATAAATTACAACTTGCTGTTTCTTGCAGATTGCAAGGTTTCATTGTATGTAAATAAAGTATATTTTCTTGACTCAGGGAAATGATTTGTATTTAGGGAGGCATTTTTCTAACCATGTATAGAATACTTCTCTCCAGTGTATTTTTTGCTTTGTTGTGGTTGTTATGATGTGGTTTCTTGCCAAGTGTATTTGCATTACAACAGTCTCAATTAATAATAATATGAAGAAAAAATTAGGTTAATTTATAATCTCATTTTTCAACTAAATTAGAAGCAGAAAATGGAAAGAAATCACTGGGAAAAAGGAGCTTCTTTCAGTCACATGCATTAATTTCTATGCAAAACACAGGTCTCACAGATTCTTCCTGTTTGTGTCTGGTGAAACATAAACACTACTCTCCAGAGCTTTTTTTTTTTAAAAAAAAAAACAACCCTAGACCTTGGGAAAATAAAAGAAAGGAAACTGCAGGTTATCTGCTGCATGGATGGCAGTTTCAAAACAAAGCTTTGTGTTGGTTACATTTTCATTTTGTCTTGTCCCCTCTCAGATTCTGATTCTCTTTACTCTTTGATTGTGCTGGTACCATCCTGTCATAAAAATTAAAAACATGAAGATATATGTAGATATATTTCAAACGGAAGAAACATATTGATACGTTTGCATTGAACAACTGGAGTGTGTCGAAGAGTGTGAGCATTATAAATTTCCATGGAAGAGCTAGTTCAATTTTCACTTTTGACAAAGGTTCTAGGTCCATATTATTAATTTTAATTCTCATGTGGTTCCAAGTCAATAAAAGTTTTAGAAATCTAATGACTGAAGAAAAATATGTAGAATAAATGTATTATTATTGAACAAACTTGTCTGTTTTGATTTGCAGTTAAATAATGTAACCAGTACAAAAATCAATCAACACTTAATAAATTTAAGAAGGCCAAAAATGTGGGTTCTGGCTTGGTTGTAATTTTCAAGAAAAGAATTTTACCAAAGTCAATCAACTGTATAATTTGATGGTGGATAAGTAGTTTTATACCAAAACCAAATTATTATATAATGTCTGAGCCACAACCTCAGTTTCCTCCTTGCATTTTAATTCTCTCATAGTTGCTAACCTTTCCCTACCTCAGAATAGAAAAGCGTCTAAAATAAAAGGACAATTTTGATAAGAACTTTAACAATTGCTTATCAACTAGAAACAGCAAGTAGTAAACCTCAGTACCTTCTTATTTATATACTGTCTACCTAAGAAGGATACTACTTGCTTAAATTTAGAAGTACTTTTCTTTTTGAGTCTTCTTAAGATGTTTAAACAGACTTTCATGAGTAAATTCAAGGGAGTCTCCCAGTAAATGGATGGATGGAAAAAAATACTGAAGTGTTGCAGCTACCTTAGTTCTTGCCTTCTTCTGAAATCTTAAGAGCTGCAGATAAGGAGCCAAGTGCTGGTACTGTCCTGGTAAAACGCTGATTGCTATCATAAGTCTGTCAGCTGCATAGAAAAATTGATGTTGAAATGGTTTATTTCACAGATCTTTGAAGGTTTTGGAAGATCGGTCTTTTCCTGAGGTAGCTGGTGTGAAAGTTTGGGTTTATAGTGGTTATCATGAATTACCTCATTCTGTTTTCCAGTATCTTCTTCAAAAGACTTTGGACAAATCAAGCGTCTGATCCATCTTGAAATGGTTTAGTTAGTTTATCTATAAATGAGAATTACAGGGGAAGAACCCAATTTTGAGCCCAGAAATACTAAGCAGCTGGCATTTTCTGTGTCGCAATTACTAGTTTTTGATTCTCCACTGACCAGCATAAAATTAGTCTGGATTCCTGCTTCTTAAGAAGTTAGTGTGACATGGTGTGGGTCCAGTTTCTTAAGATGTTTGTTATTTCTTGATGGAAAACTTGTGTCCAGTGAAAAGAACTGAAAGAAAAAATATAGCACAACAAAATACAGTTGCTACAGCCTTGGTTCATCACTAAAATTGAGCCAGACTTCTAATTATTGGTGCTTCTTAAATAATTGGAAAGGGGCAAAAAGGTGTTATTTTTCTGAAGAATTACAGTATTACAGCTAATCTTCTACTTTGAAACTGGTCTATAGTTTAGAATGTTTGTGTTCTGAAATGTAAAACTTGGTGAAAATAATTCATTTTAAGGCCTGCCAAAATTAAGTCTTTTGGTGTTTTATTGCTGCACAGCCACTAAGGCTATCCAGAAATCAGTTCTATTTTTAAAAGTTTCGGGGTTTCACCATCTGTCTGTCCTCTGATGTGGAATGTACTAGAACTATTTAAAATATTTTGCTTATAGACACAAGGAGTATGTGTGAAGGAGTAGCACAGATAGTTCAAGTTACGGAAACAGTGTGGCAGCCATAGCACAACACTCTGCTTATTCTTCCTTGGCATGTTGTCTGATTTAGAAGTCGTCAGTTTGCTGAAGTATTGAAAGCATAAAGTTGCTAACTAAAAAACAAGCAATTCCTTTGGCTCATCACACAAAAATCTCTGTGAATTTCAAAACTCTTATGTTTCTTTAATTGCAGCAATTATTTATTTAAATATAAAATATTCACTGTGTATAGTCACTTTTAAATAGGAGTGGAGCAGAGGAAATGTCAATTCATGAGTAATTTCCAGATCCAAGTCACTGATTCCTTGCTCCTGCTGTGACCACTGTCTTTACAGTAATATCGAGCATGTATTGCCTGTCGTTATCCTCTCTTCAGCACTTGCTGTTTGCCAGGTACATACACCCATGTCACCTTTCTTTACAAGTGTGGGGTCATTTTAAGCGTGTTATAAATTAGAACTTCAAAGCGGTAGAATAGATCCTAAATAATTGTTGGTGCAGCTGTAATCTTGGCTACTAAGGTATATGTTAAGTTTCATTCCATAAAATGCAAAATAGAGAGCTGGGGTATTTTATTTTCTTTTCTTTTTCCAGCCCTGCATCGCATTTACATTTTTCTATCAAACACCCTCATACTCTGTCCTGGGAATATTACACTATGTTCCAGTGTAAAGCGCATCTTGTTATGAGACTGATTGAGAACAGGATTAGCATGGAGTTCATGTTACAGGTAGGTATTTACATGATTTTGTGGAATATAGACAACTTTAGTTGCATTTCTATTCATTAAATAGCATTTAAGGAAGAACAAAGCGCAGGATACCATTTGTGTTTTCAGTTTTAGCAGGGAGAACAAACATAAAATGCAGGTCATTTGTGTTAGGATAAGGTTAGCTATTATTCTTATACATAACTTGTAATACTTTTAATATATCGCATATTCTCTTTAATGTTAAGTTATTACCTTGCTTTAGGTTATTGTGATTGGTTGTTAACACTGAGGACCCATTTTACTGACCCCAACTACTGTTGAGTGAGCTAATCTACTCAAATTATAAATAATGAAAATAATGAGAATCCAGCTTCTGCTCTATCCACTGTATACAATTTTCAGTGCTAGGGGCAGCATGGATCATAGAATCATGGATCTTTATATGAGGAAGGATCTTGATATTAGGATTATATTATAAAATAGATCTTTATATTAGAAGAAGCAGTTGAATATATGATTGTAATTTTATTTTAAAAATACACACTTCTGCAGAGTTGTTGGTTTTCTTCATTGCTAAATATATTTGACATGCTTTAAAAAAGGTGGCGAACTGTAAACAGACACCCAGTTAGAAACTTAATGGTAACTTTTTCTGTCAGCTAGGGGTTTCCTTTTTTGTTTGTTTGAATTTTTTAGGATAACATGTATGTGCTTGTCCTTGAGCACATAAGCAGTTGTCAAGTTGACAATACAACAGATGTACCTTTTTTAGATTTTTCCTTACATAAATTTTAAATATCTTTTGCAATTTTTAAAAAGGAATAGCAAAGTAGAGAGCTTGATGACTTTTATTTTTAAAAAGCAGACATAGTTAATGATCTGTTTTAATGTAGATAACTTTTGAAAGCTGATTGTCTTTTACTGGATTTTGTGTGTGTGTATGTAACTTTGAGGAAGTTGGTTCTTTTAAAATACTCAGGTGGAAGGAATCGATTAAAAACTCAGCCCTTACCCTCTGTGTTATAATTTGGTAAATAAAGGCCACGCCTGCTTGTGGTGATGTAGCCTCACAGATTATTATATGGCTTTGAAGTATAGAGGTGCTTAAAACTAGAAAATGGATGCCAAAAAGTGTTTTTATATTCCACTTTGAATTCAACTGTCTTTGTTAAAAAGCTGCATGATAAATTGTACCTGTAGCAGTGATGAGCAAAGAAGAGATTTTTAGTTTTATTTTATTACCATTAAACATTTTTCATGTTAAGCTCTGAAAGCCCAGCTTCTTTTCTCAGTATCATGGATGGTTTGCCTTAAGTGCAAATACATTTGTGTTTGCAAATCACAATTTCTGATATGGACAAGCAAATAATTTTCTGAAATGTCTTTATTTTGAAAGACTTTTTTTGAGGTCAGTTATCAGGGAATGACTTTATTGGCCTTTAGTTGCAATTCAACTGCAACTAAACAGAAAAACTTGTTTTATATATTGAAGTATTTAGTGAAAGTAATAACTATTTATCATTTTAGGTTTTCAACAAGTTGTTGAGTCTGGCCAGCACTGCTTCATCTCAGAAGTTCCAGTCACACATGTGGAGTCAGATGTTGGTTTCCACATCTGGGTTTTTGAAATCTATCTCAAATGTCTCTGGCAAAGACATCCAACCTTTAATAAAGCAGTGGGTGTATCCTTTTTATTCTTGGTCTGGATTGTTAATATGGAGAATGAATTTGTTTTTTAATTGGCAGTACTGTAGGAATGCGAGGAGAGGTATGAAATATCTTTGCTTAAAACAGTTAAGTACATTATTCTTTGAATTAAAAATAGATGCGAGCCACAAGTTCCCACTCCCTTCATAGTCATTCAGAGTATGCTGGCTTTTTGGGGTGTTCTTTACTAAATGGGGCTTCATGATTTTAAGTTTTACTTTGAAAGAAGTAGAAGAACTCTGCTGGAATTTAAGGCCAAATTATACTAAAGGGATTCCAGGGGACACTGCCCATAGAAATGTGCTGAAGTCTGACATGGAAAATGCTATAGTCTGGTGCATTTTAAGATGTGATTTCCAGTAAATCACCCTGAAGTAAGTAACCTAAAGCACAGATTGATAGTCTAAAATACACTAACATTTAATAGCTTGCTGGCTTGTGTTAATATTACAGTTTCAGGTAAAATAAACCTCTGTGTGTGGATTCTTCAAATTTCAGTGATACTAGTCAAGGAATAGGGTTTCTTATTTTTGGATTGATATTATGGTAAATTTGAATTTTCTCCATTTAACAGGTTTACTTGGTAGTTCTAATTAACATGACTGTAGGTTAAACTCGTACATGATTGCAGCAAAACCATACCTTACAGTTCTAACAGAAAACAAAAGTAGGCATTAATATACAGACGTTATTTACTTGAGCTGACTTAATATGCATCTAAATATTAACTTAAAAACACTGTATAATTAATATTTAAAGAGTAATCTGAGAAGTTAGTATTTTATCTGCATCAAAAGTATTCATGAAGTATAAATACACATTATTCTAATTTCCACACTTAACTGTGCCAAGTGCTTGAGGAAAGCAGGGGTTCTCTATGTACATATAATCACACTGCAGCTATACCTAAATGCCAGCATTAATGTCGGAGTTGGGTGAATCTTAACTACAGCTGTTCTGCAAGCAAGGAAGGAATTGTTACTCTCAGATTTGGAGATTTTCAGCTTCTCTGGACTTTGGCCCTGAAGTTGATCCTGTTAACTGTAACTTGTGTTTAACCTTACGGTTGCAACCTCCCTACCATGCTTCAAAAACTGTTGAATCTGTGATAGTAGATTTTCCACCTTGTTAGACACCAGGAGGTCTTTTTATTGGTTGGAAGGGTATCTTACTACTTTTGACTTCCACTGTTGAGTGCTGTGTTGATGCTGAGCTTAAGCCTTGTGCTGAAGAAACCACTAAAAATGCCTTAAGCTGTATCTGATGATGAAATCACAAACCTTTATAAAAGGCAGCCGCTGTGAACAGAACCATTCTGGACCAAATGACCATATTTTGGGAGAGAAGTTAATAATGCGTGTACGATAGGAAGCATCTCTGAACCTGGCAGGCCCTCCCTTAAATGTCAGGACATGAAAGAACAGGTTTTTCTTCCCTGCTTTTGCCTTGTGTTGTCAGAGCCTTGTTGGGAGAATGCAGTAGACTAAAATACTTCTTTCTAGAGTTTTAATTTTACTATAAATAAAGAGTAGAAATGGCTGTCATACAAATAATGAATGAGGAAGTTTTTCACAGGAATAGTTGACTTGAAGAAATTTTTGCCTGTGACAAAAACGCAGAGTGAGATCATTACTTTTTGTCAGTCTTATTTTATACTCTCATGTAAATGTGAACTTGTGTACACACGCACACATGTGAATGCTGAATGCTCACAATGACTGAGTTGGAAAAGCTGCAATAAAATAATTGAGTTAAATCTAACGTGGGTAGGAAACAGAAGCTAATGTCTACATTCCCCCCTGAGTTTTATTTAGTTGAAATATATAGTAAAACAAACCAGATTTAAATTATTGAAGCCTTACTCAGTTACTTTCCCTTAGGGCATGCCAAGGACATTGGATGTGGTGGGGTCCGATACAGTTTTTCATAATGACTTCTTTCTTCCTAGATAATTTTCATTGTACTTTAGGTTTTTTTTTCATACGGTACATGATTATACATTACAGTTGAAAGAAAAAGAAAATCTTGAAAAGTTCGTGAATGACCATGTTTTCATTTCCTGATTTTCTTGGGATAGTAATTTCTAGGAATGAAGCATAAAGCAAGTGTAAAGAGTGAAAACATTGAAAATAATGTTTATTTATATCTCCTGCATTGTGCATTAGAGTTCCTATACTGCTTATTAGTGATCAGAGTGGAGTTGTAAAATTTTATGGTAGTTTTGCATTTAATAGAAAACGGAATGTATTGGAATTAGAAATAAAACAAGACTACACGTCTCCTGGGACTCAGAAATACGTGGTAAGGTTGATTTTCATTATTTTACCTACGCATACAAGTATACCTACACATTAATAAGGATAATTTTAATGTTATCAACAAAATCTTTTAAACTTGAAGGGTCCTCTTAAAGTGACAGTGCAAGAACTTGATGGATCATTCAACCATACATTGCAGATTGAAGAAAACAGTCTTAAACATGATATACCTTGCCACTCTAAAAGCAGAAGGTAAGAATTAAAATACGAACTGCAAATATTTTTAGTATGGGTGTATGAAAACATATAGTGTATTGATGATAAATATATGCTTTTTAAATTTTAGTGTTTATATTTTGTTAATCTTACTGAGTAAGATTTGCCTGTGATATAAGGGGAGAAAATAGAATTTACTACTGTTTATGGACAGCAGGAAACCTTTCATTTTATAGGCATTTTTTAATTATAAGGAAAGATCGTATAGAATGAGTTGAATGAATACTCTAATTAATTAGAGTACTCAAAATGCCTTTGAATGGGAAAGACAAATTAGAGGGAAGACAAATGTAGGCCAGGGGAATGCCTCAAGTCAAGGCATATGAATGAAGCAATTGCATAGTTTTCCTTTTCTGTTAAGAGTGCCAAGGCTGTTCACTAAACCTAATGAGCCAGAAAAGTAACATACTTCCCAAACAGATTTTCTCAGTTTCCTAATGCATTTTAATAACTAGTTTGACCTCTGCTTCTCAAAGTTGCATGTTTATGTGTAATTGTAGAATTGGTGGGAGTCAAGTTTAAAGCATTGTAAAATATTAGTGATTATTATTTGAACAAAACTAATGCGCAGTTCAACTTTGTCAATATTTTTTGCTGGAGAGAGCATTATATTCGATGTGGTAAATCACAGAGTACTTTTTCAGGCTGAAGCTCCATTTATGAATACATCTTTGCTAGTATGACAAATTTTTTAATACCTGTTTTTTTCTATTTTATTTTTTTTAAATAGAAACAAGAAGAAAAAGATTCCACTGATGAATGGAGAAGAGGTGGACATGGACCTTTCTGCTATGGAGTAAGTTAGGTTGTTAGAGACTAAAGCATGCCTATTTTGAACAATTTGATAGTAATCTTGTACTTCATTATATGACTGGCAAATTTCAAGACTGCCACATTTCTTTGCTGCCTTTGAGACTTTTCTTTGGTAGCTGGGAAAATTCTGGGGAAGTGTAAAATGTATGGATTAACTACTATGATCAGTTTTAAGAAATAATAGTCAGGATAAGATGATAGAATAAATTATTTAATTCTTTCTTACACATTTCTAATGATACCTTTCCGCTGACTTCATAGGTAGAATATAAACAAGAATTTGCTTGAAACAAAGTAAGAGCAATTTCTGTTGGACTTTGATTAAGACCATTTAACTAGCACTAAGACAGACAAGTTCCTTAAATCTGTGGTTAATTCTGAAAGAAACCTTTCAGATTGAAAATAAGTGATTTAATGCTTTGTACTGAAATTCATACTGGTATTAATTCCAGTTGGAACTGTTTATCTCTTTGGAAGCAAATTCTTGCTCAATACCCACTTTACCCTCCTTGACTTGGAATAGCAGTGCTCTCGGAAATCCTGAAGGTGTTGGTATCTTGTTTGCTGGCTGAGGGAAGTAAATAATCTGCTCTTGCAAACTAACCGTGTCACTTTGAAGAAGGATAGATTGCTTGTCACCTTAAAAGTGTTGGAGATTCTTGTTAAATATAACCTCTTCTAAAATATGATGAGAAATAATTTTATAGGGGATATTTTCATTGAGCAAACTTTTGTTATCATTTCTATATTATAGATGACATATGAATAAATAGTTTTTAATTGTATCTAAGAGCAATTAGCATAAGTATTTATCAGTTGTTCTGACCAGTTATGTTTAAATAGCTATTGCAGCACGCTGAGCTGAGATCTTGATGATTTTCTTACAACTACCTTTGAACTGGTATATGATTTTATCTGCTAAACTTCTAATCAACAATGCTGTCATTCTTTTGTCCAGTTTGGACTCCTCTGCTCCAAGCATATATGATAATGTTTGCTCTTTTCTATTCTTCTAAATCCTGCGTATGCACTGGTCTTTTCATTATCATTTCTTCTCCAGCTACTGACTTGACAGGAATTCTAGATACTTTGCAGATGTATATAGAAATACATATCATATTCATAATGGTGCTCTTTTAATCATTCCAAACTCTCTCCTAATTTCAACTCTGTATTTTGCTGTTAGCAATTTTGTGTGGAAAGCTGAGTAAGAGACTTTATTATAGGTTGTGCTTGTTGCTCCCATAAATGACTTCTGCAGTCATGGTGTTGTGTGAATACTAAAGTATAAAGTGCTTCTCTGGATGGAATACAACTGAGTGAAAGGTAGTCTGTAGGACTAAAATTTTAATCCTTTCACTGTTATTATCATTTGACTTGGCAGGCCTGTGCATTAGCATGGTTACGCTTGTCAGCTTTCGACATCATAGCAATTGTGTGTTTGTAAAGCACTTTCACATCTGTTGGTAAAAAACAGTATATAGAAAACTGGGTGTTTACCACCAGATTTTGTTGGAAGGTAAAAGGTGATCAAGTAATACCTATGAAATTTATGAGGAAGTACAATTAAGCATTTTTCAGGTTATACAGTAGTTGACCGTGAACTCAGATCTGTACGTTAAAAATACTAAACGCTATATTCATTGTAATATATTAGAGGTTTGACAGATTGCCCTGGGAGGCTACAGAATTGCCATCCTAGAAGCAGGCGACTGGGCCAGGTGACTTTTGAAAGTCTCTTCTAATTTAGATTCCTTTATGGTTCTTTTGACTCTAAATACTTCAAAAATAACTCGTATCAAGTTAGAACATCTTCTGAGTTTCTATAGTCTTGAAACGTTGTAAGCTATTAATGTTTTTCATGTCTGTCTTAGTGCTGATTCGCCTTTGCTCTGGATAAGAATAGACCCTGATATGTCAGTACTGAGGAAGGTAGAATTTGAACAATCTGATTTCATGTGGCAGTATCAGCTTCGATATGAGAGAGATGTGGTTGCACAAGAAGAAGCCATTCTGGCACTGGAAAAGTTCCCTACTCCAGCATCACGGCTTGCACTGACTGATATACTAGAACAGGAGCAATGTTTCTACCGAGTGAGAATGCTGGCCTGCTTCTGCCTTGCAAAGGTGAGGTTGTGTGGATGGGAGAAAGGGAAGAAATCTGCTAGACATTGTAAGTGTTTGAAAATGGGTCAAAACTCATCACAGTTCTTAAACTAGCTTGATATTTAGCCTCTTAAAAGCATTTGCCAAGTATTTTTAACATGACTGATTTGAAAGGAAAGCTGTATTATTTTAGTCTGTAAATGGAGACTGCAGAAGGCTTTCATAATTGTCAAAATTGAGATGTCAGACATGAAAACCACAAGGGATTTTTCCAGATTTCATTAAGTTGCTGAAATAAAAGGCTTTTGTTTAATATTTTTTTCAGAGCCAAAATGTATTTTTTTATTTTACTGGGAAGTTCCTTGGCCTGTCTGTTGAGAACTCTGGAGTGCTGAAATTCATGTCTGTCTACTGTGAATTCAGATTGCTGTTCTATATTGTTTCAGATTGAATAGGGGCACAAAAGAAACAGCATGTTGGCCTGCAATTAAATATTAAAAAGCCAAATAATTGACTTGAAAAGGGAGGGTTTCTTTTTTCTTTAGACACAAAAGTAGTATTAAGAATGAAAATTAGTGAACCATATAAAACATTTCTGAGTGGAAACACAGAAGAATTAAGAATTTCTAAAAAGGCATGTTGTTGGCATACTTTTATGGACATAAAGGTATACTTATTGACAATTTGTAGGGTTCAGGTTATTGGTATATAGCTTGCTTTCTGCTGTGTACCTGTTGAGAATAATTCACTACCTGTATAGAAATAAATCCTTTGGCCATATGTTGAAAGTCAAAATCCAAGGAATGTTTGTGACAAAGCGTTTTAGTATTGTGAAACACTGATGTAATACTGCCAGTGCACGTGCTAGTATTGGTACTGCCAGTGTCTGACTTAAAATATGCACGTTTCATAATGAATTCACTTGGAATATTTAAAAGTGTATATTCCACAGATAAATATTAAAAGAGCAGTTGTTACAATGTTTAAATGGAGTAGTTTTTTCAGTCTTTACTTTGAATTTTCAGGCAATTGGGCTGCAGATTATCATAACCAGTTTTGATCAGTTGTAGTTGCATGAAAAATCTTGGGTCTTCAGATAAAGCAGGTGACTTTCAGAAACAAATTATAAAGCTTAAGCAAAAAGTATGGCTGTGACATTGAATTGAGGTGATGGAGCTTGGCAGGGCAGAGTTGTAGGTATGCTCATGTAAGTTATCTAGGAATGTGTAATGTGTCCTATCACTAGTTCCAACATCAGGGTGTTAGTAAGAATCACTTCCTGAAGTTATTAACTTAGTTTAATTTTCACGGCCTGAGTTGAAGGATGCAGAAATAGAGTGTACCTGCCATCTTTTTAAGTAGAAATAATGCAAGGCAGGCTACTTGTGTTATTGTGTGGGGAATGTACAAAAAGATTAAATTCAGAGTGTGTAGTGTATCAGTAGAGTAAGTAGAAAACATGGATTCTAACAGTGTTTAAAGGGAAACTCAAATGGGGCAGAACACATGGTAAGACTAAAAGATACTGAAAAGATGATGATTTAACTGCTGTTCATTTAATTTGGAAATGCAGTTGGTCATCTATAGATTTTGCAAAATGAAACGCTTAAAATAAGTAGAAGCTAAAAATATTTTAAATTTTACACTCCAATTTTAATGAAGTATTTAATATCCTGTCAATATAGTAACCTTTGATAATATTTTTGAGGCTGGGTGTTATTTTACACTGCTACAGAAATCTCACATTTGCAGTTTTAAGTTCATCATGGTTTCTAAGAAGTCTTTGGGATTAAGCTTCCTCTGCAGGAAGAGTCACTGTGTAGCTTACAGAAACAGCTATGTCTGCATCTTTAGTTCGAAGACTTCAGTTATTGCAAAGGGAACATCTAGTCTGACTGCAGTATCTTCTCTCTCTGACTTTCCTGTGAAGCCTGACTTAATGGGAAGGTGGTTTTCAGTAATAAAGCACCCATTTTATGTAAGAGCAATGGTGAAAGGGATTAGTATCCATCTTTAGCCTCTTGCTTTTCTTTTTCTTATTGCATGTGTAACAGGCTAATTAATTTGAAACAAGCTAATTAATTTGGAAGGAAATAATCAAATTCATTTTCTTCTGAGTGAAAACAGATTATTTTTTTTCCTTCATTTGTGATGTGTCTGTGACAGTGTAAACTCCTGCTGCATTGTAGGGTGCATTGGCCCCATTTGTTCGTGCACACACAGACACGCACACACACGCAATCTGTCGTCAGGTCTAATCCCCCATCAGGCATAGGTGTTCTCCTCTGCAGGCTTCCACTGCTCCGTGCAGCAAAGATACGAAACCCAGGATGCTGGGAAGGCACAAAAGCAGTTTTGCCTTTGTGGAATCTTACTGCCTTACACCAAAACAGACTGCAGCAATACAGTTGTCTCAGTGCACAGTCTCTTTGTGAATTGCGATTGAAGTTAGAGGTAGCTGACTTGCCTTTCACTTTAGGGGTGGTCTTTTAGGGTGGCTGAGGCCTTCTTAAAGTCTAGGCTGAGGTTACTGGCAGGGTAAATTTGGGAAGTTGGTATTGCAAAAGCCTCTTCCATCACTGGCTTCTGTAGAGTCAGAAAACTTGGCTTAGTCAACACAGAATTTTCATCTAAAACATAAAAGAGAAAATAATTAAGAACAGAAGTTTATCATGGAAAGATAATTAGTTACAGACATCTTCTAAATGGAACAATTTTCATAAAATTTACCTTTAATGTAGAGAAGATATATTAGGGATGGCAGTGGAAACTTAGCTAGTATAAGGTAATACGTTGATGGAAGTATGTATCTATTTGAAGGACACTATGTTCTTGGCAATTATCCTTTTTGATTATTGGAAATGTGTGTTTTTCTACAGCCAAACTAAACTTGCAGTGGTGATGTTAATATGATTTCCTTTCCCCCCTAATTATACAGATTGCAAATTCCATGGTAAGTACGTGGACAGGACCACCAGCCATGAAATCACTATTTACCCGAATGTTTTGTTGTAAGACTTGTCCAAACATTGTGAAGACCAACAACTTCATGAACTTTCAAAGCTACTTTCTGCAAAAGGTAAAATATTTTTTTTTCATTGAACATTTTAAAAGAAATGTCAAAATGCAAAAATGATCATACAATTGACAAGTACAGGAACATGGGTAGCACAGTTCTGCTTTTTGACCCCTTCATAAAAATCTGAAGTAACTTCTTTCTTATATGGCATCTGTTTGTTCCATCTTAGTCAAAAATCAGTTAATAAAATTTTAGCAATTTTTTCTGAGTAGCTGACATTAAATTAGCAGTTTCTTCAGAAGAATGGAATACATATAATAATTATTTGTATTTGTGAGCTCGCTCTTATATAGAGTTTATTGCACAGTAACAAAGCTACTCATCTTTTAGGTGAATTCAGCAGCTGTCTTTATTCATTAATGACAATGATATTGTACTGCAAATAAAATCTCATAAATCTTACCTTAAATTTGTGGTCTTTTTAGTTCAAGGCATTGCATAGTCCTTCTTGCCCCCTCCTTTCTATTAATTGTCAACAACATGTATTGCTGTAGCTTACTTTAATGTTAATGCAGGCTTTTTTACTGGGACCTATAGTTGTTAGTTGCAGAGTGGACAACAAAATGAATTACAATGGTTTTCTCTCAAGAATCGCGTTATAATTATTGAATAATTGAGTTCTTAGTTCACAGATATCATATTCCTGATTACAGAGAAAACTCAAATTTTGTTTTCTTACTCTGCCCAAATCGGCTTCATCCTTCTCCCTGTGTCTCTTTCTTGGATCTTTTTATGTATTTTTCTGTACTTTTTTGTCATTGTTCATTTTTTCCCACTAAATCTTATACTTTTCTCCCTTTAATCCGATATCCCAGGTTTATAGGTCTAGAGCAAGAATCCTAAATATACATGAGTGGAGCCTAAGAGAGCTGCTTAGCTCTTTCTAAAATAAATACCTAATCAGGCTAATACCTGTTAGGCTAATAATTCTTTAGGCTTCACTGGCTGCATTGGATCTGTACTTCTCAATGGTAATGAAAGCTTAGATATTAAATTCACATGAAAACACCAAAATTCAGCATCTGTCACAGAATTAGTTCCATCCCCATTTTCTGTTTTTCATTTTTTTCATTTGTTACCTTTTTGATAATGCTTTGATTTGAGTGTGTTTTCCTGAATATACTTTTTTTTTGAAATGTGTCTGCACTATGACTAATTATTAAGTAATAATTACATATTTTATCAGAAAATTATATAGCATGTGGGATGACATTCAAAAAGCATTTAAATCCAACTTTCAGAGATTTTTGTAGAATTGTTCATTGGTCATTTTTAGGATGAAGCTCTTTTCAGGGTGTAACTATCTTTTCACTAATGTATGAATGATGATAATATTAATTTTATTAAACAGACTATGCCTGTTGCCATGGCCCTTCTGAGGGATGTTCACAATCTCTGTCCTAAGGAGGTTTTAATGTTTATTTTGGATTTGATCAAGTATAACGATAACAGGAAGAATAAGGTAAAGAATGTGTTTATTTTCATGTCTCACAATTTTGTTAAAAAGAGCCTTAGTTAATATACTGTATGATGTTTTATGCCACTAACATAAATACCTGACTTTTTGTGCTTGTTGACTTACTGAAGAGCCTGTCTTCATTTGCACACATACTTTTCTTGCTTTACTCTTTTTTATTCAAAATACCAAGGTGTTTTGAGAAAATATGCATGAGGCTAATATGTAGCACCCACAGTTAGGCACTGGTTGCTGGGGATTTTTTCACCTTGAGAAAAATATTTGAAAGAGCAAGGAAAGGAAATTTACTTATTTTTAATGATATACAGGACTCTGGAATTCTGGCTTCTGAATGTCAGCGCTAGCTCACAGAACTGTGTTGTCTTCATCTAGTTAAATATCAGCTGAAACCTAGGTTGATATTGTTCCATCACTAAATTGAAGCATTTGAGTTGGAATTGTTGTCATCTAAAGTTCCTTCCTACACAGACCACCTCTGAATAATGATTAGACCTTTAAGATCCTGAGATGATGATTTCTCTATATAGAGAGAAACTGTCTGATTTTCTCAGGTGCTAAGCCCCCATTAACCTTGGTGGCCTTGGTAATGAATACAGAAACAGGTAGTTTTAGATGCTCACATTTAGAAATACTGGCTTTTATTTCCACATCTGGAAATTTTTCAATGCCTGATTTTTCCATTTTTATAAAACGATGTATTACTACTAATATGCTTGTATTACAGAGTGAAAGTTAATGACTGATAGTAGGTCTGCTATCATTTTCAGAACAAATTTTTTCCTGTTTTTTTTTTCATGCAGTTTCTCACATGCTTTTTGCTTTAAGATCTTGTCCCGTGACAGTGCTCGAACATTTCTTAGCTTTTAAAGAATATGTATTGTTCTATTTGCTTGTGTTTAAATGCTGTTTTAATCTAGTTTTCAGACAACTACTATCGTGCTGAGCTGATTGATGCCCTGGCCAACTCTGTAACTCCTGCAGTCAGTGTGAACAATGAAGTTCGAACATTGGATAACTTAAATCCTGATGTTCGACTTATTCTTGAGGAAATTACCCGTTTCCTAAATATGGAGAAGCTTCTTCCCAGTTACAGGCACACCATTACAGTCAGGTGTGGTGTTATAATTGTTGTACGCATGAAGACAGTGGACACATTAATGCTATTTTCTTGGGTTTGATGTACCTCTTGGTAGTTACTATTTGAGATTTTAGCTTTTGTGTCTTAGTCTTAAATGTCAATTACTGAAATGTTCATTACTGAAACCTAACAATGGATTTCACACGGTGGGGGATTCTGTTTGTGTTTCTGCCTAATTCAGAGTTAGTGAGAGCTGTGTGTTAATGTTGTGAAAGTAATTGTAACATGTTCATTGGGTAATATCATTCTAGAAAAATTGCAGTATTTTATTTTGAAAAAAGTAATTTTTTTCTTCTTGGCTGGCATTCCATTAACCTAATGTAGATTTCCTCTTTATGCCTCATCCAGCTGTTTAAAAGCTATTCGAGTGCTTCAGAAGAATGGGCATGTCCCAAGTGATCCTGCTCTCTTCAAGTCATACGCAGAATATGGACACTTCATAGATGTCCGAATAGCAGCATTGGAAGCTGTCGTTGATTACACAAAAGGTACTTTTTTCAAACATTTTGACACTTTGTAACACTTGTGATATAGTAGAAAAATACTTCCCTCATTGATATTAGGTTGAAATAGTATCTACCAGAAGAGCTCTTGTGATCACATGTTTTGATAAGAATCTGAGATTTCTGTGAATGCTTTATCCTAGAGAATGCAAGTTTTATGAAGATGTGGTGAGCATTGTTTCTCAAAGTCTTACAAATTGAATCAGATATGAGTTTTGAAATAGTAAGTAGACAGCACAATGAGTAGGATGAGGGGTTTTGATAATTTCTTTTTAATGCTTTGTTTTCAGTGGTGATAGTTCAGTTGCATTCAGCCATAATAGCCAGTCAAAGTTCTTGGTTTTGCTCTATCTTCTTGCTAATCCCTTTATTTTGCTTTTTGCATGCATCTTATACTTACAGTCGACAACTTATAGTCAACAAATAATCCTTAAAATGCTTTGGTCTTACTGCTGTCATTTTGTCCAAAGATTTCTCAAACTAGATAGGCAACAGGAGACTTCAAGGCGATGGGAGTCTTTGAGTGAATGCATCTTGCAGACCTTGGGCATACAGACCAAAACCAGACTGTCACACAGAAAACCAAGTAACTTCAAGGGTGGCTGTGTGCTGAGTGTCACTTTCAAGCTCAGTCCTCAGTCTCGTAATTCACCAGGCATTCTGGATCCATAATCCACAGCACATGTACCATTTGGTGACCCTGTGAGTGATACCCAGCTAGAATTAAGAACTCTACTGGTGCTGTGCACCTCTCTCTTAGGCTGCTCACTTTGTTCCTCCCTTCAGAGGGTGTTAGTGGAAAGATTTGCTGGAGAATGGAAAGCTTACTCATCAGCCTGCTTCCTTTAGAATAATCTCCTCTCTAATTCATCCCACTCTTTGGAAAGACAAACTGATAGAAATAATGTTTTCTCATTGAATTCCTGACCTTTTATGGATAGTGTTTATAGTTAATAACTGACTTGGATCAGAAAGTGTTTGCATTGCAAAGTAATATATCTTTAAAACAGCTGATCAAATGGGTTGCTGTATAAGCAATATAGAGTAAGTTGTTTCAGATACTCTACAGGAAAGTAAAATTTGAATGGTAAAAAATAGTAGAAAAATTACTTGAAGAAATCACTGATTGAGCTGACTGTAGTCTTTGACTGAACTCACTGCGAGATCTGGAAAAGATGGATTAGACTATTACTGTGCCTAACTTGCCCCTTGCCAACTGCTTTTTCTCTGATGCAGAGGTAACAGATGCAAATATCTAGCTCCTATAAGGTCCGTAGAGTCCACAACACAGCCTGCTATTTAACTGCTCATCATTATCATTTCTCAAATACAGCTTTCCAACACTGAACACATTAGCTTCTGCTCCTGCTGTAAGACTGGTAAGTTTTTGGTGGAGGGGTAAATCCAGAAGCTCAGTGTGGTGACTGACTTCTTCAGCCACGCCATACAGAAGTCAGCAGTGCTTGTCTCACAGAGCCCTAAACCTGGCTTTGAAAGACAAAATGATTGGCTGTCTATTGCCAAGAGGTCTGATTCTAGTTGTTCCTGGTTACCTGGTTTCCAGTTCGTATTGGATGTAAACCAGCAGCTATCAAATGCCTGTTGCTTGTGCCAAAGCTGGCTTTTTAACAGTTCTTGTAAAGGAAGCTGACAGATTTTGTAATTTCCATAAAAAAGAAAGTCTGTATTTTCTGGGACAGTGTGGAACTCCCATGTTTTTCTATCAACTCTCAGGGCAGGAATAGCACTGCTTTTTTTAAGTTACTTTAAAAGAAATAATTTCTCCATGGAACTGAATAAGTTGTTTTCTTTGCTCTTAATAGTAAGGCTTCTTTTGAGACACGGTAACTCTAAAATGCTTGAGGCAGCATATAAGGACTTGGACAGTCGATCCAAACTGTCTTGAAGTGAATTGACTTTATTAACTTTTTAAAGTTAGCTTCTGATAGTTGTATATATACAACAAAACAGTTGCATATTTATAGAGGTAACAACAAACTGTTCTAAATAAGTATCCATGATTATCTTATCTCAGTCATTTTAAAGTTTAGGGTCTCAGTGATGCTCTGCTGTAATTGAGAACTGATACACCATCTCTTGTAATTTGAAAAAATATCAAGGATTTTTACTTCAGAAAGCAATTACTTATTTTATGACTACTAGAAGTATGAAAATACGCACACCTTTCTTTTCCCATAGCCTTCTCCTAGACAAAGCGGCAAGATACAGGCCGGATGGGTGGCCTGTGAGATGGGTAGGAAATTGGGTCATGGGCCACACTCAGAGGATGGCAATCAGTGGGTTTTATTCGGTATGGTAGCTGGTCACAAGTGGGGTGCCTCAGGGAATATCTGCATAAATGATCTGGACAACAGCATTGAAAGCTCTCTCACCAAGCTTGTTGATGACATGAAACCGGGTGGTGAGGTGGACCTGTCAGAAAGGAGAGCCATCTTACAGAGAGACCTGGACAGGCTGGAAGATTGGGAAAGCAGAAGCTGTATGAAGTTCAACAAAGACAAATGCAAGGTCCTGCACCTGGGACAACATAACCAAAAAGCCCAGTACTGGTTAGGATCCATGTGGCCGGGGAGCAGTGTCGTTGAAAGGGATCTGGGGTTGTGGTGGACAATAAGCTGACCATGAGTCACCAGTGCCACCCCTGCAGCAATGAAGGCAAATCAGATCCTGGGCTGCATCCACCGGGGCATTACTGTCAGAGATAGAGATGCAATTATTGCACTCTATTCAGGACTTGTCAGTCTGCATCTGGAGTACTGTGTCCAATTCTGGCCCCCAGAATTCAAGGAGAGCAGGCAGACTGGAGAGGATCCAGAGGAGAGCCACAAATATGATCAGAGGGCTGGAGAACCTGCCCTTGTGAGGGAAGACTGAAGGAGTTAGGTCTTTTCTCTCTGGAGAAGAGAAGGCTTGGGGGGGGCTTGTGACAATACTGCAATACTTAAAGGGCAGTTACAAAGAGGATGTAGGCTCTCTCTTCACAAGTAACCACATGGAGAGGATAAAGGGCAACAGGTATCAGTTGCACTATAAGAGGTTTCATCTTGATATAAAAAAATAAATGTTTTACAGTGAGAGCAATCAATCAGTGGAACAGCCTCCTGCAGGACATGGTGGTATCCCCATCGCTGGAGGTTTTCAAGATGCACTTGGGCATGGTGTTAGATAATCTCATCTAGTCCCCATTTCCCACAAAAGCTTGCGCCAGATATCTTTTGAGGTCCTTTTGAAACTGGGTGTATGACTCTAGGATTTTTCTGGCTTAATAAGATTTGTTCTGCCTAAGGTCAGGTTTAATTTGTCCTTGCTCCCCAAAATGTGTCTTAGTTGCTATAGAAATTTGAAGAACAGGTTAAATGCATTAGCAGCAAAGCTGTGGAATTCTAGCAGGCCTAGTTTACACTATAAGGCAAATATCAGGGGAGACTTTAATTCAAGAACAAAGAAGTTTAAGAAGCAAAAAAGACTATGGTGGTTTCTTTAACCACAAAATACGGTGTTTATTGGTTCTGTTATCCAGTATTATCAGCCTGTAAAAGATTAATCTCCTAGACTTCTCATTTTCTAATTAAAAACCATTTTTAAATCCCCTTTGTTAGCAGTCAAAGTAATGTAACTTCCTGTCTTCGCCATGTTGTGAGTCTTTGCTGCACAGTTAGTTATACAATATTATTTTTCTTCCATGCAAAACAACTTTTGTATGCAGTGTTCTAGCTGCCATCTATCCCAAGCAAGGGAGCTGCCAGGAAAAGCAGCTGTGCACTGCAGTCGCTAATCCCTTAAAAGTATGTCCTAGGTGTAGCTTTTCAAAGATTTCTCCGGTTTTTAAGACAAATCTGAGATTGCAGTTCTGGTCTGCATGGATGCAAATTTGCTCTGGAATCATCCAGAACTGGTTAGCCATGGTCTAAACAGTGCAGAATGTGAGCTAGTGTGTTCTGCCTTTAAACAGGGCTTATCAACCCAGTTCAGTGCCTCACCAGTATAACCAGTTCCATTCTGGTTGGATTGCAGGAAGAACAGAGCTGACTTGCAAGTGGCCTGCAAAATACTATTCAGCCATCTTCTAAGTAATAGTATAATGAAGTTTTTAATTGCTTGGCTGCCTCTTCCCAGCCCTGGAAGAAATACTGTGTTCTAGTTATCCAAAGTATTTAAAGAACTTCTAATCGAACTGAAGTGCTAGTTCTCATAATATAATTTAAATGATTTTCTCTTCCTTTAAAAGCAATTTACCCTAGTAAAATAACAAGGGAATAATAGATATTAGAATTGATTAGACTAAAATAGTTGTATTTAAAATTTTTTTGATGGAAAACTGATTGAGATCAGGAAGGAAAGTTGAACTGAGGTATATAGAGCTGAAAATAGAGTAGGCTGTACAGATAAAGAAAGAAATACATTGCTAGGACCACAGAATAGAAAGCAACATGTTTTTGGAACTGTCCATACAGGAATGATTAATACACTGCAATTTCTGAAGTAAATCAAAGGCTAAGCAATCTCTTCATTGTTATGAGAAAATGAGAATACTGCTGTAAAATCTTACAGTTATGCACCTGAGAAAAAGATTACTTAAAAATTCTTTGGTTTTTTGTGTAATCAGTGGTGATGGTATCCTGTGTTGTTTCCTGTTGTGCAGTGATACTCTGACAATCAAAGTAATTTTGTCAAGGTAATTTGAATTTTAAATTAACAAACTGATTTTTTTCCAACAGTGTCAGGTAGCAATTTTCTAGAAGCATGTGTGGATAAGTTTCAAAATACATTTTAATTGCAAAGTATACTGATTAAAAAAACTAAAGAAGGTTACTAAGAGGAATACGCTTGCAATTTTGTGTAAGCCCTGTAGTCTTCCTATCCTATTTACAGATAATAATCTTTCACCGATTGCTGCGTATGAGATTCTATAGCAAATATTATAATTGTGATTGTTGAAAGGATATTTGAATGTGTCCATTTTAGGAAGCACTCGATATCAGGGCGATCACTTACTTTGTGACCTTCCCAATCAACACTCACGACTGACAGAGTAATAATCAATCTGCTAATAATCAAGT
This sequence comes from Gallinago jamesoni, assembly GCA_025769975.1. Lineage (NCBI taxonomy): Eukaryota > Metazoa > Chordata > Aves > Charadriiformes > Scolopacidae > Gallinago > Gallinago jamesoni. Next base: position 139,541,844 of record JAOQGH010000012.1, on the reverse strand, counting down.
TGCTGGTTATTGAACAGCTGAAGCCTGGACAAGTTTCGTGTGCATTTCTGTTTCAGTAAATTAAACCACCTTTTACTTTGATTTTGCAATATAGTTATTTAAATTCCTCTAGTTGCAGTGACTCAAGCTAATTCAGGGATTTGTAATTGTCTTGATCAAAATCCTCCAGTTTATGTATATTTATAGGCATTTTATTTTATCTTTCTTTGCAGTTGATAGGAGCTGTGGAGAACTACAGTGGCTGCTTGCTATGGTTCAGCATGATCCTGTACCCTACATAAGGTTAGTGAGTTAATAAAGAGCCAGTATTTTTCCTAATGTTGGAACTAAGTAAATCCTTGGCCTGATATCACTAGAATAGATCAAATGCTTAACTGCTTAAATTTTTCACAAAACCTTTTTTTTCTGCTTGTTATTTTATATGAATTGAAATTTGTTTTGATGTTTCAACAGCTCACATCTCAAAATTAATATACTCTGTTCTTATTCTTTATTATGTTATTTTTGTCTTTTGTGGAAGTCTGAGATTATAGGTAATTTTGTGATTATAAATAAAGTATATGGATCCAATGTTGCGTATGGCGGAAAGTCTTCATGATATTTAGAAAAGACAAAGGTTGACACATAGTGCACACAATGTTTTGCCAGCAAGGAGTGTAAAGCAATTGTTAGACTGTAGATGGGGTGAAAGGATAACGTGAAAATACGGTGTAATTTCTAGTATTGCCTGTTTCAATTTTGTTTTCACCAATGAGGGTTTGGATATTTTAGCACGTTAATTATAAAGCCTTGAACACTGGGGTTTGTAATCATTGATTTTTCCCTAACATTTTTCTTCTTATTGAAACCATTAAAATACAGAGCTTCAAAGATTAATAATATTCATTTTATTCTCTGTAGGTGATTCCTTACAAAGATCATAGCTGCAAGATTGTTTGCTATTTAATTTTGTTATTCTTGTTAATGAAAGAAGATACAGTTAGACTCACTGGAGAAGATTTAGCTTCAGTCTAGGAAGGATATTTTATTTGATATGTAACTTTTTTAAGAGGAGTTTAAATTTTATGCTGAGTGCTATACATAAGCCTCTTCTAAAAGAAATTTTTTTTTTAAATCTGTAAGAATTTTCCTGTCCCAAATGTGCAAGACAGCAAGGGGAAGGCTGGCTATGCAGGGAAAATAGTTAAAATAATAAATAATTATTCATAAAATGATTTCAAGGCCAAGTTTAAAGAAAGCAAGTGGGGGAAAATGTATCTGCTTTCAGCTCAGTGTATAAATACTATAAGCAAACATGGTAAGTGCAGAATTTTTATACACCATTGTAAGTATAAGAGGTGACGGTGTTCCTTTCCAGAAGTCACTGGTTTTGGTCCTGTCATTTTGTGTCGGTCATAAACGTTGAAAGTTATTTAAAAATTCTTTGGTGTCAGTGTGTAAGGAGTTTATTTGCCAATGTTGCTCCTTCTTTGTAATTATAAAGCTGGTGTGCAAAAAAAAAGATTGTTACTAAACAGAAGAGCATAATGTAGCTTAGACTTTTGGATCTAACTGTTAAGAATCACGTTTAATAACATCCTGCTGCTTTGCACCTTACTTTTTAATTTACATTGCTGATGGTAAATCTGTGTCTATGTATATTGTGGACAGAAGGAAGAACTAAAAGCATCAAACATTGGTTAAAATTTTGGAAGAAATCCTGTATTTGAATAATTTTGTAAGAATATTGCAAATTGAACAGACTTTGTATTCCTAGTGTATTCATTTGGATTAATGAAGGTGATCTTTTCTTTTTCAGACATAAGATTCTGGATATGCTGACTAAGAATCCACCTTTTACGAAGAACATGGAGTCCCCTTTATGTAACGAAGCTTTGGTAGATCAGCTTTGGAAACTGATGAATTCAGGTTGGTTTTTGGTTTGTTTGTGGTTTAGTTGTTTGGAGTTTTTTATTGTCAGGTTTTTTGAAATAAGTGTTTAAAGACTTGCTTCAGAATATTGCCAAGAGCTCTCTTAGTTTTGTTAGTTAGAAACTGAAAATTCAGTCTCAGAAGTTCAGTGTCACACAGGTACCTCCAGAACTTTCTCAGTGACACAGGGACCAAACATCCTTGGTTTTCATTATTTTGTCAACTGCTGTGGTGTGCTTTGATATACTTTGGCACAGAATGATTCTTTGACCCAGATATTCAAAGCAAACATTTCCTCAGATGATGGTGTCTGTGTTGCCTTTTTCTTTACAGTTTGCTTTAGCTTAGATAGTCTCTCTTTGTCCTCTTTTACTAAACTCTGAGAGAATATGAGAGGATAACATTTGTATAGATAATTTAAATGAGATTTTTAGAAGTGTATTATAAACCTAAGACTCAATTTGCCTTGTGTGATTAGGAAGAATCCTAATGAGAGAAGGGCTTGCATCTTTACCATTGACCTGTTTTTCATTACTGAAGCAGTTTTATCCAGTCCTGACAAACTGCCCTTTAACATCTGGCACATTGCTACATTGATTACGTATAAACGTTTATATAGCTTTTTTTAGGTCGTTGAAGGCTGCCTGTTTTCTGTGTATCATTATTTTTAGTGTTTAAAAGTTTACAGCTACACTCCGGGGGCTGAAGTGGGGAGACTAGTAGTAGTTCAGTTTTGTAAGATTTGCCAGGTGTCAGGCACAGAAAATAAACAATTTTGATGTTCCCATCACAGAGTTTGTTTTTCCTTTTTCTTGAGAGAAGACTGTGTGCAGTGTTACTTACAACCATTACCTCTTTTTGCAAGTAACAAATATGGTATACATTTTTTATTATGATTCATGGGGCTTTAAGTACTTAAATTTCTATGCATCAAGATGACATAATGTTTCAGTTTATTTTCTGTAAGGGACAACTGTAGCATTCCAGGGTGGCTTGAAAAAATGTTTGTTAATGTGAGACCACTTAGTAGCCAGGTTTAAAACTGCAGGATTCTAGACTCATGAGTTGCTTTCTTTCAACATAAGCACATGCAATAGAAAATGGACTCTGATTGATATATGTAATCTTTTTCCTTTTTTTTTTTTCTGTGTTAATCTGCCTTAAATTGATAATGCTTCCAAGTTCTAAAGATTGCAGAGAATTTCAGCAGCCAATTGTATTTAAACTTAGCTGTTCCACTGGAAAAGGAGAGAGATACTGAAGGTTAATTCATTGTATCATTTTAAGATGTACTAATTTAAGAAGTTGAGTAAATTATTTATTGTTAAAAGAATAGTTTTAAAATTAATATTTGTTGATGTGTTGTTCTCTGGATGGTATTTTAATGTTAGAAATGTCCAGATTAATATTCATATCCCTTTCACTTGTAAATAGGTAAGTGTAGGTTCAGCTAAGCTTACTCAAAACTCTATTTAGTCCCATGAAACTTAGTATTTATAGGGATAGATCTTGTAATTTTATTTTGTGCTAAGTCTTGTACAGCCACATTAACATGGCAGTTGGCACATCTGTGTCTTGTTTACCAGATACAGTTCTATTCCTGCTGTGGAACAATATGTTCAATAAACTTGCAATCAGTCAAGAGCTGGGCTGAGTTAACACCAGAATCACTGTATTTGCAGCACTGCACCAGATGTTCGATGTCTTTCTGTTGTGATTGGTGCCAAACGTGCTTTGACCATTTGTGTATGAAGATATAAAAGCAGCACACAGTTTACAGTCAAAAATAAAGTAATTGAAGCATTGCTCTGTGCAACAAGAATACATGTCTCTAGTATGAATATGAATTAAATTTTTGAGTATCCAGTAAAGTATGTGTCATAGTAGTGACATCAAAAAGCACCTTTATGCATTGCTGGTTTGCGTCCTCTGTCAGTATGGTTTCCAGAGGGTACAATCTTAGTCATACTTATGGCTCCTACTATATTTCATGGAAAACGTAAGCAAGTATGACCAAATCCAATTATATGGGAAGCCAGTGTGGTAACAAAATGTTCTATTTAATTGTCGGATAGCAAAAATAAAAGTGACACTTTAAAAATATAAGCATATGGTTGTGATTATTTTCTCTTTAATTTTTCATTATGTTATTATAACACTTAGTTTCCTAGTTTTGTTCTGTTAAATGTGTCCAGTTTACAACCCAAACAATTTAAAGCCTTCCTTTCAAACTAGATATGGCAGGTGAGATTGAGTCAATAAGAGGTAGGAATAATGAGGGAAGAGTATCTTAAGCGGTGGAAATGTCATACCCTGGTGGATCCAGATTGCTTAAACTGTTTTATTTGTGGAGCAGGAGACGATATTATGTCTATATTAACAATAATCTCTTTTGGACTTTAGGAACTTCACATGACTGGAGATTACGATGTGGTGCTGTGGACCTCTATTTCACACTTTTTGGCCTCAGCAGACCTTCTTGTTTACCATTACCAGAGCTTGGACTTGTTCTTAATCTGAAAGAAAAGAAGGCTGTACTTAATCCAACGATTATCCCTGAATCAGTTGCAAATAATCAGGAACCTGTGAATAGTACTAACAATCACGGACAGTCAGTAGGATTTCAGAACACCGTAAGCACAAACCATCTGCGTCCATCCCATTCAGCTGGCTCTCAGTTCTTGCGCTGGTTGCTGATTTAATTTTTTATTGTGTTCAAGCTTCTTGAGCTTTACCTGAGCTGCCTTTATACCTTGTTGCTCTTTATTCCTCCCACTTGAAAAACTGGCATATACCATACATTTTTTGACTTTTTTTAAACTGTTTTGCATAGTGTATGCAAGCTTTTTACTTGTTTTATTAAGTCTCACCATTTATGTTCTTTATAAAACTTTACTTTTTCTATATTGCTTATGAGACATGAAGTGATTCACAGAAATGTTTGATGCTGTGATGAAAACTTTTTTTTATTAGATTAAGAATATTGCTTATAGGCAAGTTACGCAATTGTCCAAAACCAGAACCTTTTATCAGTAAATTTATTATATATTAAAATACTTAGATATACCTCTTTTTAAACAACTTGAAGAGATGTGAAAGTTGGAACTTTAACATATCTTCATTGAACACTTGAATCTGACTACTTAGTGCTGTGCTCTGAAGGATTTGTAACAACTTCTGAAAAATCACATACATTAAGTTTGATATCTTTCTGGCCTGTAGAGCCTCAGTCCATTGTGGAGTTAGAAAGCTATTCAAGCTTACAAGCTACTCAAGTCATACTTTTCTAAAGAATAACTGCCACTGCTTCAAGACCAAGTCTTTTTGTTGAACAAATTTAATTGTGAGGGGAAAAAACTCAACAAACATGGAAATTATGAGTAATGTCCTTAACAGTTTAAAAAACTACATTTGATTAAAACTGCTTAGGAGTAAATCCTGAAAGAGAATGGGAACATGTGGTTAGTGTGTTTGGCAATCTTACACCCTTTTAAATGAGATTGTTTACTGTTACTTTATCAGTTCCATACTTAATTTCTAAATTGATTTTATTCAGAAGTATACTAAGAGTGCAGATTATCACAGTACCTTGCAGGCTATTTCCAGTAGGGGGAGAAGATTATGATGGAGCCAGATATCATTAGAACTACCCTACATATTTAGAGAATATGTAGTAAGTCCTATTTTGCTCTGCACAGACATTAGAGTTAAATAGCAGGAGACATTTCGTTGGCAGAATTCTGGGCTGCAGTTCAGAGAACATCCAAACTTTAGCAGCCAGACTATATTAAAAATTTAACTCTTCTTTTTCCTATATTGTCCCCTCCCTTGTGCTAGCACAGTTGTTGTTGCTATGTAGTGAGTTGGATCGGGGAGGAGCTGGTTGAAAAATACCTTCTTTAGATCAGTTTCCTGGTCCAGTTCATCATGGAGTTATACAAGTGCTTATAGTGGCCCAAGACAGATATGTGTAAGGAAGGGGAAGAGGCTGCTTCTTTTAGGAGCTGTACTGGCTTCCACCACTCTGAAATTGCAGCATTAGTTCACAAGTCGTCCCTCATATCTCCTCCTATGCCTCATCTCCATTCTCTTGTCCCTTACTTTGTTAAGATTACCATTTTCAGTGCAACTTGCTCAAAATTCAGGGAACTGATTTTCCTTTAAAAATAAAACAAACCAGTAATAGAAGAAAAAGGCTGCCTCTCACACCAGTCAAAACAGCAGCGTGTTGGGTTAAATAACAGGTATGAAAAAATGGAAATACATATTTGAGCAAAAAAAAAAAAATTAACAGCTAATAGAATGTATCAGATTAACTAGATTCTTTAAAGCAGATTGTATATTCTGAGAGCATAAACATGTTAAAATCACTACTGATAGACTTGTGACACTGAATTTGCTGAGATTGATAAAAATTACCCACTTCATAAAATTGAATTTGAGTTGTTCAGGGCAAGAGTTGTGGGGGTAGAGTGCCCTTTGTAGGACAGAGGAAGAACAGTTCAGTGGAGCAGCATGTGCTCTTGAGAGTCTATGATACAGCTTTTATATAGTTTTTAGTGGACTTTTAATTATGTTTGCTTCTGTGAGTACTTTATTTTTCCTTCTATATTTTATGTATTGAACTTCTTGGAACACCTGTCTCCTATTTTAATGACAGTAAGTGTAACTTAGTAGACTCCCCTGCTATTTTTATATTCCTTTGACCCTGCTTTTGTTGAGAATCTAAGTAATTTACAAAACAGTTCAACACTTTTTAATAAATATTGTTGTGAAATAAAAAAACCCAAGTTATATATAAGTGCTTGTTATGATTTGTATTCAGCAAAATAAGCATTAGCTTTTAAAGCTAACTAAAACAAGATTTAGTTAAATCCCATGTGTAGATCAGAGGCTATCACAGTTTTTCAACTGAGATTTGGACTGAGGAGAGTCTGCAAGGCACAGATTTATAGAAAGGCTATTCAGAGGCAGCAAATGTTGTTGCACACCAACAGTACCATGATTGTGAGAAGGGACAGAAAAGATGCCAGTGCTAGATATGCAGAGGGAGCAGGGATAGAAGTAAAGAGAAACTATGTTTGTAGGAGAGGTTGGCACAAATCCATACAGGGTTTTAGAAAATACTTCTTTGCCAGAACTACAGGGAAAACTTTGTTCAAATCACCACTTTACTCAGAAGTGTTTTCAGCTATCAGGTCTCTTTTAAGCTGAAACATGGCTCTTGCTATCTTCTAATTTTGGTCTTTTAATGCTGCTTCAGGAGGATGATCATCTTATTAAGGAAACAGCATCCAGCATTTCTGGTCATCAGCAGGGGGTGAAGAGGAAGGCTGATATGCCACTCGGGTCTCCATTGGAGCCAGGGCAAATACTAGAGAAGAATGAAGACAGTAAAGTCAAACTCAAAATCAGAGTAAGAAATGGAAATTCAACTTGCACAATACGTAGGGTATTCAGAATAACAGCAGTGGCTTCTGCTGACTTCCCTTAAAGCTGTGTTCAAACAAAAGACATGTTGTGTATATGTCTACAGTAGTTGTTACGCTTACTTTGGCAAAATCGTTTCCTATCAGATTCTTTATTGGCTGGCAAGAACTAAAGTTGACAGCTAATGCTCTTGTTCACACAGCTTCACGGTAAATTAGAAAGAAGACACAACACTGACCCTTTTTAATCTTGTTGAATTTTTATTCCTTTGCAGTGGTAGATATCACTTCCTTTCCCTCTCACCCCCAATTTACCTCAAAAATAAAATATTTTAAGATATGTTTAGTGATAATTCCTATGAATTATTAGCATCTGCTTATTTTTTTTCCTGATATCTTAGTTCTCAAGCTCTCAAGAAGAGGAGGAAATTGATATGGACACAGTTCATGACAGTCAAGCCTTTATTTACCATCATTTGAATATGTTGGAGCGACCATCCACACCAGGTATGAGTAAATTTATTGGCAAAATGATAGTACAAATTTTTCAACTGTTTCAGTTGTGGGGATTGTTGCTACTGCTATTCCCATACATACAATGCTGGTAAGTGTTAACTGAATTCAAGGAAGTATGTAAAGGGTACAGAAGAATATTTCTCTAGCTTCCAGTAGATTTATAGATAACTGTGTACATGTGTATTTTTATACATGTCTGAGTAAGGCAAGTATGTATTGTGCTTATAAAAGTGAAAACCTAAGTAATGCATAAAATAACATAAGGCAGAAATACATCCCCAAAAGCAATTAGGTAAAACTTACTTCGCTGTAGTTTTCATTTTAAAAAGTAATAATTCTGAAGAATCTCTGATCTTAATGATTTATAAATTAACAGCAGTTAATAAATTATAAATTTTGTTTATAAATTAGTAGTTAAAAAGCATGTAAGCCTCAAAGATGCTTAGAAGGGCTTTGCAAAGTTGAAAAGGTTGCATCTATGAGTAGAATGGTTTCATTTCAAGCACTTCTTTGCTTTTACTGCTTCTCTTAGTATCTTTTTCATAAAATATTTGGCAAAATTACTTCTCAAAGAGTAGTGTTCCTTAAAAATTTTAAGGCAGGCTGAACTTCACTGATGAACTTCCACCTTCTTTGCTCATCTGGACTGGCAAAGAAATTCAATTGTTAGTCTCATTTCCTCAAAATATTTTAATCACATTTCTTAAGTTTAGTTTCAGAATGTGCCAGTGGAGCTAAGCTGAGGTAGTGTGATGATATAACAAGCATTTTGAGAGATCTTCAGTACACATCCAAAACAAGGTTTTAGGGCTGCAGTACTGCAATTCTTAAAAGTGAAGCATTTGGCCTTAGAAGCAGGATTCAGAGTAATTACCCTCTTGCTTGTTTTTCTGTTTGTGTCCAGTGGTTGCCTAATGTAAAACAGAATCCTTAGCTGCAGGATCTGGAATCTTTGCAGGATCAGGATCTTAGCAGTTGGTTCTGTCCCGAGTGCCGTGAGTCCTGAGCTACGCTGACAGGCGACCTTATCTGTTTTCCCTGTGACCTGGCAATTTAGTGGCCCCGTTTAAGAGAAGGGCTGGTGGATGTTCCTGCTCTGAGTATCCTGCTGAGGCTGGTGCCTTGGTGCTGGCTGGGCATGTGGAAACTGTAGGCTCATACTCCTTTAGGGCCTAGGACTTACGTTTTTACTTCTTTGGCAGATGCTCTAGCCACTGAGGGGTTTTGTTGTTTGTTTGGTGGTGTTTTTGTTGTTTTTTTAATAAAAGGTAACTGCTGTCATTGCTCAGCTACAAATTAAGTTCATATGGGGACATAAAACACAGGGAGGTCTGGTTTCTGGATTCCAGATGGCCTTTGGTTAATGACATGTGCCAGCTCCACCAGCGTGGATTTGTTGTTAGATATGTAGAGTAGCAAAACTCTCAACTTTTTGCCTAAATTGTAGGCATTTCAACAGAGTGAAGGGGAAGGCTGCATATATGTTGCTGTCATGAATTTAGGAGCCTAATTCTGCACAGCCTTTATTTTAAACCTCTCAGAGCTGCTTTGAATTTTGTCCTCAGTATTATTGTCAACCATTTCATTTCTGTTACGGCAAAGAATGATATATCCAGGGCATGCAAGTGTGAAGCTGATCCGGTGAGGATTAGTATTTATAACTCTTACATGATATTTTGCAACAAATATTTTTTTTTACTAGATTTACACACACTATGGAATATAAAGTCAAAACCAAAAGTCTGCCAAATACTTCACAAATAGGACTTAGGGGACCTTCTGTATGCCAGCTCTGTGCTCCAGGACTGTTGCATATTCAGTTTGCACTAGAGTTCAGAGAGCGTAAGGTCTGATCAGGAGCAGAGTAATGGCCACTTGACCTGCTGCATTTGTGGACATACAGCAGAAGAAAGCTACTTGGAGTTTCACTTGTGTGCTCAGTGACCTTCCTACCTCTGCCATATAGGCATTCAGCACACTGGAATGCATTTTCTTTCCTAGGTAATAAATGAGACAAATGGTGGGTTTTGCTGCAGAATTCATTTTAAATAATAAGCCTTTCAAAAGCGTTATTTGGAAACACTTCAGATTAATTTGATTTTCTTTGGTTTGTGTGGTTAGAAACAGTTCCACTTCAGATATTCTTTGCTTCTAAAATTTCACCTGTTTCTTATTCATAGCGTTTTTCTTAGAAGCAGAGATGTATGAATTTCAGACCAAGTAAATGAAGGCAGTTCAGTCTTTAGGAAATGGCATACTTCTGAGGAGAAATGCCAAACAGATGGGGAAAAATAAAAGCATACGTAAATAAAATTGTTCACACATAGGAGTGTTCTGTTTTACAAAGGAATCACGGATAATATTTCCTGAGGGGTTTTGATTTTTTGCAGCAGTGACAGAAGATGGATGCACTTCAGTGAGTGATTATTGTGAAATAGATTGACAACAGGTTCTGAAATGGTCTCAGTATATTGTTAGTAAATCGTAAGATTTGTATCGACCTCAGTCCTGTGACTCTTACTTGGAAAGCAGCGAGCTCTTAGGCCATACTCAATTTTTCTCTCACAGCTGTGGGTTACGTCCCTACATGTCACATGAAGTCTTAGGTCATCAGCCAAACACAGCCTGTGAACAGCAGCTGCCAGGAGGAGGCTCATGTTGGGTCTAAATCCTGCCGTATCTGTGTATTTTTTAGATTTTTTTTTTCTTACACTCCCCACACCACCCTGAAGGATAATTTGTATTTGTTCAAGTCGATGTAACCCCAAAAAAGCCAGGAATAATTATTTTCCTTTACAACCTTTTTTTTTTTTCTGTATGCTTCTGCTCAGAGATGTGAAAGGTTAGGCTTGAGACACACTGCAAAAGCAATAAAAGAAGTCTTATACTACAACTCTTCCAGGATTACAGGTTTCAATACTATAATTACAGCACCTTTCGTGGTTGTTCATATGGAAAATGTTTTAAATCCTACTAAAGCATCCTGTATATGATAATAGTACTGTGAGCTCTGGTAGTTATTATGGATTCTGAACATTTTTCAAAAAGTTATTTAAATGAACAAAACATCAGTTGTGAACTGTCTGAAGAAGGCTGTTGTGTTGATTGTTCATCTGCCCTGAGGACTAGAAATGTGGTACCCTCCTTTGAGGCTCTAAAGTTGTGCGAGGTCACTTTTCTAATGCAAGAACAAATATCTATTTGCTACTAAATCATCAAGAGTAGTAGTAATGCTCCCTACTCATATCTAAAGATGAAAAGAATTTCGAGATCAAATTTTGCGTAAGCAATAGATTTAAACTCTCATTTCAGATTGTAAAGTGACTTGTCATGTGCTGTTGACTTCAGTGAAACCAGATTAAGATACACATCTTTATTTACTTTAATGTTACACTCATCTGAAAGTATAATACTTCAAAATTAACCTTGAAAAAGTTCTGCCATGTGAGTCAGTGGTTGCTGATTGGCCTGTTCTTTTCTGCTTCCAAAATAAATGCCTGTCTGTAGCCTGCATGATCTACCAGTGAAGTTACATGTCATTATGGCTTAACAGGTCATCACTGATAAACATTTAATTAACATTTTCCCAACTCTTTCGGGTAGTTTGATAGTTGATACAAAGCAGTATTCCAATTCTCTCTTATCTTTATTTATACAAAAGAAAAAAAAATACAGTGATGCTCTTTTTGTGCACTGGCAGCCCTTCTTGTCATCACATTCAGGAGCAGTGGGGCTTTGGGGACACATCCTGAGCATTCAAACCCAGATCAGAAAAAAACCTTTTGCCATTCTATTAATCTATTTGCTGTTTTCCAGGATAATCAAACTGGAAATTGTGGCTGCTGACCTTGTAGGTCACTCTCTTTATCATGTAGATGTACATGAAACTTGGAAGGCCTAGTCTGCACACATACGTGTTGGCTGGATTGTGGTCTTGTTTATTACATTTACTGTTTGCAATTTGAAGAAATAATGATTTAGCTGGAATGAATTGTTTCTGAAATGATTTGAAACTGGATACAGCACATACTGCCATAAAGTGTAGAGGGAAACTAGTGTAGTTATTATGTTTAAACAATACATTTACAACAGTAGATTTTAGCCTGTGGTGCAAATCGCCGCATTACAAGTGTGGATACAGTAGTTAATAGGAATTCAGCTGGAACCTTATAAGAAGTCTGGTCCTCTGCAGCTCAGCGGAGTTATCCGAGGTGAAGTAGCTGTAAGAGCAGGAGTACCTCACTGTTCAGCCATTAGTTAGCAGCTACTTGGTAAAAAGGATTACTGAAACATCAGTACACAGACAAATATGTAAATGAACACTTCTTGGATATGAGGACACCGCTGACAATGACGGACTTTTTCTTTACTTTTTAAGGAGGGAAAAGCTGTTAAAACTATTCTGTTCTACTACCCTTTAATTACATATGATATTAACATAGTATCTGTTTGGTAGTATCCATTACATATATCTTGACTTTATTACCTAAAATATAACTGCTTCCAAACTGGTAACTCATGGGCTTTGAGGTTCTGTAGATAATTTTTTCCTCACTGAAATAATATGTGGTTAATTGTACTCTTCTGAAGGAAGAGCGTGTTCAAGTGCTTTATCCTAAAGTGCGTGAAAGCAGCTTTAAGACAAACATAAGCCCAGCATATATCGTGACAACATACATGAGAATTGCAGCAGTATGTGACTGCACTGTGTCAACTGCATGACTTAATAAAAACAACATAATATTGTAGCTCTGACTGTCTTTGAGAAAACAACTGAGCACTCTCAAACCCAGAAGATGGATAAGGCTGGCAACTAAATTTTCAGGTGAACTACCTGAAACCGTTAAAAGCGTCAAGTGTTCTGAATTGATTTACTGATTAACATGTTCTTTTTCTCTAGAGTAGGGAGTAGTCTATTATTTTCTGGAATATTAAAGTAAATGGAACAAAAATAACACCACAGTTAAGCTATTATTTTAATGTAAAGACAAAGCAATATAGTTGTTAAAGTAAAATGAGGAAATTAATAAAAAGGTCCGTGGTTAAAAGTGTATCTTAGCTAAATTGCCAGCTCATCTTTGCAATACTTAGCAGAGGCTATCCTATGGTATAGGTATAAGGACTTATCTATCTGTATATAAATACCACTAAAAAATATGAAATCAAATGAATCTGTAAATTGGAACTAGTTAAATTTTGAATGTTGGAGCCAATTTAGCTGATTTGTTTAGTACTTCCTCAGAAAAGTTTTGGGTGGTTTTGTTTTGGTTTTTTGTTGGCTTTTTTTTTTACCAGACCTTTACGTCTCAAGCTTTAAATTTTTTCATATGGTTCTTAAAATTCTACTAGACAGAAAATTGATAACTTTTTTTTCCAGAGGTACATAATTTGGAAATTCTTCTTCTGAAAGACAAATGCCAAGGCATTCTTCCATTCTAGAAGCTTGGGATTATTTATGCTTGGTGACTTTCTGTGTATGCTTTGTTGACAGTTCAACAGATGCATAAACACAGCATTAAATTAAAAAATAGTGTGTCTTGGAAGTTTCCAGGGTAATACTAAAAAAGAAAAGTAGAAATAAGGAAAAACATTGTAATTGTCGGAATAGTTTTTAAGATCTTTTTAGCTTTTTTTAGTGTTCTCTCTTTAGAGAAAATGTTAGCCAGAGCTGCAGTTCAACTGCTAGGTAAAGAGAGTGCATTATTTTTCTTATTAGCAACCTTTCTTTTGGTTCTGGGAGAAATATATTAAGTGCTCACATGCTTGTGTTGGTGTGCCCTTCTTCCCAGAGGTGGTCAGTGTCAGGTTCTGGAGCACCCGCCTGTCCTCAGCTGAAACACTGGACCCATGGGCCCTACCCTTTGCTGTGATTTGTGAAGTTGTTTTCTCCCTCTGACATTTGAATAAATCAGGGTGCAAATTGGGTCATTTTTAACAAGTATCTATTTGGAAAAGTCCTACGTTAAGTCAGCTGTTTTAAAAAATAGATTGTACAAGCAAAGAAACAGATACTGTAAGTCTGTGGTATCCCACCCCTTTCATAGAAGAGACCATATGGAAGATCTTATGAAAGCTTGTTGGTGTGTCAGAGTCTCAAGTTACGTGTTTTCCAATTGTAAAGGTTCAATAACTAAGAGTAAAATTGGTAAAACACTGTACCCAACAATGTTGTTTGATGTTCATGCACCAGTGATTCTTAAAACGAACTTCCCCGAGATAATTGATGACCAAGATTTTATGGTTATCTGATAGCAATTTTTGTTGTAACAGAAATTGGTTACTTTATAGCTTATCTTGACCTAATCTTTTTTAATTCTAAAACTAAACTACAAGATCTATGTTTTCATTGAGGGGTTGGAGCTCGATGATTTTTAAGGTCTATTCGAAATCTAACCATTCTATGATTCTATGATTTTACTCTCTCACGATACCTACAGTGTTTGTATCAGTCCTAGTGACAAGGTGTGCATGAAGTTTCTGATCTTTGTCCCATGGACTAGTCATTCTGTCTAATTTTAAACACTTACCCAGTTAACTGGAACACTGCAAAGCCGGTAATTACACTGGAATCTCCACATCCCAAAGAGGAGGAGATCCAAGTGGATAGACACATGTATGTGCGTTTTCTTCCAAGGAATGCTACTAACCACTTCAGAAGCGAGCTCCTGGGCTCACCCTCCACTTGTTGTGTGTCTCTGTGATTTGAGAAACCCCAGTTCCAGTCCTATTCCCTCTGCCAGGAGGAAGTGGGTTCCCTGCAGGAAGAGGGAGTGCTCTGTGCCTCCTTGCAGCAGTCCTGCCACCCCTGTTGACATGAGGATGATATTAATGCCCTGGAAAACAATTCCTATTTAGCCTTGCTTTCCTAGTTTGGTAAGGTCCTGGCATAGGCTTTAAGGAGATATTAATTAAAATGAAATTAAAATGAAGAAAAAGTGTTCTGTAACTTTAACAGTGGATTTTACAGGTACAAAGCTGTAAAAATTTTTATAGATCTTTTACAAGTCTGTCCATTTTACAGACAACTGAGTTTGGTAATCTCTATGTGTTCTTTCTGAGCAATTGACCAGGATCAGTATATTTGATTCCTGATTTCGAAGCACTCTTTAACAGTAGGAGGAAATTTTCTGGATAGTTGTTATTTTTGCATTTAAAAAACTAGCATATTATAGCTAGTCAATAATATTGACTCTATGAAGAAAATGTATGTGTACTCATAGTACTGGCTCATTAAATGTAGATTTTTGGAATGATATTGTTTCATTTCATTTTGGCGTTTGTGCCATATTGCTGATATTGGCTGTCTCCTTAAGTGTTGAGTCGTCCTTGAGTTGCAGTTGGATACCTTCTCTCTGCTTCCTGAAGATCTTCCTGCCTTTTTCACTTTCTAGGTGTTCATCACAATTCCTTCAGTCCTGTTTGTTTAAGCTACTGTTGTATTTGCTCCCTGACTTGCTCCAGTCAATGGTATTCAACTGCTTCAAATAATACCTTTTTAATAACCTACCTGAAGTAAGTAAAGCGGTGATAATGCAGCCTGTTGCCTTAGCAGAGCTGTTGGTTGGTTCAGCAAACAGCAGGAAATTGCCACAAGTGGCAGGTGGTGCAACAGAGTCAAGGTCTGTTTGATCGCATCCTTGGTTATCCCTGGCACTTGATGCTACTGCTACATCATCCCTGCAGCCCTCAGCTGTCCTTATACGAGTTATACTGAGTTAAACTCAGAGGCTTTGGTTTGAGGTTGTTATAAATGTAGTGTCTAGACTTAAAGGTTCAATTTCCATATAAAAATAAATTCAGAATTTGGAAGTAACGGAGCTGTGAAGTTTTAAGGGTTTGTGTCACGTGTGTGGGTTTTCTGTTTTCTTTTAAGTTGACTTTAGTTTGCCTTCTGTATCTTAATGCACTGCCTGCCAGTAGCTTTGGAACATGTGAGAATGTGTTCCATGCCTTGGTTAAATCTTTTGTACGACTTTTATGTACAAATACTCATCAGTCTTCTTCAGGCTTTTTGCCAGGACCTTTATTTCTGTGTTCCTGGAAGCTGTGATGGTGTCAGTGCAACAGTCCATCTTTAACTTCTGTAGCCTGTTGTAATGGTGTGAAATAGTGTGTGCTTAAGTTGTCCGAGGTACAGCCTCCAACCCTTTCTTTTCTAATGGCCCAACTCAGATATCTTCCTTTTTCCACTGTTCTGTCTTCTGCTTTGTAGCTGGAATTTCATACTTGCTAAGGAAATTTTCGTTACATGTTTAAAATCTGTGTGCTTTAGAGTAATGAGCTCAGGCTACAGGAATAGATTTAGGTACAGATAGGAGTTCCTTAAGAGAAATATAATTAGAAATTATATTTTATTCTTTTATATATTTTTATATATTTATATATTTATATATTATTATATATAGTTAAATTGTGAAACAATCTTACATCTTTTTGCATCAAATACAGTATACTTGCATGCTGTCTGCATTGTTAAGCTCCAAGTTATGCTCCATTGTTATGCTCCAAGTAACAGCATAAAAAAGTTGTAGTAACTGCATTGAAGTCAACAAGTGGGAGCTTGAATTTGTGTGCATATCTTTTATCTGCCAAAATACACATTAAAAAGTTAAGTCATTTTGAATTCTAACAGTAAATCTTTGCATTGATAATATAAGCTTACTACTGCATAGCTCTGATGAAATAAAAATTAAAGTTTTATTTAAATACTTGTGTATTAGAGATTTTAATTCTGTAGGAAGCCATTGTACCCTAGTCCTGCCTACTTTGTAACATCAGCAGAATTTTATGCTGCACCGTAATTGCAACTTGCAGTCAACCCCAAACTTATTTCTAGAAGACATCATTTTGCTGTTTAAGATTTTAAGCAATAGAGATTCCACCATGTTCCATAGTAAATCATTGGTTATCCTGATTTGATTTGATTTCATTTTGGCCTAAAGGAATTCAGTCTTTCCCGCCTCCAAGTCTTTGCCCTCATTACCATGTTATTCTTACATTATTGCCCTTTAATCCCTACTATTGAAGCTATTGTCGTTTGTGTGAAATAATGAAATATTAAATGAGCCAAGGAGAGAATGAGGAAGTGGTTCAGGAACTTGAGAGGTTGTGGATAGGCTTTTCTCTCCTCAGATACCGGACTTACTCAATACATAAGTAGTTCCATGTTACTTGTGAAATATATACTAATAAACATGGTGTAGTTGTCTTTATTAGAATTTTCTTTTTGTTTAAGAATAAAACTTTTATAGTGG
This sequence comes from Gallinago jamesoni, assembly GCA_025769975.1. Lineage (NCBI taxonomy): Eukaryota > Metazoa > Chordata > Aves > Charadriiformes > Scolopacidae > Gallinago > Gallinago jamesoni. Next base: position 139,524,734 of record JAOQGH010000012.1, on the reverse strand, counting down.
CCTTCCTACTCTATTTAAAAATTAATTTCTGGAAGCTAGTATAACTTACAGTTCCTAATTGTCTGGGATACATATATACTTTTGAGGGAGGAAGGAGTTCCTCTGTAAAAATTGGCATGTCCAGAGCCTTTCCTTAAAAAAAAAAAAACGACAACAAAAAAAGTTGATGGTACAAGTATAGTAACAGATCCTGTATTTACATGTTTAAACAATAATGTAGATTTAATCTAATGTTTCAGAACTTCTTATGTTTGAAAACAGTGCAAGTTAAACATTTATTAATCCCGCTATATCTTTTTTTTTTTTTCAGGTAAAGAGCAGTCATCGGGAGAGATGAACATGCACCCTGTCTCAGCAGCTCCAATGTCGGTGTTTAGTAAAGAATCAAACTCCTCAAAACATAGTGATCACCATCACCATCACCACCATGAGCACAAGAAAAAGAAGAAGAAACACAAGCATAAGCACAAGCATAAACATAAACACGATAATAAAGAAAAGGAGAAGGATCCCTTTACTTTCTCTAACAGTCCAGCCAGCGCACGATCAATCCGCTCCCCGTCACTTTCAGACTGATGTTGATGGCTTCTCTGGAGTTCAACTTGCAATATTCTCTGAATACTTAGAAGGATGTATATAACTATAGCTTCTATCTTTTTTTAATGGATGTAAGAATATGTGAATTGCCTTAGCAATTCAGAAGCTCTGCCACCATCCTTGTTTGAAGCCTTCCATTTGCATATGCGGTTGTTGAAATAATCTGATTCAAAAAAATATGTTTTATGATTCTGAGTCATTTTGTATTTTGCTCTTCTCCACACCTCCCACTCTTTTTTTCCATTTTAAACAAAGAAAACAGCCCTTTATGTAAGGGCCCCATGTCCACTGGCAACCCCCTGCACATCATGCTGACCATGTGTACTGCCAGAGTCAGTTTTGTTTTAATCCTTTGAAGAATGTTATGAGGCCTAGTATCTTTTAAGCGGAAGCCAATTGCCAGACCTTTGGTGGAGTGCTGTTTCCAGCGTGGTATTGTATAACCAAGTGTAGACCTCCTGAGAAGACGGGGATTTTCTGTATTCTTCAGTTGAGCTGTTTCTTGCTTTAACCATTGCAATGTAATGTCCAAGTTTCAAGAACAGTATAAAGAACATTTGCCTTTTTCAGATACTCAAACTGTTTAAAAATTCCAAGCTGCTTTTAAGCTGCAGGTATTTATTATGAACATGACCCTTTGAATATAATGACATTCTGCAATTATGTTTTTGGAATTTTAGCAAAAAGCTTAATGCATGTTTTGTCCTGTAATCAGGCTTTTAAAAATCTAATAAAGTTTGCAAATTATTTTGACAGAGGCAGAATTTTTTCTTCAAGCTTGACATCAGAATATACTTTTGAAAGATGGCTTTGCCAAAAGTAAAAAATATTTTTGAAAAGCTTAAAAATTAAAAGATTGAAAAACATATATTTCCTCCTGCTGAGGGATTTTTTTTGAAAGCGTTCTATACGATCAGCTCATGAATCCACAGGAGAAATACTTCAGCAGATTAACCTGTGTCTGAGACTTTAAATGATGGTTACATTTAAATTACTTCAGCTGTGTTTTATGCAGTGTACTGTTTACACTCAGCAATTTTTTTATTTAAAAACTTAAGTTTTTTAGAAGTCTTGATTATAGAGATAAGTCATCTCTGCCACTTTTTAGGTGTTTTTTTTATTTATGTGCAGCGGCAGGGGTTTTATTTCCATGCACTGGTTGACTTCTGCTGCCCAGAGTTCACTTTACATTTAGCTTCCTAGATGGTTGTATTTGGGTTAAATTTTTTTTTTTTTTTCCCAAATTCCTATGAGAGGGACTGAGTCTCCTTCTTAGGGCAAAGAGAGAAAGTTCAACAAGGACCCAATAATTTTTTAAGCCATATTCTGTTTCATGAAAGTTAATAAATACTTTTATATTATATACCTGCTATAGAATCCTGTAGTTTTTGTAATGACAAATTATCTGTAGAATGGAAAGATGGTAGACTGAGGTGTTTTGTAATGCACATATACTTATTTTATTATTCAAACACCATATCCCTTTAATTATGTTGTGCTAATAGTCGTGCTAATTGTACTTGAAACTCGTGCCACGGTATGTCTGGGCTGGATTTGGACATCCTGGGCCTGGGCAGCACCACAGCCTCTGCCCTCAGGAGATGTGGTGCCCATCTGCTACCACACCAGTAGCTCTTCACATGAGGTGAAACCCACCCTGGTGGGATCTGTTTCCTCTCCGCAATGACTGCAAGCTCTCACAGCTCAGATGAGCTGAAGGTTCAGCAGGAGCAGAAGGACACCCAAGCGTGGGTAGGAGGTACTGAGCATGTGCTGGGTTGACCAGCCCCACGTGCAGCTCAGTTTGCCATCTCTCTTGGGCCAGCGAGCTGTTGCGTTAGCGTCATGGGCTGTGGATCACAGGGAGAGGCTGGGAGGCTGTAGCAACAGCTCCATGGAAATATTTCTAGGTGTTTTTCCCTTGGCTAAGGAGTGAGGTAACACTGCCAAAGGTGTTTGTGAGAGACCAGGGCTAATAAGCAATGAAAGCTGGCATTGTTTGGGACGGCAAAGGTACACATATTTATGTTGTAAAAATGAGGTCATGGATACTTCAGGCTGCTGTAGTTTCAGTTTCTGCTTTTGGAGACTTGGATTTACACTCTTATGCTGAGGGAAAACGTATTGTTCAGTGATCCAGGCACATAACGGAGGCAGAGCTGTACCACGGTGATTCTACCGCCATGTATTTGGCTGTACGACTTCAGTGAACTATTGAATATATGCTAAGGAAATACAGTGAAGAACACCATTAATAGAAAATTGGAGGGGGGGGGGGGATCCCAAAAGAGTTTTCCAGTGCAGTTTCTGAGGTGATGTCACGGTCCTGGTTCAGAATATCCGTTAATGTGTTTGCTGGAATACAAGGTCAGTTTGAGGTCTGCAGGTGGCACTCCATGGATGGGCAGTGCTCCCAAACTCCTTGCAATTAGGTAGATCGCACCACTGATCCAAAAGAAACAAACTGAAATTCAGTAGGAGTGAATACAGAATACTGAACTTGAGGGAAAATTGGGTGCGTGAAAGCAAACCATTGGCCCCATCTCGCAAGATGCAGTGAGAAAAAAAAGCAGTGTTGCACAGGGGTGAGAACTTAAGGGTTAGCAGGAATTCTTTATATAAGATGTGAAAGTGCCAGTGATTTTGGGCAACACATTTTAAGAAACAATCAAAGATTCATAGAATCATAGAAAAGTTTGGGTTGGAAGGGACCTTAAAGATCATTGAGTTCCAACCCCCCTGCCATGGGCAGGGACATCTCCCACTAGAGCAGGTTGCTCAAAGCCCCATCCAGCCTGATCTTTAACAGGTGAGTAAATTCCCTCAAGTGGAAACAACAAATAACATTTCATATAAGAAAAAAAAAAGGGGGGTATTTGAGTACCCCCTAGTATACCTAGTATTGAGACTAGAACAAAAAAAGTCTGAAGAAGGAACTTTCCCTTTAATACCTGAAAGATTGCTACAAGAAATGTTTATTGATAGTTCTTGATATTTCCTGTGGGAAGGAGGAGATTAGCTTTATTTGCAAGAAAAGATATTTTTTTTAATGTTAAGACAGAAAATACTCTAACAGGCATCTAATGACGATGTGAAAGCTGTTTTCTTGTAGATTTTTGAGCAGCAGATTGGCAAACGTCTGGCAGGGGATGTTTATGGGATGCTGTGCCCTGGCACAGTGCAGGGACCTCCCTCCTCTGGTTTGTTTCCATGGATTCTTCCATCTTCTATTTTTGTTGGTGAAATTACTGCGGTGGCTTCCTGGGCGTGATGGGCAATTGTGGGAGGTTTAGGAGAGGTCTTTGCCTGCCAAAGATCTTACTGACGGCAGCTTAGTTTGGGTCATTCTTCTACTGAAAAATCGATGACTCTTTCAAAGCTATAAAATGAGATCATTTCGAGTTAAAACTTTGCATTTGGATGGTGGATTAAAGGTCTTTGTCCTTGTCACCTTCTGGTGGCAGGCTGGCTGTAACCTGTGCGGTTGATTTTGGTCTGGGTTCTGATTTTTGATTAAAACTTGTGGTGTGTAGTGCACTGTCCTGGAAACAAAAGGAGAAATATTTGATTTGGTTGGGGTACTATCCCAATACTGGAAGACTATGTGTTAAACACATAAAGTAGAATTGCATTCGTTGTTGAAAATGTGCAAAGATGTCAAAATCTAGAGGATTTATTTTGGCATCTCAGATTTTAACATGAATTCCAGTTCATTAATTATGTTCATGATATTCCAGTTCATGAATTATTATAATGAATTTGGTTCATGATAAACATTATAGTACACACAAGTGGAGGCCAAACACTTAATATCAAAGATCCATATGCATTTTTAATGCAGGCTCTGTTTATCAGGGTTTTTTTTTTCTTTATTTCTCAGCATAATTATAGAAGAAAATGTCCACAAAGTAACTGCTGCATCTCATAGTTTTGTAGATGTGCTCGAGTCTCTAATTAGGGTGCAGCTTCTTTCTTGGGTGTCTGAGTAAGCATTTCAGCTGTGGTGGGTTTGCTGCCAGGCCCTGTCAGTCTGTCCTGGTGCTGTGGGGGAAGGAAGGACATCAGGTTGCGACTCCTCTGAGTTCTTGGGTGAGCTGGTGCTGTCCTTCCAGCGTGTCCCCTAAAGTACCCAGCTGGCCTTAGTTCCTATCAATGGTTACAAGCTGTCCTTACACTGGTTACCATTTTAGGATATAAAAGCTGTTCAGTTTTAGTTGATTTCATATTTACAGAAATTGGATAATTTGTGTAGATTTTAATATAAGGAATTTTTAATCATGTCAGTATTTTCAGTTCCTTAACATGGTTAAGACACAGAAAATTAGGAACCTGATTTTAATGCAGCATCACTATTGCATAGAAGCCCTTAAAATACACATGGTAAATATAAAAGTTTGCATGATATTTAATTCTATATTTTATATATGCATAAAAATAGACATTATTAATAAAATATATTTATATTTTGTTTCCCGCTTTTATAATTTAAATGGAAAAAAAATATATGAGTGGTTGCATACAGATCAAGCCATGACAGCTAATATATAAAGCCTGTGTTATTCCATAGTCATAGTCTTAATTTGGTTGTGAATTGGTTGAGTGAATGTTTTGAATTGGGTTCATTTTGGAAATTTTGGGAGGCTGAAGCGAGATGACCGTACGTGACTGGCAGTTAGTTATTTCTTTACTGTCTTATAAATAGAAAAGGGAATGGTCTCAACAATGATGGGCAAAAGAAATGCTCTTCAAAAATTACTCCAAAGGTCATATCAGGTTAAATAGGGTTTTTTAAAATTCTTTGTATTCTTTTTTTTTTTTTTAAGTATTATTATGCTATTTTGTTCCATTCTGTTTTACTTTTAGCCACAGAATTGATTTTCAGAAGAGTGTTAATATGAAGCATTTCATTCTGAAAATGCACTTTTCATTTTCTAGATCTTGCTATATCTTATAAATAAATCATAATGCAAAATATAAGTAACTGATAAAACTTCTAAATGAAAATATGACCTAAAAGGAAGGAAAAAGTTTGAAAACACATTACGAATGAAAGCACTCTTCAAGACCTGATTGACTTCTCCCCTTTTCAAAAACTTATTTCAGGAAAGAAAACCCTCTTCTGGAAGTTATCTGTTCCTCACCTTTCCAGGAAAAGGAGGGATGACTCAAACTCGCTGCTGATTTAAAAGCTGTTTGACTCCATGTGAGTAACCCTCTGTTCCTCGTAGGTGCCTCTCGGGCTCGTGCCAAGCCTCGCTGGGTCTGCCCGGGTGTGGGTTCCAGCACGGGACCCCAGGGGACACCGTGGGAGCAACGGAAAGGTGGCCACAGTCTTCCCTCAGCGCCCGCCTGCAGCCGATGTAGGAGCAGTCCTGGACCTGTTTTTCCTTATGCTGCTGGTTCTGCTCAGCTTCTAGTCACTTATTTTGTTAAATATTTCAAGTTTTTTAGTGCCTTAAAATTTGGCATTATAGGAAAGAGTTTGGTCCTTTAGTAGCTCATCTGCCACCCAGGAGTCAAACTGAAAAGTTTTTAGCACTACTGGAAATATTCGACTACAGCTTTTCAAGTTGATATGAAAGTCACTGGCAGTGTATCATTGTTTTGCTGGTTTTAGTCACTCAATTCCTAATTTTTCTGTACACTGAAGAACTGGAGGTAGGGAAGAAGAAACAGCTGGAAGAATGTAAGAAGAAAGAGTGACTGAGATGATCTGTCACCACAGTGGAGAGACTTGGAGAGATTAAAGGTGTTGCATCACTTTTATCACTCCCCTTTCTAAGGCAGTTTATACTGCTTTTAGATATTTTGGACTCACCCATGGAGCTGCTGCCGTCTTCACTTGTCCTCCATTATTTATTTACCGTCAGTTCTTATTCCAGCGTATCGATGTAATAGTCATCCGAGAGATGTCCAAGCTTCAAGGAAGGCAGATGACTCAAAGGCATCCACCAAAGCAGAGACTTTAAGCTGCTTTGGAACAGGATGATACCCTGCGCTGGGGATTTGAGTCTCTTGTCTTGGTTTTTCATCATCTGTTGCCAGCTCTGTGGCCAGCAGGCTACTACAGCTTAATTCTCCTCCAGGCATAAATGTTCCTTGTCCCTTATGGACATCGTACAGTTCCATGAAAGCATCTTTATTTCTTTTTCTTGTGTTTGGAGCAGTATGGATAGAAAATGTTTCTTTATCTCAAATGCTTTTATCAAAGGATGCAGTCATTTTAAAATGTTGGAATTCATATGTTTGTTATTAAGTACTTGATTAATTTCAAAACACTGAACACTTTCAATTGCTTTAATTTTAAGACTCAGATTTTTAAAAACAGACATTTGTTTTTACAGCACTGAAAATCTTCCAGGTACTTAATAAAACACTCAGCACTTGCAAGCCAGAAGAAGACATAGAGGAGGAGAGAGAACAAAGGGGTTTTGTATGTCTTTTCATGGAAGAGAGAAGTGCAATTCTAAGAGAATTGATAAAGGTCTTCAAGGAATTGGTTATTGACTACTGCTGTAATATAGGAGTTATGGAAATCTAAATAAAATAGCATAGAGAGAACAGTTGAATACAGTACTCTTTTTTTTTTATGAAAGGCTTTTTCAACAATTTGATTGGAGAAAAATGCATTTATAAAGTGAAAACAAGACACTGATAATGTGTATAACATATAACAGCTGCTAAGTTTTTGACCATTGTCCTTGTCTTTCCCCTTCCCTTCCCTTCCCTTCCCTTCCCTTCCCTTCCCTTCCCTTCCCTTCCCTTCCCTTCCCTTC
>JAOQGH010000012.1:139474069-139508699 GCA_025769975.1 Gallinago jamesoni | reverse complement strand
GCCTCTCAGCCTCACCCGCCTCACAGACCCCCCCCCCCCGACCTCTGCATGTGAACCGCAAACTAAAAAGAAGAAAAAAAAAAGCCTGGAGAGATGTCTTTCAAACCCTTTGTTTAGTAAAAGGTGGCTAAACAAGTCCATGTGATCACCAGGTTAAATTCACTGTCTCTGCTGGGAAGTTCCAGAGGCCGGTTGAAAACGAATTGACAAAAGTAGCATTGATGGCAAGAGATCCTGCAAGAACTAAAGCAAAAACCTCAGGATATGCAAATAAACATCCAATTCTTGGTATTTCTATACACTTACTTGCCGCTGCCTGTGAGCAGCACGGCGCAGCTGACAAGTCTGATCTCATTCCTCAGTTCCACTTACCCTTCACCCTCCTAGGACGGAATGTGGTGCCATTCACTTGCCTTCCTCATTTGTGCCACCCTTCTGCAGTATTTCATCTCATCATACAGCTAATTAAATATGCAAGCACTTATTATAAATTATGGCCTATCAGTGGGAAAATTCTGTCACAGATAAGTCTCCAAATTTGCTGCTGTAAATCTGGAACGGCTCATTGATGCGTGGTTAAAACGCAGCCGTAAATCTCTCTGTGAGACACGTGGTGAGGAAGGAAACACACGGGGGTTTTTCATGACAGCAGTTACAAGGAAAGAGCTCAGAGCTCCCTGTTGCTGCCAACCCGACCCCACCGGTGCCTGAAGTAATTAACGGATTCCTGGTTTTGTACTATGGCTGGAAAGTGATAAAAAGAAACAATCAAGTTGCTTATACCTTGATTCCTGTCACTGAGAAATACAAACAACCATAAAAGCCTTCAGCTGTTTTCACTCGAGTTCAAGTCAAACATCGTGAAGTTTACAGTTCCCACCCCCAACTTTTGATCTGGAGTATGATGTAGTCAAACTGTTTGCATCTTTAACTTAAAAGTAGGTGTGTAGCTAACACGTACCAGCTCTGAAATATGCTTAGATGCTGCTGAAAACCTGTCCAGATGCAAAAGTTGCCATTGTTTTCAGGAAATCTACCCTAAAATATTTTCTCATATTTTTGTATTGTAGGATGGAGACAAAAAGGAGAAGGTGCACGGAGACAGACTGCAGGAAGAATATACAGAGCTGCTGCTGTCTCTTTCCTAATTAGAGTATGAGTCTACAAATAGTTAATCCAGTGCTGCTGAACTCCTGTCCTCCTCATGCTCTGTTTCTGGGGAATCCCATGCATCAGCCCAGAGAACCAGATCCAAATCCAGAAGCCAAATCCAACCAAAATCGGGGGGGGGAAGTGTTTTGTGCCTTCTGGAGAACAAAATTAAATCCCCCCGGGGGCAAGCAAGGTGGCAGAAGGAGGGAACATCAGTGGCAGCTGGGGGTGAGACCCTGCTCCTGGGATTCAGGGGTACCAAATCCCATGGGAGTTTAAGTGCTTGGTGGTATGGAGCACTAAATGGTACTTAGGAAAAGATGCCTCCATGGTGTGAAGGACAACAGCCCAGAGCTGCGAGCTGGAGGCAGCTGGGACACAGTGATTTTGCATGTGTTTTTGGAAGAGAAAGGCAGCATGTTTGGGAACTACAAGTGGGAGGCTGTTCCCTGCGTGTAGTGCAGAGACACAGCTATATGAAAGGAGGCATTAATGGGGAGCGTGGCTGCAGCACCGGCTCAGGAAAGCCGCTCGGTGCTCGCTTAGTTCCCTTCCATTCCTTCAAAGCTCGAGCACTTCACTGAATAAAGGCATATGGGACCAATAAAGCAGATTTAAGGAGATGGAGTCCAGGTGGCAAAAGTGTATAATGGGAAGTGACTTATGGGAAAATGTTGCATTCAAAACTCTTCTGTTGGTTTAGGTGACCCTGTAAATCCAGGCCCTGCTTTTAGTCAATGGGACTACTCATGAGAGCTAAATTGCTTATGTTGCAGGACTGAGCCTACTGAAAGGAAAACTTTTCAAGGAGGTCCAAATATATGTTGTAACTCATGCTCATAGTGCCCTTGTTTTTAGCACTAACCCAGTTGTGAGCACAGCCAACCAATTTGCCATAATTTGTGCATTTGGTTGGCATGTGTTTACAGAGGGGAGATCTGGATTTATTTTAAAGGACTACTTTGCCCCTGGTTTCCGTATCCTTACCTTAATCCCTCTCCACAAAAGAAGCTCAAACAAAAACCCCAAAACCTCCCTCCCCCTACTTAACTGAAAACTTGAAAGCAAACCCTGCACAGTGTACCTTTCATATGCACATAGGTACCTTGCAGTGAAATGAGAAACAGCAGAAGAGCCTTGCAATATCCATGACAGAGCAGGCAAGGAAAAAACAAAAAGCCTTCAGTAAAATACTGCTTTGTTAGATCTTAATAACAGAAAAAGTCCCCCTAGACATAAATCCTCAACATGATTGTCATATGAAAGAGAATCCTTCCACGTTGAAACCAAATGTTCAAAAGCTCTGTGCTTTGTTTTATTAATGCCCATAATTTATTCTTCTTAGAAAACATCCCTCGCAGGCTGCCAGAGCACTCAGTGTGGTGTACATCATAATAAAAACAACTTAGAAGGCAAAAACGTTAGAACAAAAACAAAACTCTGAAAGCTTTAGTGAATAAAACCATGCAGGGGGGTCTGGAAAAAGGACACAGATGTTGTGAGGAATCAAAAGCAGAAGATAAATTATAAGCAGGAACATAAACTGAGCTTTGCGAACAAACGAGTCATTTTAGAAGTCTCAGATAGTCACATGTAAAACTCAAGTCAGAGATCATTTGTGTAGCCCAAAAACTTTCAGTGCGCCGCTGCTCCTCTCTGCAGCATCCAAAACCCAACAGACCAGTTTGCTCTCAGTTTTTTCCCCTGAATTGAGTGGGTTTCGACACAGGAGCAGCTGTCCCCATGATTGACATCTGCTCAGTCTAGCACTCAGAAGGCCCTAATGCTTATTGCAGTTGCTTATTACAGTTGGGCTTTCAGCTTCTTTTCACAAAGGATTTTATATGGGCTTCCCTTGAAATGCAAGGATGAGTTGTTCATTCACTTGACATAGCTTTTGTAGCCCAATTGTAGGCAATAAGAAATAATTATTATTTTCTTCCAAAAATATCAGCCAATTTCCCCAACCTCCGATACACTGGAGTGTTTATGTTCTCTCCAGATAATAACTTTATTTTCAGGAAGATGAAAATCCAGCCACTACAGTAATGGTGGTCAACCTGCTGACCTTGAATTACAAATGCTGCATGAACAATCCAAGTCATGCCACAGCTGTTGGACCAACAGCTCCTTGCTGGCACAGCAGCTGGTGGGTGGTTGAAACTCCTCACCATGCTTCAAAGGCTGGTCTTACTGTATGACCTGCAAATCCACTTGTGTGTCCAACCCCTGTCCTGCAGTGGTACCCCTGGGAAGTTGTTGTTCCTTCCTCTATAAGCCTTTTCTGGATTTTCTTGGCTTCTCAGTTCTCTAGGGTATGTTGGGTCTATTCGTGGCTGTGTGTGTTGGTTACTCTCTCATATGGGTCAGTGTTATCATCTGGTACATTGCTTTTTGGTGAAAAAGATGCGATTCATGGAGCCTGTATCTTTCTTCTTTTTTTTTTTTTTTTTTTAACGCTATCTACATATTTCTTGTTCCTGGTGGAATATCTCTCTTCAAGCCTTTACAGCCAGGTTTCAACACTGAATTTTCTGTAGCAGGTAAGAGAAGCCTTGTGATTTGTGGTGTTCCCTTCTGGGGCATATATATATCAAGTTTCTTGAAGGGTTTCATTAACTTGGTCCCTAGATACAATTTGTGAGTTACTGTTTCATTTAAGAAATTTGTACATCTTGTTCAGAATGTGGAATTTGACATAACTTGGACATATTGTACAAGACTCAGAACTTTAAAATGATGTGGAGCTGTATCTGTCCTAGACTACACAGATATTGTTTGGGATAGGGCATAGGTATTGGCTCTGGGCAAGAAAACCAGTAGGAGAAGAGAAAGGCAGGAGGTGTAAAAAGCAATGTTTTAGTGATATGGAAAGTAGATAAAAGAGCTGTGGTGTCAGCCCTCAAGCCAAGGAGCAGGATCTTGTGTGATGCTGGTAATACTCTGCTCTCCCCTGTGGCCCTGTTCTGGCCTTATCCAGGATCTGGAGTGTCCTGCATCATGGCCAAAGCGATAAAGCTTTAAGCTACTTCAGCAAGTTCATGCTCTCTCAGTGGAAACCTTCAGCCCGTGCAGAGCCTTTTCATGCTGGTCAGGGAGAACTGAGCTTTAGTTAAGATCTTTATGATTCTTCACATGTCTGTGCTTCGTTTCCCTGTGCACGCTTTCCTGCAACTCCAGTTTATGGCCATTTCTCTTCCAACCCCAGCTCCCTGTGGCAGATACCCTCAAGGAGATGGATCCTGCTGGTGTGGGTTTGTAAAGCTGTGCTGCCTTATAGTTAGTTGCTTGTACCCTGGTATACTGTGATCAACAAAGCTCAAGAGTGGAGGAGGATTAATTTTTTGATGGCAGGTCTTTAGAAGTCCTGGATCTGATGACTTTTCAAAGTGAAGATATGTTTTTGCATAAACTAAGGATAGAGGTTACCATAACATCCCTGCTGGTGGCCAAAGTCTATTGGAAATAAAATATTTCATGGCAGGGAAAATGGCATTGAACAGAAGTGGCAAACCTTTGGAGTCTGAGCAAAACTGTTATCCAGCCCAAATACTGTAAACTAAGGGTTAAGAAAAGGAAAATATGCCAAAGCAAAGCCAGAGATACAAGACCACATCATCCATTCAGATTGCAGAAGGGGTAACTCCAGCCATGCCTAGAAGGTAGCCAGACAAAGTATGTTTTTTCCATTAGCTCAGCTCATGCAATTATACTTGTACAGAATTACACATTTCTGCACAATTCTGGCCACAGAAGCCATTTCTTCATGCTCAGACCTGTTTGCAGGAGATGAAACTGAGCCGGGACATTGGAGCTGCAGAGAAACTCCGAATGAAGCAAAACCGCATGAGGTTGTACTTTGCAGGGGGTGGATGGTTGGATTAGGCGGTATACTAAGTAATCCCCCGGGATGTTTTTCAACTGTAATTCACACTCAATCATAAAATATGGAACAGATTAGCAGGAGGAGGGGTTGTATATTTCTTGTAAGTCACAATCTTCTTTTATTCATGACTATCTCCAGTGCAGTTCTTTTGAAGCGCTGTTTCTTATGGTTGTTTTTCGTGCTGTACTACCCATGGCATATTTAACTGCCAGTATAAATTTCTGATGAATGCATTTGCAACAATACTGTTTAAAAAGGAATGCAGAAAATGAAGGGATTAAAAAGAGTAACGTTCAAAAGGTCTTTATTTCTAGCAGGCTGGGGCATCTGTAAACACAGCTTTTAAATATAGGATCTTAATGTTAGCTCCGGAAATCCATATCCATATAGAGGTGCTCAATGTGTGGCCTGATTTAAGTATCTAGCTACTCCCTCTGATTGCACAAGATCAAGAGATGTTCAGATTTCCGATGAGGAGAACAGCTGCTTTAAAGCTGAGCCTGTGTAATCTTTTCTCCTATGGGGCTGCAGAGGTTCCGTCTTATCCACTATCATCTCCTTATACACTGAACATTGAAAAAGAAAGAATATTTTTATAGCTTTAATTAACCTTGCAGTACAGCCTGGCCTGTGCTGCATATGAAAGCAGAAAACTATGCCCCTCAATAAGTCTTCTCCTCTCCTCATTTGCAACAATACACTTGTTGTAAAATCAAATTCCTGAGTACCTATTTCTGAACTTAGGGGTATCTGGAAACTTGTCGTTTTGGTTTTCATAAGACTGGATGTTTTGCCTGATCAAAATAAGACATTGGTGGATTTTTAATTCCTTATCCAAGACCTGCCATCCACTGTGTGTCCAGCTGAGCTGCTCCTTCAGATGGGAAGTAGCTGCCTGACCTCACCTGGAAGCTTCCCTTGAGCAGCAGCTGTATTCCCAGCACGTCCCTGACCCGAGCAGCTGCTGCCTGAAGGCCAGCCCAGGGGGCAGATCCCACAGCTCTGCCCGGGGCTCACCGGAGAGAGGATGTTTGGTAAAATGCAGTGACGGCCACGGTCTGTAAAGGAGCGGTGGTGGCTCTGCACGGACCCCCTCTTAGGGGTCTTAACTACCTGTTTAGATCGATATGTGTTTAAAGGCATGTGTTTATGGGTAGAAATCCATTCCTAAAGCCCTTCCCATGCCTTTTGGGCCCTTAAGGATGGGCACTGGCTTCCACTTGCGGCACTGTGTACCCCTCTGACCATGCCCTGCCCCTGCCTGAGCTGTGCTGGTTGGTGGGTGTTCATTCTGACAAAGCCTTACCTGAAGCAACACCCGCCGCTCCCCGTGACACCTCCAGACAGCAGCGGATCTTTTGCTAAATAGCCCGGGTTTTTGTTTATACAGAACGAGAGAGAGTTGACTAAGATTTATTTGAACTGTCTATGACTCAAAGAAGTTGATAGCCATATGACCAAGAATGCTGTGGTGTTAAACAGGGGAAAAGATCTACCAAAATGTTTTTAGATTGCAATGAATGTATTGGGAAATATTAAATCATGCTGGTTCTTGCGAACCACGCTCTAAGGAGACTAAGTGGGGAAGCTCGTGCTTGTCTCCAAATACAGGTGATACATAAACTCTGTAAATGTGGAGAAATCATTTATTTTGTTATGTAAACATGTCTTTATTCAGCACAGCAGTTGTAACAACGAGTTTAAGCACCTCTGCTGTAGAAGGGATGAATGTCCTGGGACAACAAATAACTAGAAGTAATAAGATGAATTTAAAAAAACAATTGAAAAATTACATTAAAGTTGGATGGGGATCAAAGGATAAAGAATTGTCAATGGCACGGCAGGCTGCGCATTAGCTTCTAAGGCAAGCAAGAAGCATCTTCTCTTAAATGGAATTCAAGCAAGTGCTAGGGAGCAAAATGCTGGGAACAACCTGCTGTGAGGTGGGGACACCTTCTGTAAGTTCGCTCATTTTCTTTTTCCATCCTTTTTTTTTCACTCCCTTGTGTTAAGATGCTTAGATATTTTGTTTCTAGATATTGCAGAATATTTAGTTAAAAAAAATTGCTTGCATTTAGTACTTATATAACTCTAACTGGATTTGTATCCAAAATTATTTGATTTGATGTGAAAAATTGTATTTTAAGATTTCTAAACCAAACACTTGAAACCTGGCTGCTCCTATGGCCTCTGTGCATTATCACGTACTCTGTGCTGTCTTTCCAACAGCAGCCCTGTTCTGTTTACAACACAGGACCCACCACCTGTTCAGCAGCTCCTCAAAGCTTTGATTTTATTCCCTTGTCAATGTTCTTTCTCTTGAGGGACTGATGGTGAGGGAAGGGGCTGTAGGCAGCAGGGAGAATGGACAACGAGTCTGTGGAGAGATTTCACAGTGGGGTTTGAGTTTGTCTGGAGGATGGGGCAGAATTTATCTCAGGACAAGGAATCTCCTTCCCCATCCTGCAGGAGCACACACCTTTCACGGGAGAGATGTGGGCTCTGTGTGCTGCTGTGCTGGTGGCAGGGGAGGGTGTGTGACACAGACGGATGGACATGACCCCACTCCTGGATCCTGTTGTGACTGTGAGCACCTTTTAAAACTCCTTTCCCTTCAAATAGACCATCAGTGTGACCCATGGTCTCTAAGGGGCTCAGAGACACCAGGAGAAGATGATCTTCAGAGAGCTCAGCCATTAAGTGCGAACAAGTTGCACACAGTGCTGAGCATACACAAAGATCTCGTAAAGATTTATAACTTGACGAAATCTGGCTGGAATTTGATAGGGATGGTTGAACTTATTCACTTAACAAAGGCCATTCTTCCGTGGTCCCTGAAATCCAATCTGTTGCTCCAGGGTATTGAAGCCTGAGATCTGTTTATGGAAAAGACAGAGAGATTTGTTTAGCATCAGCAGTACAGCAAAGTATTTATCTTTTGTTTTATTCTCAAAAATAGTTGGCATATCTTGCCTTAAATTAAAAATAGATTAAACCCGCCCAACTCTTTCCAGCACAAAAATGGTCAGTGCAAATATTAGTTTGTCAGAGTAATAAACAACAAAAATCAAGATCTTTCTTACAAAGAAAAAAGTTGGCTAACCTTAAAGAGGCACACTGTGATTAACCTGCCCTGTAATCTTAAAAAGAATTGCTCTGGCCTTAAAAAGACCTTCCTTTGACCTCCTTTGGCTGCAACTTTTGCTACTGTATCCCCGTGTAAGGATGATAAACTCCATCTCTTCTTCCCTCCCTCCCCCCAGCCTATCTATAGTGATATTTGGATTTCATGTATGCTACATGTTAATAGCTTCTATTTTATATCCAGTCAAGTAGGAAGCTCTCAAAATAACTTAAAATCACATTGACAACAAAAGAATTTATAAAACCCCAAACAATTAGTCCCTCCAACCCATTAAAAATCCAAAGGCTCTGCTGTTCTTATCTGGATGCATAAATTTAAAACTATATGCACTCTAGCAAAGGTGGTCTGAGGGAGAGCTCAGAGCCTGGCTCAGGACATGGGATTGAAAGTTAGGGTGCTCTGGTTTTGTAGTTAAATTGCTAAAAGCAGATAAAACCTCTCTGGTTAGAAGACTCTGGTGAAGACCTGTGAAAGTGAAGAAATTAATCCTGTCTGTTACTGAATAGCTCTAATAAATGATCAGAAAGAGCTCAGCACCACCTTGTTATCTGCACATGACCTCTCCTGAGGCATCTGTGGCCAAAAAAAAAAAAAAAACCACCAAAGAAAAGTGAATAAAAAAGGACAAATTAAGCAAGCGCCTCAGACCTCTGCATTTGAAAGCAGATCTTCAGAACAGAGATGATTTCCATAGAGTCATTTCAGGCAAAGGTCACATGTGTGCATATAAAATCATTCCTGAAAGCAGCGCCTTTGTCTCCCAGCCATCTCCCAATGGAGCCATTGTCCCGTGGGGCAGCTGGCACCCTGACTTCAGCCAGGCATTGGGATCCCAGGCCCAGGGTGGCCAGGCAGCCCCCCAGGAGCCGGCCCGGGGCCAAGGCAGCCCGCAACCTCCCCGGGCAAGCACATCTGCTGGGACCTGCTGCCGGGGCCAGGGCGAAGCGAAGTTTCCACATCAAATTTCAGCCATGGAGAAAAAAGACCCACTGGTACGGTAGGAGCGTCTTCCCTCCCCTTCAGTCCTGGGTGTTTTTCTGGCTTGTTGAAGAAGTCTTAAATAAATATTAATTACAAGCAAAGTCAGGCTATGAAGTAGCATGAATGTGTTTTTGCCAAATGCGACTTGGATTGGGATTTGGCAAGTTGGAAGTCTTTTCAATGTGCGTTCAGGGGTGATGCTGCAAGTGCTCTGATTCATAAGTAAAGTAGAAAGTATTACTTAATCCACAGAGAAGAAAGTATATTTAAAAAATCATAGTAGATCTCTTATGGTTTGTTTTGCCTTCTGAAGATGCCTTCTTTCAACCTTTTTAACATAAACTGCCTTTCATATATATCGTTACCTTATGGCAATGTTAAAATTGGCATCCGGCACAGACACAAGCAAAGTATCTTGATTTCTGTTTGTATTTACTTCCTACAATATTAATATTATTCAAATATGTAATTATGAGTTTAAAACTCCCACATCACTTGGCTTTTGATTTATATTAAAATTTCCAGTGTCTGGAGCTTCACTGGCAATTTTTTTGGCTTAAAGTCAATCTGTTTAAATAAGGTTCCCATTACAGGCACCTCTAACTAAGCCTTTTTCTCCAAAGGAAATATATGAATTTCTTTAATCAGAACAGTAACACTTCAAGAATCTTTAATTTTTTTTCATAACTCCTTATGCCACGAAGGTAAAGTGCCGATTAGAGAGGCAAGCTGATAAGGAGTTAATAAAACAGTGCACGCCTTGTAGTTCCCCGCCGTGTGGTTGGACTCATAATGGTTTTGATTACTCTGAGTTGAAGTATTAATCTTTGGGTCCCTCTTTTGCTTCTGATTTGCTTAGATTTTAATTGCGATTTGCTTCTAATTACTCCTGATCTCTGCGAGCTTCCTGTCAGCCTGTGCCAGTGCTGTCAGGCTGCCCCTTCTTCCCACACCTGTGAGGGGAACGCTGAGCTCTGCAAGTCAAAGAGGGGCGCTGACTTGTCAGATTCAAAAATAGAGCATTTCTGTTGCAAAGTAGGTATTGCTCCACTTTTTGAAAGACTTGTGTTACCGAAGCGGTGTCAAAGCCCTTGGTCTGCAGCTTACAGGAGTGCCCCAGCCCTCCCCCCGGAGCTGCCATGGGGAGGTGGGCTGGGGGCTGGCAGAGTAGGGGCTGGAGGGTAGGAGGAGATGGCAGGAGGATGCCGGTACCTGAAAGGAGGAGGAGATGGTCTCTGCCCCTACCAGCCGCTGCCCACAGGGTGACCTGCTGAACTGTCCAGGGATGACCATGAACATTTTTAGATTAATAAAGAGCTTCTCATGGAGTCCCAGGATGGTGGTGAGGAATCCATGTTGTGGCAACAGCAGAGAGACGGGGGGATCTGCCCTGCACCAAATTCAGTGTCAGGGCTACCAAAGCTGGGACAGAGAATCTCTGATTGCAGCTGGAGGGACTGTAACAGATTGCCACCCCTTCAGTTGCTTCAGTCCACAGTTTGGGGTGTCAGCATGGCCTTGGACATGAGTGATGATGGGAAGACGCCAAAGGCACTCTGGTCCTCATCTATATCAATATTGGTGAAGAATTTTGTGTGCAATACTTTGATTTTAGAGATTTCATAGGTTGTATAAAGAGAGAGAACGGTCTGCTTCAGACATCTTTGGAGAAAGAAGAACATGAACTTATGGCTGGGATCTGGTACCTGCAGCAGGTGATCATGGTGAGATCTGGAAGATGGGGATGATGGCTCCTCTGTGCAGCCTGAGTATAGCTCAGGCCAGGAAAGTCATTCCTCAAAGTCTCTGTTTGCACCCCTAAAAGGAATTTTGGCTGAGACAATAAAAAACATCCTGTGGATGAAAATACGGCACTACAAGGAGGTTAGGAGAAATGTCCTGATGAAACAGCACTTTGTAGATAATTAAGTTGCTGTCACCTGTAAATACTTGCTTTCCTTTCTTTCCATGCTGAGGCTGCACAACTAAAGAGGCAGTGAAGACAACAGGCAAACATGAAAAAGTACACCCCATCGGGGTGGGACACAGGGAAGGGATCACTGTTATAAAATTGCATGAAATTCCCTTGGAACTGATGGCCCTTCATTCACTATAGATGTAGGAAGCTCTTAAATGCCTCTTGGATAGCCAAAACAATAGGATTCCTTTCCCTGCTCAAGGAAACAGCATTGTTTTGTACATTCTTTATAAACGACAGGATTGTACTAAAGAATGGCTTGATGCCACAATCTAAGTCCTCTCTTCAAGAAATCAACCTGAAGGGTCTCAATCTCAGCTGGCTGCTAAGTCCAAAAGGATTCATTACTTGGGTCATTTGTGCTTGACCACAGAAATTCAATGCATCTAATTTTTTAATATCCCTTAATGTATATTGCACTTGTGTGGTACAACCAAAACAGAGCATAGTTTCTCCCTCCTCAAAGCCCCACAACAGGGGGAACAAGAAGGAAAGATTCCCTTTGGAATCTCCAAAGCTCTGTTCTCTTAATACATTTTGCCCTTTTTCACTCCCAACACTAAGATGTTGGTTTCTGCCCTTCCATTGCTCTGCCCAGCCAGCCCAGTGTTCCCCACAGGTGGTATGTGATGGTCATGGGATACTGGGTGCCCTTCAGCCACCGTGCTATCCTGGCAGTTGCTGCTGGCAGTGTCAGCCCTGGTTTATTTGCAGAAGCTGCCACCTCTCCAAAGGCCTCCCACGCCTCTGCCCCGTGTCCTCTGTCCTGCAGCCTGAGTGCACTTCCACCTGCCCTTATACAACAGGGCTTTGGGGTTGGCTTTATTTGTTTTATTTATAATGTGTCGCAGTAGGAAGCAATGAAAGCAGAAGCTTTCCTAGTGTCTTGTACTGTTAGTCCAATACATTCCCAAAGCATGCTGAATTATCTGCAGAACCAAGCAGATGCTTCATCAGGCTTAGGCTGCCTAGAAGCAGGGGTATGAACATGAGGTTATAGTTTGATAATCATTTTCAAAATAGCTATGTCATGGCTGAAGCTACCACAAGCTTGTACCTGCTCCTGCTCTGTCTCAGCGCAAAGTGAACTTCGTTTGCCCCAGGGGCAGGGGTGCTCCTCCTCTATAGAATTTGGCTGTGTCACCTGAAGATACTGCTTCTCCCTGCCTGTTTCCATCGCCCATGCTGGCTTCTTTACTCAAACTCTGTTGTCTTTGGGTATTTTGGGAGTTGGTTTTGGTGTTTTTTTGGTTGTTTTTTTTCGCTACTGCTGGCAAAGGAGATGTCACCACCCTCTTCACCAGAGAGGTGGTTTTCTCAAGTCCTGTTTACATGGGTTGGATCAGATGTTGCCTTCAAAGGTGTTCAGTTGGAACATGTTGGAGAAGGGGCAGCAGCGGACAGTGGAAAGACTCTAAATTAAATAGCTCCAGCTGTTTTGCTGGCTCTCTGTGGATGCCCAGGAACATCTGTCTCTGCCCTGAGAAATTTCAACATATATAATTACAAGCTGACTTTAGCCTTGTGTGCAGAGAAGAAGGGATTTACTGGGGTGGGGAGGAGTTATATCTCTTTTCTGTGAAGGCTCAGCAAAGCAGAGCTGCTTTTGTTTTACAGCAGTTGGCAATCATTAAACTGAAGAGCTGATTATTTCTGAAAATCTTGAATTGCTAGTTGAAAAAAAAAGAGAGAATCAAAACTTAACTCAATAAGACTATCAACTTTAAAATATTGAGAAAACTACTAATATTTAAGTGGCCACCGTTTCCCCGCAGTCTACTTGTTTAATACATTTAAAAAAATGATTCTTTATTCCCTTCCAAAGTTTTATGCTGAAAAGGTAAAAAAAGTATTTGCATCAAAAAACGCCTGATAATCCTTATGCAAACCCATGCTAGCACAGAGCTGCATACTTTTTATTTCTAGCACTTTCCTTCATTTTTTTATATTGCATTCCTGCAGAGCTTGAAATTTATTCAGTTACATATTATGATGTGGGTTTTTAAAAAAATCCAGCAATGGATCACATTGTTTTGTTGCTGAAATGTTGCTTATACTTTTCTCACCCGGAGAAAACAGGGAGTACTGTTCCAACAGGATGTTTTTCCCTTTGTACTTCCATTTGTCATCTTTGCACTCGGCTGTAATCAGAGAAAAAAAAAAAAAGCAAAAAAAAGCAAAAAAAAAAAAGCTGGCGTTTGACTAAAGCGGTGGTGACACGGTTCAACTTAGGAAAATTTGTGATGCTTGGGAGGTGGCCCATCTGTCCTAACTGACCTAAAAAAGTAATAGGTGATTGTTTTAGGCGTTTGTGCGTTGCCATCAGAGCGGGCGGCGGCAGCACGCCGGGGGAGGCGCTGAGCCCAGCGCACGGTGCGGGGAGAGCGACCCCCCTCCCTGGGAGCAGCAGTGGGAGCTGCGGGGGGGAGAGGAGAGCCTGCCCCCCAGCCCTGCGCCGCGGGGTGCTGCTGCTGTGCGGTGCCCGCCCCGGGGTTCAGAAGCAGCAGCAGTTTAAGGCTCGCTGTATCGCACAGACCCGCTGCTTCCAGGGCTGAGGACCGGGGGACTCCTCCAACTGCAAAACCAGTGAAAGAAAGGGGGTTTTCGGTTTGACCCACAATGTGGCCCTGGCAGTGGCTGGCTGGGGCGAGAGGGATAGGAGTGACAGCAAGGACTAGTCAGGGCTGCTCGTAGATGCTTGAGTCTATCTGCTGGTTTTATTTCTGTTCTGAAGGAACAAGGCAAAAAATCCAGTTATTTTCGAGCTATTCAGTCACCTCACCCCTCCCTACAGCTGTGATGTGCCTTTCAAACAAAAGCTAAATCAGTGCCCCCCAAAAGGAGTTGCAGATGGGGCTAAGTCTGTGACAGTGTTAGCTGTGTCCTCCTTTTATGTACTTTTTGTTTGGGCAGAAGCCTGTGCAGTTCCTATTCTATCCTCCTCCACACCAAAGCTCATGGAGCCACGCGGTGAATCGGATCGGGGAGTTTAGCCAGCTTTCAATAATTGGTTATGGTTTTTTTTTCAGAGGACATCTGAGAAAGGCGTCCTGATTTCTTCAGGATTTTTTTAATAGAGGATTTCCTTCTCTTTATGCTGGACTGACTGCATCTAGTCATGCAGTCTTGCAGTCCTTATGCAAATAAAATAGCTCACCCTTGAATCACACTTGTGTGAAGTAGGTTCATAACCCAGAAGGTCCACAGCTTTAATCCTAACTAGAACACTGTCACAGCCTGTCCTATGCTCGTGCATTCATTTCCCATGCCAAAAAAGCTTTCATAGGTACAGGCACCTATAGGTCTCCGTAACAGCAGCCCATTCTTTAGTCTTGAGATGCCTCCTTGTGCACAGGAACAGGATGAAAAAGCGCCCACCTGAGGGCACATCCCTACTTGTTGTGGGGGAATCCCCTGTTTCCAGCCTCATCCCACTTTGCTTTTTCCCCAGAAGAAATATGAGGGTTGCAGAGCACGGATGGCCAAAGCCCCAATGGCAGGCAAGTTGAGAACAATATTCCTAGTGGCGTATCCCTTTAAACTGAAATCAAACAGGGTTTTGCTATTTAGAAAATACCAGTATTTTTTTTTTTAGATTAACGAGAAGAAAAATATTAATTAAAATACTTCTATTTTTTTTGAGCCGAGTGCCAAAAACATTTTTAAAAAAGAGATTTAAAGCAAACAAACAGAAACTCTTGTTTGGCAAAGAAAACAAAGTAAACAAAACAGTATTAATTATATCCACATTTTACTTGTAGGGAAGAGATTAGCACTTGGAAATTTTTTAATCATAACCAAGACTTGAATTTGAAAAGTGTGCCAGAATAGAGTCTGAGCTGAGGGTAAATATGATTAAGTAGGAGAGATACATTACAGGATTATTGTAGAAGTTCCCATAAGAAGTTTTATATACCCAGGAAATTAAAAGATAATATTCTACTGAGAAAGGTTCAAACAAGGTAAAGGATGTATGCAGAAGTTATACAAAGAAAGTAGGAACATGATCGGAAGTCCAGAAAACCTGCTTTATTACATGTTTAAGTAGCTTTCCCATCTTTGTTCTGTTTGATTTTGTTTGGGTTTTTTTTCTCTTTTGCTTTAACTAGTTGTTTTTCAGAGGCTATGTTTTTTGTGGAATGGAATAGGTTGTGTCACTTGTAAAATTCCAATAAATTAACAGTAGTTGTGTGTGACACATACAAGGTGTCCAGTGTCAGTGGACACTTGGCCAGCGTTTCCTCTTCTGGTAAGGCAGAGCACGTAGGCTCAGTTTCAGTGAGCTGTGCACTTGATACACCTGTGTTTCGTGCAGGACATGGATTGGTAGCCGTCCTGGGGTGGCACTTACAGGAGGGTGAGGCGAGGAGGGAGGCAACGTGCTTTGCTGGTCGTCCTCACCGAAGTTTGGGCTGGATCCTGGTGCTCACCTCCCAGCCCTATGAACCCTGCAGGCGTTATGTAGGGTGCTCAGAAATGTTGATGGGTCTATAGATGCCTAAAGGCACGCGGTGCCTCAGGGGCTGGACTGCAGCAAACTGCAATTTTGAAGACTTTAATTTGCCCATGATTTTCCCTGAGGGTCTGGCACCCCTTTATGGATCTTTCTGGCCAAGCAAGCCATCCTCAGCACACCCCTCCAGTGCACCAAGCACTAGGGTTTGCATATCCTTCCCCTCAGGGGGGTGATGAGCAGACAGATTATTGGTGACTGTTTTCAAGCCTCAAGGTGCTGTCAGGTGGTGTTTTGAGGCACCGTGGTGAGCAGCGTGTACTTCCATGAGCACAACCTGGTTTGTGGGTCTTCCCACTCTCACGGGGTTGCAATGGGCATGGTGGTGCAGCTCCTCGGCAGTTGGTCCTGTGCCTTCTGCCGGGGAAATCTCCTTGACAAAACACAGCTGTTACATGTGTAAGAACAAAAGATATTGGCAGAAGCTGCTGCAACTCTCACATGTCCTAAAGCCCAAGGAAGGGACAGTCTGACCCTTGTCCCTCCTAATTGCTTCTTTTCCTCTATAACCTGCCTGCCCCCTTAACACATCCATAAGAACATCCGTGTCCTCTTCTACCCTTTATCACCATATTGTAATTTTTTATTTCCTAGCCAGCTTGCCAGACATTTGAAGTCTATCACTTGCTGAAGTGTTTTGCCTCTGTCAGGTAAAGAGGACTTCTCAGTGACCCTATTTTGGGGTCTTCAACTGAGCAGATATAGGTCCCTCATCCTTCAGCAACTCTTGGGTATTTTTCCCAGGCTGTGCAGTCACATTTCTGGACTCCTGTATGTGGCCGTAGCCTGGATACTGGGCTGATCTCTGCTGAGGGACTGTTCATTGAAGGTTATCACCCTCCTGTACTGACCCTTACGCTTCTCACCTCTCTTTTTATCATCTGACTGCTGACCCTGGCTGGCTTTGCTGTCCCTTTGCTGTCCTATTCCTCACAAACTCGTTTTCCCTTCCCTTTCCTTCTTGTTTATCATTCACTGCACTGTCTGAGTGACAAAGATACTTGGTTTTGATCTATAAAGTCCTATAAAAATATGGTTGAAAGTCACACATAGGAATACACAGGAATCAGCTTTTCTTATGTCATGCCTCTCTGGTTTTGCTAAAAAGCCTCAGGGTGTTTCCAGCGAGGTACCCACATCTTCCCACGTTCACTTTGGCTGCTGGAAATTTATTTGGTTTCACAGTGTTTGTACCTGAGGAGAATCGATGTGGTCGCTGCTTGAATTTCTATAGTTTATCAGAAGGTTTTATCCTTTGAAATTGCTATTTCATGTATGTGACTAACTGTTTTTCTTGACCACAACTATACGTGGAGGCTGTGTTTGGGGGACAGTGAGAGTTCCTGGACATTTTGGAGAAGTCTCTCACCTTTCTGCCTTTCATGCTGCTGTCAAGCATACTGAAGGCTTTCACCTTTGCCAGTGTGGCTGCATCCAGCAGAGCAAAGTGGAGATGAGTAGATGAAAAGGCTCATTTCTTTAGAGCCCCCTCCATCCCCAACCTCTGACAGCCAATATACTTGATTTCTCTGCGTTTTCTTTTCTCATTAAAAAAACTGCTCAAGAAAAATCAGTTTTATGTAACACTGTAAATATTGCCTTTCTTATATTAACTCTGTGGAACAGCAGACCAGGAATGCTAGTAACTGTGGAAATGTTAAAGTATGAACTTCTCATTTAAAGTGTCACCTAGTGGCTGGTTGGAAGTTTTGCATCCCAAGTTAAATAATAATCAGCGTGATCATAAAAGCCAAAGGCCAATTCTTATGCACAATAACTGATGAAGAGACATTTCATATTCTGTTGATCCTGGTAAAATTCCTTTTAAAATGTGTTTAATTAAGCCCTAATACTTGCACTGAAGTGCTGCATTCTTGGGCTTTAGTCTTTCCTATTTTGATGAGTAAAACGGCAGCCAACTGCTGAAAGAGTTAATTGCCAGTGATCCCAGCAGTGAAATTTTGCCTGAACAAAATCATTATACCTCATTTATGCTAATAAGTTCCTTGTGCATCTGTGGGGTGGCTTCGGGCAGAGTCCTTGTGACAAAAAGATGATTGTGCATCTGAGTATGTGGTCAGTTCAGAGCTACTGGAAAATGTGTCTTACATAACACATATGAAAAAGATTAGCAGTTTCAGAGTCGTCATCATCTGGAGTTCTAAAGGATATTACAAAGGAGGTTAATTACTTGTTAGCATGGACCAGGAAACATAAAATGAGCTCCTCCGTTTATGTGAAATTGTGCAGTTTATAAGCTCCAGAGAGGTTACATGAATGGAAAAATGAAATACGTATTTTCTACTAAATCAGTAGAAGTCATCCATGATACTGTATTTTGGGGTTTTGTTTCTTGCTTTATTTTTCTGAGTGGCCATTTTTAACTTACGTTGGAACTTTCAGAAGAACTGAGAACTTGTGTGTTAGGAAGATATGCCGGAACAGCAGAGGCTCAACATGTCTGAAATTGAGGCTGGACTTATTGATTTGACACTCAAAATTGGCCACCAGATTTGAAAATTCAGTTGTATTTTGCCTAGGTCACTCGCTGACCCAAGGGTCCCAGGCTGGAGGAGAGCCAATTCCCATTTTTTTTGCCCATGAAATCACGAACATCATTAACTGTGATACATAGGTAACACTGGTGTGTAATTTTGTTTGGGACATCTTTTGCTGCTGTCACATACTGCTGTACTTACCTAGTGCTTGGGAGTGAAGTTGTGTAACCACAGGATATAGCAGAGGCTAAGGGTGAAAAATTTTATAGGAACTGCTAGTAAAGATTTTGGTGATTACTTTTCTCGAGACCTCTGTGCAGATTTTTACTAGAAAAGTACTGCCTATTGCAACCCATTTCATTTTTAACCCAGCTAGTGATGAAATCAACATTCAAAGACGGGTCTTACCTTCACATTCCTGGTCTGTGCAGGGGAGAGAAATGACAAGACAGTGTAAGTCTTCTCAGGCTAATTGCATTTCCCGGAGGCTTGCAGTGCAGAGAAGCAGCTGCACAATGGAGCCACTTTTGCTTAAGAAACTGCATAAAAAAGGATCAGGTCCTAGCAAAGGCTGGCAGGCTGATAAGACACGGGCAGAAAAGAGGAGGGCTTTTCAGCCTCTGCCCTGTGAATTTACATAGTGGGGAAGGAGAGAGATTGCAGCAGGTAAAAGGTACCTCTAAACAAAGATCAAAATTGTGCATGTTTAACATTGCAAGATAGTTTAAAGAAAACTGTACTGGTTCTTAATGTCAGTATAGAATATGGGACAGGTTGCAAGGGAAGCTCAGCCCATCTGAGAGCTTACCAACCTTGACTCTGTCCCTTTAAATGTAACTGTTAGTAAACACTTTAATGAAAGAAGCGGTATTAAGAGAAAAAAAAAAAAAGTGGCAAACTACACTGGTAAATAATTTGCCTTGGCAATAATATTTAAGCCACTGATTGGAACAGTAATTCTGCTCAGTACGATCATTTGCTTTGTAAATAGACATGCTTATCCAAACAGCCTAGCTTTCTGTTGTTGTTGATGAAAATGGGAAAATGTGGGGCAGAGGGAACATGTCACTTCCCTTCCTTTCTGGAAGTCTGTGGTTTCCAGCTATTCAGATAAAGCTGCTTGCGTGTCCATCGGTCCGAGCCTTGCCCTGCTGCAGCGGGATGGGAGACAGTGTTGAAAAATAACCCCCGCTCTGAAGGGGTCCCCAGTTTGTGGGGGGACTCTGCCCCGCGAGCCAGTTAGAAAGTTCAGGAGCAAACTGGGAGAATGAGATGGGTGCCTGAGCTGCTGAAGCCCACCCGGCCGTGGCAAGGCCAGCAGCTGGGGCTGGGTGCTTGCCCCAAAGGCCGAGCCCACGGGGCAGCAGTGCCCACGGTGCTGGGTGCCATTTGAGGGTGGCATCGGGAGGTTTTAATCTCGCAGCCCCGAGTGAGCTTCCCCCCCTTCTCCTCTGAGCCAGATGGGGATGCATTTGGTTTCTCTTTCAACCATGTTACTTTTGCGAGGAGAATAAAACGAGCAGGAACAGCTATTGGCCGCAGCAACAGAAGAAAGCCCTCCTTTGCCAGAGGAAACCACATAAAAGTGTGTGTGTATGTGTCTGTGTGTGTTTGGGGGGAGGGCGCAGCGAGGGATGATGCCTGGAGCTTCTTGCACTCGGAGCTGTGATTTGTGAGTGAAACATGATGAAATCACCCCCTGGACAAATCACACGAGCCTGTCAACCTCACCAGGTGGGATTACTTGTCGCTAATAGCCCGAACTCCCCGAGCAGACAGAGCTCTGCGCTCCCTATAAAGAAAAGGCGCCGGTGCCGCGCAGGCTTTTCAAGAGCTGCCCGGCATGGCTGGGACCGGCTGCCTCCCCTCGCACCAGGTAGGGGGGGAGGAGAGGAGCGCGTTTGCTTTTAGAGGAGGAGTAGCCCGTCTCTCCTGAATAAGTTCCTACAAAAAGGAGCGTTTCAGCTTCAGAAAGAGATGTTTTATTCACAAACCCCTTCTGGTTTGTGTTACTCTCCAACGGTGAGGCTATCAGCTGCCGCTCCGGTGATGGGAACCGCAGTGCCGCGGAGCTCGAATGTATAGAGGACCGTCTCTGCCCCTTTAATTGTAATACTCTTAGCTCCGAAGTCCTGCTTTTTGCACAGTTTGCTCACTTTGCTGTTTTACTTTTGCAGGTTATATCTTTATTTGCTTTTGCCTTTGGAGTAAATGTCTGCATGGGATTTACAACAAATCGCTTTAGGAGATCTGAAGAATGGGACGAGGGCCCGGTCTCAGGTACAGTAACAAATGTAAATTGTACATCGCAATACCCTTATGTTATATACTGTGGTTAGAAACCACTCCTACTCTGAAACTGTAGTTTACTTGTTCCTTTTCCCTCTAGAATATAGAGAAGAATAAATAACTCGCCGAGCCCGAGTCGGTTGACCTTTGGGACTCACCTATAGGTCTCCTATTTACTTAAACTTTTGCTCTGTGTGCATGTGACTATGGAAAATCTAGCTTATTTTAGGACTGAGCACTGTCAGTCTCACAGAGACCAATCTCATCAGCTCCTACATAGGATTTGCTATGTTTTGTGCTCCACACACTTTCCTTCTAGAGCTAAGAGAAACTCCCTGGTGGGTTTAAGGGAACTGGTTTTATTTTGGTAGCTATTGAAGCGGTTTCTTGAAACTTGATTAGTGCTTTCAAGAGGCAATGGTGAGAAAAGCTTTTGGGATTTCTGTGGCTCCTGAGGTCATGCTGGTTTGTGAACAGTAGACGGCAGACATCTGACGGTGGAGAGGGCTGGGGAGAGGAGAGCAGGTGTTCACCCAGATGTGCTGTCACCGAGTCCTCTGTTTTTCTTTCGCCTCCTACTTTTTTCTTTGGAGGAAAGCAAGAACATGCCACAGAAGGGATCGTTGTTTGTGTTCTTGGGCAGTATAGGGTTTTGTGAGCTCAGGCATAGTCCAAGTGGAAAAATATATAAAATGGAAAACTAGTCTTTTTTTTCTTAAAAAAAAAAAGTAGGCTTGACTTGTGTCTCTGTTCCTTCTTTTGGCAGGAGAAAGGAAACTTGTGGTCATTGACTTAGAGCTGGTTAATAAAACTGAAGTGAAAGGGTTTCATTTGCAATACTCGTCTGTAATGATAGCTTGTGAATTTTAATTATAAAATCGGTTACCGTGGCCTGAATTTATTGTGTTCCTGGTAATGAATCTGTGTGTCCGTCCATGTCCTGCCTCCCCAGTCCCCCCCAGCCCTGTCTTTCACAGGAATTAGTGTCTAATCACAGCCACAGCCAGGGCTGCTGGTCACTGAGCAGAGGCATTTTAGATAACCAAAACGATAGCAGCTGTTGCTTCTGATCTTTATACAACTGTAAAAAAAAAATTGCTTGAAACCCAAATTTACTTCTATTTTTATGTTCTAGTGCATTAAACTGCAGAGCAGTTGTATAGTGTGTGTAACAGTGACCTGAAGAATTTGCATTTCCTGTCTTCAACACCTGAGTGCTGGTTGCTTTGCTTTCACTGGTGACCCTCTAGCCTTTAGGGCAGGGCTGTCCAGTTGATTTTTACTGAAGTCCCAAAGGTCTGATATGGGGGACCCATCAGAGCCCACCAGCTCACCAGTTGCTGAGCCAGCCGGCACTGTTCAACACCACCAGGGCTGGGATCAGGAGCTGCCTGCTCTTCCCAATAGCAGGAGCTTTAGCTCAGCATTCCAGGGAAATAGGAAGAAGTACAGGATCTCTTGCCAGAGGGCAGGACAGGGGGTACTTTTGGTGGTCTATTGAGAATTTGCTCATGGATGGGATTGGATCAGCACTTGGCATAGTAGTGGTCTAGTCCACAACGATGACAGCAGAAAGGTAATGGAGGGGTTTGTCCTTTCTGTGTTTATGCAGCTTGGTTACTTTTACTGCAGTAAAAAAAAGGATATGATAGCAAAGAATAAAGTATTATAGTCACATCTGTCTAAAAGAGAAAGTAAAAAGTTACAGTGGAGAGATGCTTTTCTTAACAAAAGCACTGTGATGAAAGAACCTCTTCAGGCTCTTTTAGTTGCATGACTTCCAGTTGTACTTCAGAAGCCAGTGCAATGAAATATCCAGAATAAAAGATTGTTATAAATTCTTTTTGTTATAAATTCTCCACTCTGTTTTGGCTTATTTATTTCCAAGTTTCTTGGTGTATAGAGTTAATTATCTTGGATTGAAAAAACACTGTCTCTTTAACAAACATTACTGTATATGACCAATCTGTTAATTCTCCAGGGGTATGCCATGATTGCAAGCAGATTATAGTTTTCATCTAGCATAGAACTCACCAACAAATCAAAAACAATATGTTTTTTCCCCAATCCCTTATAAATATATGTCAAAGAAGTAGCATAATGCTTAAACCCCTCTTCTTGTTCTCTTTTTGCAGTGTACAGGTATATATACCTTTATACATTTGAGATGTTTAATAATTATGCCCAACGAATTATTTCATTGAAACAATTTTTTGTCTTAAAATTTCTAAATACATTGGAGAACCAAGGGTCCCATTTTTTCCTAACCTTGGCTATCTAAGTTATTTGATTTATGAGCTTTCTAGACATCTTTGTAAGCACTTTCAGGGAAAATGGCCTTAGTGGTCTCTGGTAGCATGTTCCTTGGTCATGGTAGGATGACAACTTAAATTCTGGAAGGAGACACATACCCCTTCTCACTGGATTTTTATGCATGTCATTAAAAACAGAGTCATATCTTCCTTGTATTGGTACAGTTAGGATGTATTTTTCACTTCATGTAACTTTTCATTGAAATTTTACCCATTGCAATGGCATTCTGCAAAATGAAATGCGAGTTCATTGATAATATGAATATTATCTAGTAAAACTGGTGTTCCAGATTTCTTGTATAGGTATTTGGTTGATAGATGCCATATAGGATCCATCAGACCCAAAATGGCAAATTCTTTCCAAGTAGTCTCCTTCCTGTAATGACTGTGTAGGCATGTCTATGTTGCGTAGTCCTATGACTGAAATACTCCTGGAAGTGAATGGATTTGATTTTTTAAAAAATATTGTAATTAGATAGAATCAGAGCAAGAAGTTTGATATGGCACTTTCCAACATAAATAGAACACTTTTACACTGGAAATGTAATAACCTCCGTAGACTGAATCAGGACAGCACTATTGCCCTGTGTAACTCTTCCCTCTCTAACCTATGATGTAATAGACAATCCTTGGAGGGTTGTTTTGAGCTTAGTTGGCCAAAAAAAGAATGCATGGGATATTTGAAAAGCTTTTTTAAATAAGGAGGGGAGGACCTTCATGTTAAGGTCCCTCTGCCTGCTGCAAGGTCTGATTGCAGGAACTGTGGAGGGATGCAGGAATTTTGAAAAGGACGTTGAAATTGTGTAAATTTGCTCTGTGCAGGGGCTTCTGTTAATTTGAAAATGCTCAGCAGAGACGGAGCTCCTGATGATATATTTTCAAACTATTCTGCATGCACCAGTACCCGTGCCATGGCATTGTGCACGACCTGAAAATCACAGTCTGGCTGCAAAGGCAAGGTCAAGCATGATAAACAAAGGAACAATCTTAATGTGTTCAGAGATCAGAGGAATCAAACCAGGTCCTCTTTTGTGTTGCTATATGGAAAATGTCCTACACTGACTCAGGAGGTGTGACTTGAATTTGCTAAGTAATTTGGGATAATTTGTTACATCAGTAATAAAATGGTTGTCAAGAGATGTGAAAAAAGTAACTGACAAGGTAGCTGGGCTAAACCTTTCTTATAGTAGGGTAGGAAACCCCACTTGCAGTTATAGAAGATGGAGCTAGGGAGGACCTTGAACAGCTATGTATCTCAAGATGTGGTCAGTTATTACTGAAGTGCTCCTGACGTGGTCTAACCTGTTCTTCAAAATCACCAAGACCAGACATTGCACAGCCTCTGTGGGCAATTTGTTCCAGTGGTTTCTTGATAAATGAGGTGCTCTTTACAACAGCTAGGCATTCTTTGAGCTGCCATTGCCTCTGTCCCTTATGTAATCTGCAGTCAGATTTACACCTTCTGTTTCCTAAACGCATGTTGACATGTGTTTTTTGACCTTCTGAAATGATCTCCCTCTCATCCCTTTGAAATGAAGATGGCAATGCCAGTGTAAGGGGTATATAGCGTATGCTAATATGTAATACCTTTGAGTCCATAATACCTTTGGTTTGCAGCTTATAGGGTCTGTGACTATATATTACCTGGCTCCCAGAAAGGAAAGTAGTCAAAGACAATAAATAACATGGAAATACTGATTTTCAGAAGCATTTGGCAGGAAGCAGTTATTATTAAGAGTGAGGAAAAAGACTTCATATGTCTGAAAATCTGTTAGCATGCTTTAAACAATTCTCATGTGATGAATTTCCAACATAGCTTTGTGGCCTATTTATGTGAGCAAAGAGAATACTGATCTGTGTGTTGCCATGATGACCATTAGATACATGACCTTTAGCTTCTTGGAAATGCAGATGGCCAAAACCATTGACTGCTCAATAAGAACATGCTTGTAGAGTATGTACCTATGGAGTGAAATTTCACTGTATGTATGATGTTATTTGCTCTGAGCACCACTGACCCAATAGAAAAAACCCACAAAGCAGAGGGAGACGTAGTTGTTTACCGCTACCTTCTCCAGCAGTCATATGAATATGTCTTGCTGCTGCCATGATCCATGACTGCAACTGTGTTAAGTTTGGTTTTCTTACCTGTTATCTTGCTGTAAGGTTGATCCACTGCCAGGTTTGCTCCCTGAAGTGATTTATGCTGGTGTCCCACCAGTCAGTGCCACTCCAAGGGAAGTGGTGGAGCAGTAGTGCTGGGGATGGGAGCTGGTGGGATATCAGCTACTAAATGTCACCTCCAAACTCCCCCTTCATCTTCTTTTCCATCCATTCTTATGGTGTTGGGATAATTCCATCTTGTTTGAGAAGATATTTCCCCTCAGTTTATGTGAAGACTAAACCTTCAGCTATGTAAAGGAGAAGGGGAAAAATACATCAGAAAAGATCAGAGCAACTGTTTCCCGAAAGTGCCATTGCAACAGTCCTCTTAAGACCATACTGCTAATCATGGTGATGTTTGCCAAAACCAAACCGTGGTGTAAAAGAAAACAAACCCAAGACAATTCGAAAGACTTTATTAAAATAAGTCTCTCAATGAACAAAAGGCATTATGAAATATTCCTTGGAACACCTCTGTTTCTAAAGAATAAACTACGTTTATTATTTTATTCCATAAAATGTTATTAACCCTAGAAAGCAGCACATAATTTTCCTGCTTTATATAAGCTGCTATGTACAATTCTTTCAGAGGAAAAATGTATAAAATATATATTAGTGTATAAAATTTTGAGAAAAGAGCAAAGAAGTACACATCAGTTTTGGCAGTAAGGGCCCTTACTAATAAACATATTATTGAAGTCTAATACATTAATCATGTCATGGTTTTCAGACTGGCAGTCCTCTGTTTAGTTATACACATTAAATATATTGATTTCTTATATACTTTTGTATTTTGTTAATGTTTTATAACTTAATGCTCTTCCACAGCCCACCAAAAAGCCTTGCTTTGCTTCTCCATTAATTTATAGAGCATCTTAGAGTTTTCTTTCACACTGGACATTGATTTGGCGCCTTCCAGTATAGAGAACCAAGTCCCTCCGACTGCACGTAGATTAATTGCAGTCCTTTCCTATGCAAACTGCCCAGCCAGCCATGAAAATGTCACTTGGTTTCTGAAAACAAAGGCCTGCTTCTGAGGAATAGCTGCAGCTCCTGGAATGGGGCCTTGGAGACTTCACTACATTTCTGCTAATGATATCTTGATTGTTACAGAGGTAAAGCCAGGGCTGTTTCTTTGCAGGACCTTATCACAGCATGCTGCTTCCTTCTTTTTTTTTTTTCTTCCTCCCCCAAAAGAGCAACCTTTTTGGAATTTGTTTTTGTTTGTTTGTTTTTTATTTCTCATTTCTTCAAGCAACCCTTCTCCTCCTCCTGCTTCCTCCCCGTCCCCAGAGCAGGCATCTGAGGTTTCACTCATCTGCGTGGCTGGGGGCTGAGCCGCCCGTCCCACCGCTGCCGGCCTGACAGATGTTGCCCTGTTTCTTGTTCCACACAGTCCTGTCAGATTCCCCTTGGATCAGTACCTCTGGCTCCTGCAAAAACAGATGCTTTGAACTTCAAGAGGCAGAGCCTCCTGGCTGCCGCTGTGACAACCTGTGCAAGAGCTACAACAGCTGCTGCTTCGACTTTGATGAGCTGTGCTTAAAGACAGGTAGGATGGGTCTCCTGTCCCGCACTGCCAGGCGCTGCTGACACCTGGTTCCTGCCAGCAGGGACCTGCCTGATAAACCAGCGCTCCCTGCCATAACCTGCATCTCCTCTGCACTTCACCTCCCCTCACCAGGCAGGCTTGGCTCAGCCCAAAATGAAGCCCACGTTTCCTTGCAAATAGCAGGAGGGATGCTCACCTCCTCACTGCTGGGCTTTGGCCATGGTTTCTAGGGCAGAAAAAGCAGGCTACTATTCATACTAAATGAAAAGTGGGTCTTCTGATACTCAGTCACAAGCTATAATCAGTTTTCAAGCACCAGTTTGGTGTCCAGGTTGCAGTGAAAAGAGCCACGGTAAAGGCTGGAGGTTGGTCATTCTGTGCCAGCCATCCTTTTTCCTCCCAAGTGGTAACTCCACATCAGAGGAATTCATGCTCTCTTGTGGGCTTGCAGTTCCTCATGCAGGCACCTCTCAAGCCAAGGGTGTTGAAGCGGCGTGGGTCCTCTTGGAGCCGGCTGCAGGTGACAGGCTGGGCTTATTATCCTTGCCCCAGACTCTGATTTCCAGATGTCAGGATGCACATAACACACCCGTTAAAAATGTTTGGCTTCAATTCATTGGACCCTGGGGGATGGAAATGCAGCACTGGGTTCATTTTGGTTTTGTTTGTTTTTTTTTTTCATGAATCCTAGGCAAGGAAAATTTCAAAGAGGGGCATGAGTTATGTTTTACTTCCTAGCATAGTGCATTTAAATTATTAGTTGTACCCATCTCCTTGAGTGTTTGCATAGTAGTCAAAGTTGACACAGGTGCCTTCTACTTTGACCATTAAACACTTTCTCGCTTTATCAAAGAATTACACTTACTAAGCAGCTAGAAGAGAAGTCTAATGATTAAAAATATCATTGCCCGTGGATGTGCCATGCTTGAGAGTCCTGACTTCCTCAGTTCTGTTTATAATAATATCATTTTAATAGCTTGGTACTAAAAAATGATGAGCTAATCTGGTATGAAAAACTACTTTGGTTCCAGGCCAAAACCATGTGAATTTTACGCTGATTCTGGTGTAGATGACTACAGAATGAGAGGTTCTTTTTTAAGACTTTCAGCACGACAAAAGACTTTTGCTACCAAAGAACAGATTTCTTGTCCACAATGTACTATGTCCACATATGTGCAGGGATAGCCCTTGGGACTGTTGTGTGAATTGTCATTTGTAGGCAATGTGTCAATGTGTAGGCATTTATTAAGGCAATTATCACATGTACAGTCTGTAACTATTACATATTTATAGAAAAAGCCCCAAATGAAGGACAAAAGGACTTAAAAGATGTTGTTTTAATGTGGTGTGTTTTTTACTGGGTGCATGTTGTCTAAAGTGATTTTTAAAGTTTCTTGTTGGTTGGGCCAGGACATGAAAAACCATATGCTTACATCCTTAGGTCTTATTCCAAAGTGTAGCAAGGTACTGCCCTTGAGAGAGCATCCTAATTCAGACAGGCTCTTAGATCTTACCTTCATTCACATGATGAGAAGAGCTGGAGTGTTATACAGCAGCTGTGCCATGCTTTTGCTTGAAGAACAGTTCTTGTTCTCATAACTTTGACGGTACTGAAACTCACCCAGAGGATGAGGAACTGATGGGCATCCACATATTCTCTTTTCAACTTTCTCTTATTTCCTATGGATTGAACTGGGGACTCAAATAGTTGGGAGAAAAAGAATGAATTACTCAAGATACACCAGAAATCCTAGCTTGTGCTCCTTTCAACACATTTTGTGACATTCAGGTTGCACAAACCCTGGAGTACAACACCTGAGGGTAGCAAAAGCACTTGAGTGTGGGTGGAGGAGCCCACCTGCAGGACACAAGAGTTCTTTTTGTTTCTGGTTGTCATACCTACTTCTGAGGCCTTGAAACCACTAAAATGGGGCCATAAACTTTGCATCCAACTTTAACAACTAGACTGTTGTCATTATGGCTTGAGTGAGTACTTTTTGTTTTGATTATAATCTCTCATTCTTGCTTACCTTGTGAATATTTTAGCTCGAGGCTGGGAATGTACCAAAGATCGCTGTGGAGAAACCAGGAATGATGACAATGCTTGTCACTGCTCTGAAGACTGCTTAAGTAGAGGAGATTGTTGTACTAACTACCAAGTCATTTGCAAAGGTACGACTTTAGGCTTTCTACCTCTTATCTTTCCAAACCTGACAGAAGACAGCCCTGTGGGTATAGAATTTTATTCTAAAGAAGGAATCCTCACCTTGTTTAGTTCTGATTTTCGTGAGGAGGTGGGAAGAATGGGGATACATTTGTAATTTTTTGGGCACTAGCAGAAGTGAATAATTCTAATTTGTCAATGGTAGAAGGACATTGTCCTTGCTTGTAGAGATAGTGATAGAAAGAGGTGTGGTTGATGAAGAGGTTAAAGTGAAACACAAGTGTTCAGATGTATTTGTCCTTATCAAAGCAAAAGCAGGAATATCTGATGGTATTGGAAGGAATGGAGCATTCCTAGATATCTCCATCTCGAAGACCTCTCACCACCTCCATCACACCAGCTCCTGCTCAAACTACTTGGCCTAAGACCTGTAGGCTTTATTTCTTTTGGGAAAAGGGTTTCGAGAACACAAGGGCTGTATTTTGCAGATGGGTGTCACGGGCTTCAGAGGACATGTTGGGGATGACCTTGCCACCTCTAGACATACCATGGCTGCAGTACAGCCTGTACTGGTTTGTTGGTGGATGGGCTGTGAAGGTCTAATTTTCATCTTCTGTCTAGATCTTTTGGAGCATGTTCTGCCTTATGTAATGTGTTTCCCATTCAGAGTGGATCTTCTGATCCTTGGTAATGGGCTCTGCAGGTTCTCACTTTCGTATCTCAGCTAGTTCTTAGGTTTTTTGTTCATTAACTTTACTGGTGGAGGGGTTATAGTTTGAAATTTTTTTCCACACCATTTTGGTCAACTGCATATGTTAAGAAAATTATAATAGTCTAGAACCATGCACCAGAAATGGGCTTTTCTTCTTTACTTGAATTTTGAATTTGGAAATCCAAAATTCCAGCAAGTCCACACAGATTACATTCTTTCCCTTCCCAAAGAAACCGCGGGCTGAGAGCACTTAGATACTGGTATAGTTTCAGTTCCTGCCTTTTTTGTGAACTCCCTCTTATAAGGGTCAAGACAGAGGAATTTACATGTCTCCAGCTTTAATGTACATAATCTTTGTTTAATTGGCTAATAACAAATGATCTCAATGACCCTGGCACTCTGACAGAAGTAAGCCTTATGTGAGAACAGTGTTTCCTCTTTATTCCTGCCTTTGCCTATCTGAGGATAGTGTGTTGGTTTGTTGTTTTTTTTTTCTTGGAAATTGTCCCTCCACCTCCTGTCATGGTCAGTTGGAATTGCTGCAGGACACATTTCCTGCAGGTCTTTTCTGTAGCGCTTTTTGTTTTGTTCTTTTAATTGAACTGCAGTTCCTTTAATAGTGCCAGGTTCAGGAAGCGAGCATCATTAGCTAATAATTTGTTTTTAAATTGACCTGTGAAAGTGCAAGTCATAAGCCACTCTATAGTCAGCATTCAGCAGTGAAAACCTAAAGAAAATGATTACATAAAGTAATTTTAACTAATATAGCTCTGAAAGAGTATTAATGCTTTTTTTAGCTGTGTCTGAGTCTCACCTGATCCATGAGCTGATCAGCTCTCTAAACCAGCTGGAAACTATTTAGAGTTGTTTTTCTTCCCCAGAATTAATTTTGTTTTGTGCCTTTAGCCAGCTGAATTAGCTCATGGAGACATCAGAGCTGGTGGGGAGGCGGGTGGGAATTCACAGCCAGAAGCTGCATTACCTGTTTTTGACAGGTTGAAAATAAAAAAATTAAAATAGATGACCACTGTGCCTAAAGCGTTACCACTGTCTCCTGCAGTCTAAAGACACTTTTAACTCCAGTTTTAACGGCTACTTGTAGGTGTGCTCGTTTGGATGTTCTTGTTGAATAGAATATAACCAGATGGGAACTGCATGGGAAGTAGGACAAGACAGTTTAGTAGCTGAGTCCAGATTTTTATTTTTTTTTGAAACTCCAATGTCGCTTTTCTGTGAGTAGGAGAAACCCACTGGGTGGATGATGACTGTGAAGAGATAAAGGCTCCAGAATGTCCAGCAGGGTAAGTGTTTTGCACGCAACTGTAAAGTCAGATGGAAAGGTGAGGCCAATGGCCTGGGCCTCTGAACACCACATTTCTGCCCTGGTCCTGTCACGCACCCTGGATGCCTGTGGGCTGGATGCTTTCCAGTGCTTCGCCTTTTCTACAGTCAGGCTTATAATATTGTCACTAATTTGCCCTTGAGCTGCTGGTTGAGTAGGGGTGTATGATACCTGGACTTGAACTCTTAGCCTTTGATCACCCGCTGATGGGTTTGCCTGCTTCTCTTACCCACACAGGGAAGGTAAGCAAACTCTCTTAAGTCAGTGGAAGGGTTTAGTTTTTCTGGTTTCAGTAAAATTCAGGATGAGCTGTATGAGAGCACAGTTCAGGCCATTTTTTTTTTTCAATTTAATTTTGTACCTTTAGTGGTATCTTCCTAAATGAAAGGATTTCTAAATTGCAGTGGGATACAGTCTTGACTTTGTGAGGTATTTGAGGTTATGAGTCATTGGGACAGTAAGCACTTTGGAAAACAGTTGGCTCACTATTATCCTTAAAGGTAAGCATCTGCTTAGGTGCTGTGTTGGGTTGCAGGAAGTTGTGAGAACAGTTTGGAGGCGATAGGAGCCTTTTGCTTCTCCTGGTGACAGTGATGGCTGCTTATCCCCACAGCAGGTGACTAACAGTAAAAACCCAGCTGTGTACATCCAGACACATCTCTGCCTGCTTAGGGTCAACTCCCAGTAGCAGTTGTAAATAAAAATGTATTAAAATAACATGAAATACTTTTATCTTGACTGTGTGAGAATGAGCTTGGCCTCACAGAGCTCACTCAAAATGCCACATGGACTTTTGTTTGTGGAGAGAAAAGACCAGCTGTCATGAGACATGTGGTTTTTAACTACAGTTGTATGCTACGGTGGCTACTCATGCATAGTTTTTTTTTCCTTCTCCATCTCCTTCTATAAGCACTTGCTTTTTGGACTATTTGCTATTAGCTGCTCAGGGAAGATGTCTTTTAAGTTAGAGTTCAGCCCTTTCACTGACAGAGTGAATGCTGGATGTTACTAAGCATAAAGATTATCAGTTTGTGCTGATCTGTTACGTAAGCAAAAAAATTACAGACATATGCAGTGATTGTACTTTAGATTCTCATGGGTCTCAGTGAGCAAGTGGAAAATAAAATTTGAAATGCTGCCTTATACTCCTGCTGCTTTTGCTTTTAGCTTTGTTCGTCCTCCTTTGATCATCTTCTCTGTTGATGGTTTTCGTGCATCGTATATGAAGAAAGGGAACAAGGTCATGCCCAGTATTGAAAAACTGAGTGAGTACATCTGTTTTCTTACAATAAATGAAAGACAATCTCTTGCAGCCCAGTAGTTTTCATATTTCATTGAGCAACAGAAGTCAGTGTGGAGCTGGCTGGTAGATGGGCTGAGCCAACGCAGGACTCCTCTGACTGAAAGGTCTAACAAAGGTTAAGTCTTTTTTTCCATGCAAGTGAAGTGGCAGAAGTCCCCTTTGGTTTAGATGGTATCAGCTGGTGTTTTGAAAGCACCCTGGCTAAAGCAGCACATGGTGGTTGGAGAGTGGGGAGAGAGCTGCTGCTTTGGGGAACGCTGCTCCCAATCAGTGACCTTCATATGGTTTTGTCAGCAAATAAATGCAGCTTCAATATGTGACAAGTATCATGCACTCTTATAGGCTAGGTAGGCGGGGCTCAAATTTTTCCACTTGATTAATTTGATGTTGAAGACATGGGTAAGTGGGTGCAGGAGCTGTGGTGAACAGGTGATAACTGGCTGGGGACATGCCCCAGGGATGAGGCGTGCTGCGCTCACCTCTGGGAGAGTGGTCGTCCACCTGGGTTTGTGGAGTACTTGGTGCAATGCATATCTGAGGTTCTCAGTATAGCATGGTAGTTTGTGTGTGAGCCCATACCTTGAAAGTTGTTTATTTTTGGTGTTTCTGCCCACCCCCATGTGTGTGGAGTGACCTTCGTAATTGTGGAGCCATCTGGGGAGCTGTGGCCAAAGCCCATTGTGAAACTGCAGCTTTCGTATATTTGTCACGTAAAATTAGCCTGCATTTTCTCATGTTGTTTTACTTAGCAAGGTACTTCCAATGGCTCCAGACTCTGGAAGGAGGCTAGAGCAGAGAGGAAGGCAGTCTGTGGAAATGTAGCTGGCTCTGTAGTCCTCTGGCTGCACTATTTCAGCTGTTTATTGTGAAGCACAAAGAGCGTGAGTGTATTTACTACTGTTTCACAGGAAGACCTGCCAATGTTAAACAGCAGAATTCATTTGAATTGGTTAAAATTTAACCAGTTTCTGCAGCATTTTGAGTCACAGCAAATGATGGGGTTTTTTTGGTTTTGTTTTCTATGTCTGAGAACTTCCTAATATTTGCACGTCCTATTGATTTTTCAGGATCTTGTGGAACACATTCTCCTTACATGAGACCTGTCTACCCTACAAAAACCTTCCCCAACTTGTACACCCTTGCTACTGTAAGTTGTTGGGGAGGATTTTTTTTTATGATAAAATGTTGCATTTCAGTAGAAATGTGGGTTGTGAAGCAAGACTTAATTATTTTTTTTTATAAAACTGTTTCTCTGTCTACCCTTTTCGGCATTCAGTTATGTCAAGTATTTTCTTCAGTATTTTAAAATCCTGAGATAAAGTGCCTCTCACCATTATACACTGTGCTACAGCTTTCCCGTGCTTTCTTGTGCCTGTTTTTGCATTTGTTTGTACTGCGGTGTAATTACAGGTCACAGTTTTTCAAGGGGGAATATAACACTCCTGAAATCCTACCCAGAACACAACCAGCAGTTGTTCCTTCCTTGGAGTGGTTGAAATCAGAGGGGCTGACCCAGCGGCCAACTTACTTACCATTTACGGCGGCCGAGTGTGTCTGGATGCTGAGTTGGCCCTGCAGTAAAACAAACCATCACTTTGGCACTCCGGCAGCCAGGCTGTCCCCACCCTGGGGGGCAGATGCTCCTGTGTGACAGTGACAGTGCTCCCGAAGCTCACCTAAGAGGCTTCCTACCTGTAGCTGCATTTTTTCCCCCCCTTTTTTCCCTGCAGCTTCTGCACAAATATTAAATGGGAAGAGAAAGGAGGGGAGGGAGAAACAAAAAGCTGGGGGTGGGAAAGGGCCAAGAGAAAGGGAGAAGAGTTGAAACCTCTTACATTGCTTTTACTGCTGGACAAACTGTGATATAAGGCCATGGTTT
The DNA here is from genome assembly GCA_025769975.1 of Gallinago jamesoni. Taxonomy (NCBI): domain Eukaryota; kingdom Metazoa; phylum Chordata; class Aves; order Charadriiformes; family Scolopacidae; genus Gallinago; species Gallinago jamesoni. The sequence goes on along the minus strand of JAOQGH010000012.1, from coordinate 139,474,830 downwards.
GGGTGACTTGCTTCATTTTTTTTTTTTTCTTGGAAATAACTCTTATCTCATAGAGGCTCTGGTGAAGATAAAACATTATGAAAAGAAAATGCTAAGTGTTACTCGTACAGCCAGAGAATGTATTACTTGTTTCTAGAAAGGGAATTAGGGAAGAGGAATTGAAAGTTCAATTCAGTCTTCTTTTCATAAATTTTTGCTTACTTCAGATGACCTCAAACTAACTTTTAACCAATGTGAAAATATTTTAAAGTATCGAATAGCAGGAGTTCTTGTGCTTTTTATCACAACTGAATCATCTCCTACTGCATTCATTATTACAGCCAGTTTAAAACGTGCTTATCTTAAAGTTACAACCTTTCCTGCCGTGCAGTTACAAAGATACCTATTTTAAAATAATTTAGTGGTATTTGAAGATAGCTATGAAAAACTAGATTTGAGTGCATTAGGGTTTTACTAATTAATCTACTTCTGCACAAAGGGACTCTATCCTGAATCACATGGAATCGTTGGCAATTCAATGTATGACCCAGTGTTTGATGCCAGCTTCAGTCTTCGAGGGCGAGAGAAATTCAATCACAGGTGGTGGGGAGGTCAACCGGTAAGTTTCAGATTCCCTCCTCCTCCTTCCCTCCTCTCTCTGTGCTGTGGAACATAGCCAATAATAATAATTAAACAAATACATCTGTTTTTACTTACTGTGTGTCCTGGGCAGATCAACTCAGCATGGGGCATCTTGAGTTCATCTAGACATCTTGGGAATA
>JAOQGH010000012.1:139455222-139473969 GCA_025769975.1 Gallinago jamesoni | reverse complement strand
AACAATTTGTACCTAATCTTCCCCCCCCCCCCCCCGGCTGGCCCTGAGTCTATCAATTTAATGTAACATGTTGAGTTGGCTTTGGCTTTTCAGAATAATAAAGCCATTGATTATGGAAAGGTGCTTGCATTGATAAGTATAAATTAGTTGTGGCTAGGAAAAAACCCCTTATTTAGGCAGCAGTTTAACACAAATTACTATATTTTTGTCACCGTGGTATAATGTTTCCTTTTCATTATGGGTTTCTCAGGTTTTTCTCCTATTAATGTTCTTGTGGCAGTTTTAGTATTAATGTTCTGTCAGAGTAGCATGGCACAGCTTCATAATTACCATTTGTTAAGTCCACAAGCGCTGGCTGTTACCTGACCTGCTGCAGAGCCTGTAGAAGTTTGTGAATTTCTGCCCTGAGCACAGCAGCAGTGGCTGAACTAGGTCCTTTCTTTCAGATTAGTGTTGGACTTGTTGGTTTTTCTGAATTCTTATTCTGGCCTTCTTCAAAGTATTCTGTGTTGCTACAGCTAAGAAGGTCCCCTTGCTTCTGCTGCACTTTCCCCTTTTAGTGTATGCTGCAGTGGCTTGCTTTGCCAACAAAAGTGGGTTTAAATTAAACTAATAATTTTTACATGCAAGCATCCAAGGTGCATGCACATTTCATTGCACTGATTGCTTAGGGAACTATAGTTTAAGAGCTCCCTGACCAGTTAAACCCATGAAAGAGTGGGATGGTAAGCGGTTGGGAAATCAGAAGGGGTTTGGGATCATCATAATCTGTCATTGCTCTTTGCTAAAATGATCAGTGTCATCCCCCAAATCTCTTAAGACAGAAATAACCCAAGAGACTAAAGGAAGTTACTCAGATGGTTTTAGGCTTAGCGGGTGTGTGTGTTACTTGTCTGCATGTGGGCTTAGTCTGCAACAAATGTGAGACAAGGCAATTTAGAGCTGCAGGCAGATGTCTGGCTGTAGCTGAGCCAGAATGAGGTATTTGTGCTCTTGTAAAATTTGTCAGCACAACAGTGAGTGTAGTTACTCCCTCACCTGGCTATGGCCCGGGCTAGCTGTTAGCACGGGCTGCGTGGAGAGGAGAGGGCCAGGACAGCGCCTGGCTGTTACCCCATAGAGGTGAGCAAAGAAGCAGGATCAAAGCTAGGAGCAGAGAAAGGGTGGCAGCCTGTAACATCTTCATCTCCGCTACGGCCAGAGCCACACAGCCAACAAACTGTGCCAGCCGCAGTTGGGCATCAGGCTCATAGACAGTACTGTGGCTCAACTCCCACGTGACACCTTGTTAAGCAGCTGTAACTTAATTATGCATTGCAAATTTAATTGTGTATCTTACCTTAATCACAGTTAGGTAGTGGGGAACTGACTTTTGGGGGCTGTACAAATGTCTCTATTTTTAAACTATGATATTGTTAAAGCAAACTGTAAGTCTACTTACAGTAGACTGCTGTGTTGAGTGGGCAATATTGGTAATTCCCACACCCATCTGTTAGAAACACCTATGCTGCTCCAGAGAATAAAAGTCGCTGTGGATTGTAAACAAGGGTCATGAAGAATGTCATCTGAAAAGAGTTCAAGAAAGTTACGCAACAGTGGATGACCATAGGCTGGATGAAATCCTCAGAGGACAGGGGGTAGTGTTGCATACACAAATAAGGTTGATAACATAAACCAGCTGATCTGAATAAGTGTTAAAAAGGAAAAACACGCAAATATGTAATAAACTGGAAATGTCTTTGGAGAATTGAAAACAAATGCATAGAGGAAGGGCTATAATTCAGTCCTCACACACTTAATATGAAGGAAACCTGGAAGTCTGGCAAACCTGATAGAGTGGCCATAGTGGTTGAGTAAGGAGGTGGTAGATCTTGCAGAATTATAATATAAATTTTACTCTCTGCACATGGAAGAACTACACATTTGATAAGAGATTTTCAAATTTTTATAAGAGAAAAAATTATCTCCATCTATATATAGATCAGATACAGTCAGTTTCTGACTCCCTTTTATAATTTTTTCTAAATATCACGTTGACTTAGACTGCCAAAAATACCTGGGACTTGAAAGACGAGACAGTAAAATTAAGGTGGGAGGAAGAAATCTTGTTTGTCATATCACATACATTTGGTTCTTTTCAGATCTTGGGTTTCAAACTAGAGTACTCAGACAATTGCAGAGGGTACTTGCTTTGCACAGAGTTGGGTATTATCATTTTTCTACCCAGGAAGGTGGAAAAGGTCTAGAATCCCCAGCCTTGTATTATGGCTAAAACTGCCAAGAAGAGGATGTCATGTAATGTTGATAATTTCTGAAATACGTTGTTGCTCCTGGAAACTGGACTATTGCACTTTGCTTTGTTAAAATGTGGGGGGGGTTGGTGTTTTTTTCTTTTTAATTACTCGGTCTAATACTCAGCATCTTGCTGGGAAACAGCCAGATTACCATGGACATCAGTGGGATTTGGCAGATGAGTAGCTGAATGTTTCTACACCAGGAATTATGAGAGGGGTTGAGATGGTAGCTTGGAAGTGTTTTGAGGTGCTCTGGCTGGTTGTGGGACCTCCTGAAACCCAGTCTCCTGATTTAGTATACAACTTTGATTTATTATATAAGCTTAAAACCATCTTATTTTCAAAATAAAGGTGTTTTATAGGAAACAGCCACAAATGCACTCCTTGTATAGCTACAGCATCTCACAGAAATGGTGAGCATCATGGCCCGTGCTCCCAAGGGGGAAACTAAGTTTACTGCTCATTTTTCTTGACGGTGAGACTCTGTTTTCATTCCATGTAACTTTAAGCACTTAGGCCTCAGCTGCCTTTGGCTTCTGTTAAGCAGTAGTTTTCCATGTCTTGGTTTGATGTAGTAAGCTTAAGCTTACACTACAGAGAATACATTGGGGCTTTTTAGTGATCTTTCATGACCCTTAGAAATAATCCAGTGGCCTCCTCAAGTTCAGGAGATAAGTATAAAACTGCTGGTCCATGGTACTGGGGAAAGAGAGACTCCTTCAGAAGGTAAGGTCAGTTTGGATCTGATTGGCTCCAAAGATGCTTCCCTCTTCAGAAATATCTTAATTATAAAAGCATTGAGGGTTTTTTAGGGCATCTTGTATGAAACTTTATTTTCACTATTAACACTTTAAATAGAATACAATCCTCAAAAAAGGCCCAGCTTGAGATGATGAGATAATCCTAAAAAACGGCCATGAAGTTCTTAGATGAGTGACAGCATGTCATGAAGTTGTCTTCACAGTCTGCATAGTATGCCTGTAGGCACTAGACATCATCGCTACACATCTTAACTAGATATTATCTAAATTTCCCATTCTATATCAATCTTTGGGATAAAACCGTTTTTCTGTCCTGTTTATTGGAATTTGTTGGATAGCAAAAATCAACAAATTACAGAAAGAATTTCCTATTTTCATTTTCTTGCCTAGTCAGCCTGAACCCTGGCAGGATAGTTACATCTGAGGAGTCCAGGCTCTGCAGAAATCTGTCATCTGCCTTTTTGTCATGGACGCATTTTGCAATCTCTTTGTTGATTGGTGGGGGAAGCAGAAGGAGCATGTCTGTAATTATCTTTTAATAAGTATTTATTTTTGTCTAGCTTGAGCCATGAACAAGCAACAAGACCCTTTGAGTCTATCTAATTATTTAATAGACTTCTTGTACCAAAATCTTCTGTCTGAGCAAGAAGGCAATGCTTAATTGTCAAGGCTGTGAAATGGTTTTTGTCCTCTTAAAGAGTAAGGACTATGAAGGGGTGTTTTACCTTGTTGTCAGGACAAATTTCAAAAGGTGGAACTCTTGGCTGCAGTGGGAATATGTGTTTCCCCTGCTCCTGACCTGAATCTTCTTCCCTGGCTGGCAAGCAGGAGCCCGTTTGTGTAACTTGGCCCAAGGGCCAAACTTCAGAGCCATGCCCCCCCCATCAGCCCTGACCTGAGATGTGCTGCTGACGGTCCTTTTGTAGTGCAACAAACATGGGACAGCCTTTGCAAAGTTATGGGCTCTTATTTATTTGTGAAAGATTAAAAGTTGGGAGACACCCCACTTACTGTGCAGGTTTTCAAAGACAACTCAACAGCTGTCTTGAAGAACTCTGTAGGTAGCATCTGTGTGAAAAAGTGTCTGGCAGTCAGAAGGGAGAGCTTGGGATGTATGGCATTGCCACCTGAACTATTGCTTAGCTGGTCTTTTTTTATCCACAAATAAAGGAGAAGAAATGTAGTCATTCAACACAGAGGATATAAAAATGACAGTAATTCAACTTACAGGGTATTTTTCATATACATCTAGAAAAGCAAGATATTTCTTCAGACATTTGCCAGGGTATTAGGATTGATTCTGTGGGTCCATAATTTAAAAGACCTTTTTGCATTGGAAAAGTCAGATTCTCTAATTCCGGTGGCATGGTATGAGGACAGAGTGGTTAATCTTTGATATTTATTAATTATTTATTTTTAATATTTATTCCCCTCCTTTCTTCTTATACAAATTAATTCAGAAATATGGCCTTTATATAGCTTACAATACATTAAGGCTTGTATCATATGTAAACCAGGGGTTCACATCTGACAGAGTTAAACAGCTGACTATAAAATTCTAACACTTTAACAGTGAAAACCAAGATATTTACATATGGCAAATAAATTATATAAGCTCACAAATGGTACTGACCTTGCAACGCCCAACACAGCAAACGTTATGATAAGTGACCTGAACAGATGAGACCAACCTCAGAGTGTATATAATACATAACATTTGCGCTCTCAGAACTGGAACATCTAGGACTAATTAACTTTAAGACTGTGACTCTAACCAGCAGAAAGGAAATGGAACAAAAACTCTCGTTCCCTTCTTAATTTCAGCTGTTTTGGATGGACAAGGTTAGGAAGGCATCGGTTAGCTTTGTATTTCTGTCTTACATTGACTGAAGTGTAGACTCGTGTCAGCCTGTGAGAGGCATGACTTGTAATTTGCCTTGAAAGAAAATGAATTTAACTGAATGACAGTGAGAGATGCTCCCTGGTGATTAGGCTGCAGTAACAGTTTGCTGTGCTTTTCTGCTCCAGTTACTGCCCTGTGGCTGACAGTGGTGAGGAAACATGCACCTATCAGCTGCTCCAGTCTGTTGTCTAATTTTACCAAGACAGTAAAGGGTTTGGCTAGCCAAGGGCACTTCTGATAGAGGTTGCTACTACTAGATTAATCAGCAGTAACTGTCACAACTCTAAAACACATGGAAATTTGATTTAAAGCTTGTTTAATGCGGACAGAAATTCTTCCACCTAGATGACTGCTGCTTCTCTGCATGCTTAAAGACATCTCTGCAAATGTATTGTTATGAGTTGCAGCTTTAGGTGTGATTTTGAGCAGTGTTGAATTTTCTTATTTTGGTTTTAAATAAACCAAAGGCTTCCCTCCCACCCTCCCTCCCCCCTCAATAAAAAAATGGGATGGGGGAGGTCAGTAGTATTTTGTTGTAACCTTGAGTCGAACCAGGCTCTGCCTGGCAAAGTCAGGACGGAGTCATCTGGACTCACTTCTCGGATGTTGTGGTCAGATATGGGCCCTTTGATTTGGTGGTCTTTGACTTCAACAGATCATTGTCTTAGCTCTTGAGCTTATTCCAAATGCAGCAGACACATGTCCTCATCTGAACAGTTAATGGCTGCATTCCTGAGGTGAAATACTTGGGAGCAGGGAGGGTGCACTTGGGAGTGCTCAACTAGGAGTGATCTCCACTTGCTTTGCATTACTCCCTGCTCGGAAAAGTGCTCTTGTTCTTTTCACGTGGTGCTTGTGAAGCACACTCTATGCTCAACAGGAATAAAAAATAGCTACCACCTTCTTGCAGGCATACTGGGTACCTTGGCAGTGTACACAGGGCCTAATTATTCCTCTGTCAAGATAACTACTGTTTTATTTGCTTGCCCAGAGTGAGGACGTCTTTTGGCACATGTTTAAAATCACTGCCTAAAATAGACAGGGTCACGGGTGATTTCAGCAGCGCTAACAGGCAGGAACAGCACAGGACAGCTTCAGCTGCTGAGGGTGGAACTTGGCTGGGTTGATTTGGCCAACCAGGCGGGCTGGACCACTTGGACCTGTGCAAACCAAAGCACTAGAAAGTCAAACTAGAGTTAACAGATGGTAAAATTCAAATATTGAATTCCCCTGGACTTAGTTTGTTGGTACCTTCCCAAAGATATCTGCAAAATTATTTAAACTTTGCAGGAACACAAACACTTTCAAAGAAAAATAAATCTGCTGCAGCTCTGCAGGGACAATGGTTTTCCAAGTACAGCAAGACCAAAGAGCATAACAGCAGTGGAGCTGACGCTCCTCATGCTGAATTTGTATTTGACCTCTTTTCTCTGCCGTGACAAGGTTCAGCTCTAGGAATAAACCTGCAATTCAAAGAAAAATGGAATTGCTTGAAGTGTGGGCCCTTTTTCACCTGGGAATACCATGAACTACTAATGAATATGGAGTAGCTCCTGCCTTAGACACAGGGTGCAGGCTGAAGCTGTGCACCTTGTACTGATTTATGTGACACAGACGGGCTTGCGGATGCAGCCCTGTATTGCAGTCACAACTTGGACTGCAGCAAATGGGCTCGGTGACACGGTCAGTGGATTGTAGGTGTAATTCCTCATCTCTCCTGTTTACCTGCATCCCTCTGTCCCACCCTGTCAGGGCTAGTATTCTGCAAGCATTTGAAAAAAATATCCCTGTTATTCAATAATTCAAACCCAAATCTTTTTGGGGGGAGATACTTTGCAGCCACATCATCTTGTGGTTGGTATCACCATATAGACCCCAGCTGGTATAAGGCTGGAGCTGCAGAAGCTGGGGGAAATGCTTGGGGGACTCCCCATTTGGTGGCAGCTTGAGCACAGGCTGATATGAGCTAACCCCAAAAATCAGACTCTTGAGGAGAAGCAGCTGAAAACAGAGAAGGGTGGGCTGCAAGTCCATGGCCATTCTGCTCCTGCTGCGTTTATTTAGAAAACCACCATTTTAAAGAGTTACCATGGATGTAGTCTTCCCTGGAAAAGGGGATACATTAACAAAAAGTTAGAATACAATGAAAACAAATGATCTTTTATAGCTGTGACTTTAATTTGGCTGGATTGAGTCCAGTAAGATTTAGAAGAGTAGAAGGTGACAGATAAGTTAAGGGGTATGTCCATGGCCCTGGCAAGGCAAAGATAACCAATTTTCCTATAAATAATATAACATTATCCACATTTAATTGCTGTTAGCTATAGGCTCAGAGTGCAAATGATCTTTCATCAGGCTGTGCCAAATTCGCTTCAGTTGAGACTGATGCATGAAAAATTCAGGCTTGACATTTGAATAATGCATGCCCAGATGACAGCATATGAGTGCCTGTCTGAGCAAGGTAGAAGAGCCTTGAATGTATTTTCAACAAGTTGTTTTAAAGTAAACCAGAGATTTTGCGATTATTAAGTAATGGAACTATGTTTTGGCTTAACTGCTCGTGAAATGGATAAATCCCAGTATGCATAAATGATGGAAAGAAATAATCTAGCTGTATACATAATGGTGGCCTTTAAACCATTACCACTTTTGAAGTTAGTTTTGAGATAAGTTGGATAGATCTTTACAAGAGAAATTTAGTTCTGTAGTGCTACAAATTCATACGGTTTACTTTCCTTGACTGTGGACCTTTCTGATGTTTGGTCATTCTCATTCCCTTCAGGGTAGAAGAATGTGTCTTGAAAACATTTTCGTTTGATTTCAGAGGACCATTAAAGATCTGAACACATTCTAATCCTCTTATATTTTCCTCATTAGATTTGGATTACTGCAGCCAAGCAAGGGGTGAAAGCTGGCACGTTCTTCTGGTCTGTGTAAGTGCACTCTATTTTCTGGAGATTTGTAACTAATAATTCAGAATTAATTTGATGCAAGTGTTTATTAAGCCATTTTCCTTTAAGCATTTGGTAGCTTAGAGACCATACTCGTAACCCTCCTTTGTTTCATTTGTGCAATATTTCTGGTAACTAAAATTAATGCTACAGTTGGCTACTTTAAGTTCATGCACTGATTTTTAGAAGTTGCCTGAAGAAAATATGTGTGACTGTGTAAAAAATTTACTTTGTTTCATTTCACACTGTGGTGTTTTGCCTTCTTAGTATTGCTAGCAATGTTTCCTAGTCCTCTGAGTGTTTGTGGAAGACTCTTGTATTGTTCTCTTACGTCATCTGAGATCAACAGCCTAATTGACTCAAAAGCCTGACTGACTCACTCATTTTACAATCCAGTCTGACCTTTGAGTAAGATATCCAGTTTCCCTTTCCTAAAGACAGCCTTTAGGATCTTTTCTGTTTATTCTTTTGTGTGATGGTTACAAATTATTTTCCCTTGTCACAGCTAAATTGCATCTTCCTAACCAAAAAGGAATGAATTTTGATCATTTCTGAGTTCTAAGGAATTTATATGGATCAATCTCTCTGTATCATTTTAGTAGCAGGATTGTAGCAGCAAAGAAAATGGGCAAACTGTCAAGACTGAAGTACTGAGGGGGTTTGTCTATTTTTTTTGTGATTCCATTAGGAATAATGCTCTTTCCTACTCTAAATATTATATAGCATATATAGAGAATAATAAAATGTACCACATACAAAGCTGACAATAGCTTTAGGCTTGCAAGACAGTTGTTTGACACAGCTACAGTCTTGTGCTCTACAAAACAATGGTACAAACTGGCAACAACGGACAAGGAGAAGGCTGAGGTACTCAACTTTTTTGCCTCGGTCTTCACTGGCAACCTCTTTTCCCACACCTCTGGAGTGGATGGACTGCAAGGCAGAGACTGGGGGAGCAAAGTCCCTCCCAGTCTAAGAGATCAGGTTTGTGAGCACTTGAGGAACCTGAACATACACAAGTCTAAAGGACCTAACAAGATGTATTCCAGAGTGCTGAGGGAATTGGCTGATATATTTGCCAAACCACTCTCCATGATACTTGAAAAGTCATGGCAGTCAGGTGAAGTCCCCGGTGAATGGAAAAAGGGAAACATTGCACCCATTTTTAAAAAGGATAGAAAGGAGGACCCTGGGAACTACCGACCTGTCAGCCTCACCTCTGTGCCTGGGAAGATTGTGGAACAGATCCTCCCACAACCACAAGGAAGACAAGGAGGTGATTCAAGACAGCCATTGTGGATTCAGCAAAGGCACGTCCTGCCTGACCAACCTGGTGGTCTTCTATGAGGGAGTGATTACATCAGTGGACAAAGTAAGAACTACAGATGCTGTCTATCTGGACTTCTGTAAGGCCTTTGACGTCCACACAACATCTTTCTCTCTAGATTGGAGAGATATGGGTTTGACAGATGAGGAATTTGGTGGCTGAGGAATTGGTTGGATGGTCACATCCAGAGGGTAGTGATCAACAGCTCCATGCTCAGATGGAGATCAGTGTCCCTCAGGGGTCCATATTAGGTCCAGTACTGTGTAATATCTTCATCAATGATGTAGACAGTGGGATTGAGTGCCCTGTCAGCAAGTTTTCGGAGGACACCAAGCAGAGTGGTGTGGTTAACATGTCTGAGGGACCGGCTCGAGAAGTGGGCGCATGTGAACCTTAAGAGGTTCAACAAGGCCAAGTGCCAGGTCCTGCACATGGGGTAGGGCAATCCCCAGTATCAATACAGGCTGGGGGATAAATGTATTAAGAGCAGCCCTCCCAAGAAGGACTTGGGGGTACAGGTGGTTGAAAAGCTGGACGCGAGCCAGCAAATGTGCACCTACAGCCCTGAAAGCCAACCACATCCTGGGTAGCATCGAAAGAAGATGGCCAGCAGGTTGAGGGAGGTGATTCTCCCTCTTATTCTCCTCTGGTGAGGCCCCACCTGGAGTACTGTGTCCAGCTCTGGAGTCCTAAGCACGGGAAAAACATGGACCTGGATGTTGCCTTGTTTGCAAATTTTAGCATAAAAAATTATTTTTATAGTTGTTTTACAACTGAAAGTTCTCTGCATAGTTGGAGACTGTTGACCACTGTTTTTCTACAAGACATTAAAAACTAGCTTATTTCAAAATGGCTGTTGGCATGTCTATTTCTCTGTCAGATATTTCCAAAGAGTGCTGAATTCGGTTTAGGATGGTGAATCCAAGATGGTTGTGTTTGATTCCTGCCCTGGGATTCTGCCGTTGATCTAGTGGAATCTGGACTGACTATGCTATTATTTTAAAATAACTGCATTGTCACTGACCAGCAGAGCTTTTCTAAGATGAGATATTTGGAAGTTTAACAGCTGTTTATAAAGTTAGTCATTCTCAAAGGATGAACTTGGCCTCGGCAGCCATGTGAGAAGTCTCAGGATACAAACAGTGAAACAGGATGAGTCAGTTCTGCAGAGCGAGAAGATGTCCAAGTTGTGCGAGTCACTGTGCTGATGGCCTGGTGTCTCAGATGGCTCTGTTTTGATTTATGCCAGCCTAGCCCTCAGTTTGGCTACTATTAAGTCAGTGAGAACTTTTCCAGTGTCTTTGAGACAACCAGAGCAGGATGGTCATTTAAACTCACAATGATGTGAGCAATTTGATGGTTTTTACTCCCTCCAGCTATCCGGCAGCAGCACCATTGTGCGTAAAAAAGGGTTCATCTGGGTTAAAGCTACCAGAATGGATCCCTACTCACTCCCGTTTAGAACTTTGAGTTCTGACTCCAGTTGCAAACTTTTGATCATTTTTCTTTTGGAGTATGTGGGCATCCAGGAGATCTGAAGTGATTCCAATTGCAAAATAGGAATTAGCATTAAGCAAAAGAGAAGATACTGTATATTAAAAGTAAATGATGTTGTTATGATTTATTTTAATCATGTTAGGATGAGACTTTGTTGATGCTTTTTGTATTCTATGATAACAAGATATATTTTTGTATTTTGTGGTCCAGTGTCATCCCCCATGAGCGCAGAATATTAACAATACTGCAGTGGCTAACACTTCCAGACAATGAAAGGTAATTCACTTATTGTCCCCTTCTGGTGGGTAACTGCAAGCTTGTCTTCTCCCTAAAAGTAGCTGGGACATCAAGGGGAAATTTAATTCTAAAAATTATTTTTGCCTGTTATGCACTATCACTGATTTAAGGATTTGCTGCAGGGTTATGCTTGGGGTTTGGTGAGGTTTTGTTTTGTTTTTTTAATCTCAGCTTTTAACCATCAGCATTTTGATTCTTCTCAATAACCGTATGGTATGAATTTATTTCTTATCAAGAAGCATTTAGTTATATGGATTAACTTGGATTGGTTTTATCCCACTGAGTCTAATATGGTCTAACAACCTTACAAAACATGGCAGAACTGGATCCTGAGGACTGGGAAAATGTTAAGATTTTAATTATGAGTATTTTTTAGTACACAAGTTCCCACATGCTGCTGGCTGAAAAGCTCAGGCGAGCTGCTGTTGGGATCTCTCCTACTAGACTTAGAGTGTGTGTCCTCAGATGGTACCCCATGTGCCTCCCTGCATGTGTTCTTGGATTTAATAAAACTGTAGAACAACTAATTGCTTAATCATACCATGGAAACATGACTGAGAAACAGTTCTTTTTCCATAAAGCCAACTCTCATTGGAAAGTTGACTTGATTTGACTTGACCCAACAGGTCTGGGGTTTTTTGTTGTTGTTGAAGGAAGGCTATCCTGAACAAGACCTTTCTTTCTTTCAGGCCTTATGTTTATGCTTTCTACTCTGAACAACCAGATGCTGCTGGCCACAGATACGGTCCTTTCAACTCAGAGGTTAGTATGAATTTTTTTCTGCAGAAAAAGCACATGACTCAAATGCATTTTTGGAATAATTGTCACTGCTCAGGAGTAACATTTTTAGCAACTTTTTTTCACCCGTTTCTGCAGAATGTTTCCCTCTGCCAGAGAAAGCAAAGTAATTGTCTTAAGGATTTATCATGTGAGATTCACTTCTGAGAGAAGGAACTGCCTGTGCCTTTCAGGAGGCTATTTCTCTGTGTGATATAATAATGCAAATGGAAAGATTTATTTGCCAAAGACAGGAGTATATTGGATACAACAGCATCATTCAACTTTCCTCAAATAATTTATCCTTCTTAAAAATGAAAAAAATATAATGCAGAAAGTATTGGGGAAAAATGCAGAGAAGAAAAAGCTTTGTTTAAAGCTGACAGCCTGCAGTAGCCAAAGTAATAACTCCAGTCTGTCGTGAACTGTAAAAAGCTGCTATTTCCAGTTTCATATAGGCCCTACAGGGGTTCAAGAAGTTTTGCCAGTACTGTTCCCTCAGGACTGCACTGCTGAGCTTGGAAAAAGTTTAGAAGCACTGTAAGGTATTTTAATGAAAAATTATGTGAAAAACACTACAGCAGTTAACCCCTTGTTTGAGCTTTTGGTAGCTGTCTGGGGCTGATGCTTCCTGCCAACACTGTCCAGGGACATGAATTTAAAGACTATGCACTTGCCTGGGGTTGGTGGGGAGGGAAAGTAAATTCTGCACTCAAATATTCTGCTGCTTCAGCTGGCTGGGATCTGGCATCTCAGATGATCTTTGACGTCAGGCAAAGGTTCCCCTAGTTTCAGTGCAAATGTATGCCTGCAGATTGCCACCACAAGTTTTCATACAAGCTATTTAAATGAGTGAACAGATGAGTGTATCAGGTACCTACCCTTTGGAAGGTAATACAAATCTCCCTGAGCAGCCAGAGAGTTTTTTACTTGTTTGGTGTATATCTGATAGATGCTCTCTAATGGAGGAGAGATCAAAGACAAGCAGCATTCATCTTTTTTATTATGCTTGCATTATTTGCTTAAATAAATTTGCAGCAGTTATGAACTTGCTGGGGGTAGCATCCCTGTTGGAGCAGTTTGAACCATGGTCCCAGAGCCGTGGGTGTGAGGCATTACTCCAAACCAGCACTGAAACATCATACTGGATAGGAAGAAGGCAGTCCTTTTTCTGGATAAGCAGTGGTTAAAATCTACCAACACTCTTGCTAAACAGGCGTTGATATTTCTCCATGTTGTCATTTGGCTCAGGACAGGAGGGATGTCTGACTCAGTCAAGCAAGGTATCAGTAATGAGACCTCTCTGATTCAAGGATATATTACTCAATGATGCTTTATAGTTCCTCTTATTATTGGAGTGTTGCAAATATTATGTGTGGCTTATGACTGACAACTCTAATTTTATTTATCTGTAGACAACCACTTCCCTCTGAACAGTTGTGGGGCTCTTTCCATGGACTTAAAGGAGAATATGAAGATGATGACATTGAATTTGTTCTTTAAATTGTAGTCTTTAACAAACCAGTTCAGCATCCAATGCTGTAATCTAGTTTCAGGTTAATTATAAGTGTCTAAAAAATTAAGTGTGGTTGTATCATTATAGGAAAAGTAATTATAAAAGCAAAAAGACCCCAAAGGCTGTTATTGTTTGGGGGTTCTTCTGGGTGCTTATCGGAAAGTTGACCTCTAATTGCAAGGCAAAGCCTAGGCTCTTAATAAGTGTGAATTAATAGCTTATGGAAGTTTTATAAATAAATTGTTTTATGCCTCTTGTGTAAAACACAAGAGCATGAAATTGATTTTTAGCAAATTGGGAACAGATGAGTTAGATGAGCATGTATGGGTTTGTAGTTCAAACAGTGGCTGTAACTTTGTGAATGGAAATTTAAATAAATGAATACAGCTGTGTAAGTATACAGATGCTGATATTTGGTAAGGGCCTGGTTTCAGGATAGAAAAGCTAGGAAATATTTTATGTTCCTTCTCTTGACACTGTTTTCAATATAATTTTTAGGAGCTATGAAATTTATACAAATCAGATGGGAAAAATGTCCTCAAAGGGATCTCTTTCAGCTGCTTCCTTGATAGTGAGAGCATGACCTCCCTGTGAAATCATTCTTTTCTTTTATACAGCTGGCAACAGTTAGACAGTTGGAGTAGTACTGACCACTTCATTTTTCTTTATGCAAAGGCAGATCAGCCAAACAATAACATCTGAAAACAAGCTCTTAACAATTCTGTTTTATATTTAAGATGGACTGCTTATTTCTTCTTTTGAAGAAGATTTTATGCTGAGTTTTTCTTGCTACATTTAGTAGCTTTAACAATAGGTTTATACCTAGAAAAGCTCCAAAAGTTACATATGTTTGTTAAAGTAAATGTTTGCTAGAATGTATTATATTAAGTAATCTTCTAAATGTATTTTAGATATATAATCTTAAAGGTCTAGTGGCATCCATTGCTGATAGTTTTCAGCTTCCAGACTTCAGTAGATGGCACTTAGACCCTCACAGGACATGTACAGAATGTCTTAAAAGCTAGAAATAAAGGGACTTAGATGCACTTAAACTTTATTGGTGAATTAGCAGTGCTTTTGATAAAAATGAAATACAGATGATGGCCAGTGTCCACTATTGTACCTTTGCATGTCCTCTAACATTATGAATTTCAGTGTAAATAAGTTGGTAGTCCAGGTTTTTGGGTGGGTTTTTGGCTTAGTTCTGTTTTGGTTTTTGGTTGGTTGGGGTTTTTTTAATTTTTTTTTTTTGGGGGACGGGACGGGACGGGGACATGAACGAACTCCTTAGGAAGTATTTCAGTGGGTAGGATTATGTTTCCAGGAGTATTTATGGGAGTTATCAAATATGTGCTTGCTCTTGATTTACTTCTGCTTTTTTTTTTCTTTCCCTCTGTGCTTCTGCAGTTGAACTCTGGTAGGTTGGTCCATCCGGGTCAAGAAGCAGAGCTTTGGCTGGCTAGTTACCCTTGTGATGTTACAGTTCCCTTCTGTAAGCAGGGAGGGATTTGTTTCCCTCCTCCGTAACTCTGTTCTGACTCTTCTCAAGCAAGACTAAGATTTGGCTGGTTAATAAGAACTTGGCTTTTTTTTTCTCCTACCTAACTTTTTTTTTTAAAAATAAAATGTTCTAGAAATATACTACCATAAGAGCTCTAAAACACATGGAAATCTGGCATTGCTAAGCCGTTCCTGCTGCTCCTCTAACATGCTGTCTTGAGACGGCCGTTTCCAGTGTTCAGACCTGGGTCTCCTGCGCTGGCGTGTTTCTGGCAGTGTGGAGCTTTCTCTGAGCCCGTTCAGAGACAGTAAAACGAGAATCCTTCCTTTCCCTGCCGCTCCTCTCATCAGGACTGCACAAAGCTTGAAGCGTTTTAAAAACAGAAAACTCTGGTGCTGCTTTATTAAAATGCCTTTCTGGAGAGAGACGAATGAGACTGGACTAGAATCTCCTTTCCAGCTGCTTGCCTTGGAAGCAATGAAACAGCATGGCAGATGGTAACATCCCCTTCCTTCCCTTCCCTGTTTACGTAGCTCTGTAACCCAACAACTGTGAGAAGCTGCCTAAGTACATAGAAGTAAAATATTATCATAAATCTCTGGCTTTTCTCAGGCCCGCTGGGCGTGCTCCATCACAGGCAGCGCAGTGCAGTTGCTGTCTCCTGGTAGGCGTCATTGTCACTGCTTCACACGCCATCCTGAGCAGTGCCAAGAGCCTGCAGCTTCTGTTAAAGTCAGCGAGAGCAGTACGCATTAAAATGATGAGCTAGTTGATTAACGGGATAGTAGTTTTTCCAGTTATGTCTTAAAATTTTTTTCCCTTCTGTAAGCCTACCTCAGGTAGTATTTGTGCGTTGAACAATAATATTACCCAAGAAGACACCGTGCTGAAGGTGCTAGGAAATTAAATTGCTAAATTGCCCCTAAAGCTGGTAATAAGGCAGGTAGCAGCGCAGCTTTCCGATGCACTGCCACGAATAAAGATGCCCTGCCTACCTGCTTTGAAGGATACGAACTCCATGCTAAATGAGTCTCACCTTTGTAGCTCTGACCTGAAGGCCTGCAGTCCCCAAATAGTGGCCAGCGGGGTTCTGGTGACTTCAGTGGGGCGCATGGCCTGGCACACAGTGGTGGCACCTGCTAATGATACTGATGAGGGTACCTAGTGTCACTGCTTCAGCCAAAAAGTGTGCGTGTAAAACCTTGCAGAAAGCCATTTGGACTGGACAGGCTCTAGTATTCGTGCCTGATCCAAGATAAAAGTTGTGTTTCCACCAGCATTCTGCCACAGACACTCATTAGATTGTATGCAATGAATTTTACTTAAATTGAAATTAAGTTTACTTAAATTTTGATAATGTTAATGGATTAGTATTTGAGAAATAAAAAAACCCCTACATAACTATATATTTTCAAAAGCAGAAGCCCCACCTATCTTCTGAAACGCCAATTTCATTTGCTTTTATGCTGTCTGTTCTTGTAACTGCTGTTCTGCTTTCAGTACAATTTGGTGGAGTCCTTCTTAAAGAGAGACGGATCCTAAATTGTCCAAATGCCTACATTTTTGAAAAGGCCACAGTATGTATACTTCAGAATTAGACGGCACAGGTAGCTTTACTGTCTGATGTGAGTCGAGACAGGCTTTTTGTTTCTGAGTCCAGACATCTCTCCCCGCCAGTACAGGAGAGTAGTTATGGCTCCCCTCTTACTCCACCCAAGAGACCTAAGAGAAAGCTTCCTCCTAAGAGGAGACAGGAAAGACCAGTTGCAGCTCCAAAGAAAAGAAGAAGAAAAGTACATAGAGTGGATCAATATGCCGCGGAAGCTCGTCGGAAGAAAGTAAGTTTACATATGTTCCAAAATATTATGATGGAAGTGCCACTTTTTAGGCACTAGTCTAGCTTTATTTTTTTCAACTTGGGAGTTCACTCCATGCTTCAGGTTGGGATTTTGCAGACAAAACTTCTATAAACGTACTGAAGGACGCAAAGGAAAGCAGCCAAACCAGACCAAGTCTTCTGGGAGCTATCTATGTGTTTCTTGATTCAGACTCTGTTTGCATTAAGAAAAGTCATCTTTGTAATCTCTTTATATTTTTAAATCAAGCCATCAACTGGAGGCAATGTCAGATAAATCCCTGAGAAGACACTACCAGTGTTGCTAGCCCTTCTGAGCTCTTACAAACTCTGCAATATATTGTAGCCTCCTTAACTCCCTGGGTCTTGGGAGCCTGGTGATTATTTGAGATTCTGTGTCTAGTCATCGTGGTTGTCGAAAAGTCCTGAAAATGTGACTCATAAAATCTAAAAGGGAAAGAACTTTAAAAAGTTGTAAAAAAAAAAAAATTACATATTTTAAAGCCAGTTTGTGGCTTTGGAGGGTAGAGGATTCTTGATTACATGATTTCTGAATGCTGTATTTGCAGTAGAAGTGGTGCAGTTTGTTTTCATGAGAAAAACGTCAAATAGAAATTGCTTTACTAGGAAAAGGGGACTCCTTGGCCTGCTGTTTTTCTCCACCTGGCAGTAACACACACCCTAGGAGGGGTTATAGACCACTTCAGTATTATTTTTGTTTCAGAAATTTAACTAAATAATTCAGAACCTCTACAAATAAACACTTGAAATATTATTCCTTTAGGCTTTAAACAAAAGCCTTGTCACTCCATTGTATCCTACAAGAGACTATAAACACTCCTCTCAATAACTTTTTTGTGGGCATGTTTTTTGATTTGTTGTGGGATTCAACTCAAAGCAGTTATTTTGAGACCAATTCTTTAAGTGTAAAGACATGGCAGACAGGGACATGCAAAAAATTATCAGGTATAAGAAAATAAGAATTTTCCAAAGAGCTCTTAACACAGATTTATCTGAGAAGAGAACTGATAACCACTATGGATGATACTGCTATTTATTTTACCATTTATTTACCATTCCAAATTATACCATTCTGGCATGAAGTATAATAGGCAGCTTGTAATATTCCTGCTGATGTGAGCATACATGATTCTTTCTTGGTTTCTTTCCTTTCTTTCTCAGGATGAAAAGGTCATCTAGACTTATCCCTAAAAAACTCTTCCTGATAAGTCAACTGTGAAAATGTATCACTGTTATTTCAGAAAGAACGTCCTAATATTATGCAATAGTTCCCATTGTATCTGCAAGTTGATCTAAATTCTTTCTTCCTTCTAATCAAGCTTCTTATAAGCTAAAGCTCAGTAGAGAATCCATTTGTGGTTTGTACATCTTGGATCCCATACACAATGCTTTCACAGTAGAACAAACTCCTTATTGTAGCACCATCTTAGAGATCCATAGATCTTGGAAGATGAAATATTTCTGTACAGCTTTCCAAAGCCTTAATATCACCGTGTTAGTTGAAGAAAGGTATATGCTAGAGTTTTATTTGTTAACCAGTAACTCTTGGGACGACACAGCTGGGAAAGAACATGAGCTGTATGTCCCCAGAAAAAAATCCTTGCCTGATTATGCCACCTACAGCCAGCCTTAGGCTGCGAAGACCATTTGGGGAAAAACTTGAAGGTCGTGTAGAAAAATAAGAGATGAATTAAAAAAATTAAAGAGAGACAGAATGTATTGAGATAAAGAAATATTGGTCAGGGCCTTTCTAAGAGCTGCTTTGAACAGAATCAAGTAGTGAAAACTGCAAAGTTGAAGAGGGTTTCTTTTGTGGCTTTCTGAGTGAGTTGTTTCTTTCAAAACAAGGATTTTTAATTTATATTGACTTTCTTACAGTTTCAGAAATTTCTCTGCAAGTGTACAAGTTAAATTGGTGAAGAGGGTTGCTAAACAAAATTACTATAACTTGAAATCCTTGAAAACTCTGGAACTCTGGAAGTACTGTTACTAGTTTTTTAAAAGAGCATTATTTTTTAAGCCTCAGGCCTGCTGACAAAGATAAACA
>JAOQGH010000012.1:139413347-139455122 GCA_025769975.1 Gallinago jamesoni | reverse complement strand
CAAGTGTACAAGTTAAATTGGTGAAGAGGGTTGCTAAACAAAATTACTATAACTTGAAATCCTTGAAAACTCTGGAAGTACTGTTACTAGTTTTTTAAAAGAGCATTATTTTTTAAGCCTCAGGCCTGCTGACAAAGATAAACAGTAATGGGAAATCCATCTGGATTTCCAGCTTCCTTGAATAAGCTTTGGATTCTGAGTAAAAGTTGTATTTCCTAGTGATTGATGTTAAACAAATAGAGGTTCATAAAAATGGAATTCCCACTCATTGAAAAAATTCTTTGTATTTGAGAGTGGAAGAATGCTGAAACAGACAATTTTAAATTTTTCTAAACTCAAAACGTTTCACAGTTTTAACTAAACTAGCTACTTAAGCTTCCCTAAATTAAAATACCTCTGAATTTTACCCTTTGCCTGAACCACTTTCATATGTTGCAGAAATTGTTCCTCTTGTTCCCTATTGTAATTCCATCTCGCATGAGCTGCTTCTCCGTGTATTTATAGTGCCACATGGGAGATGACATTTCCTGTCTCATGTTATAAACTATCAGACTCATTTAACATCCATCCCTTAATGACTCAGGCAGAGGAAGAATTTCTGAGCTGTCTCTTTCTGGGTCACACTAACATGGTGTTTATCTTTTTTTCTCCGAAAATTCTGCCAAAATCTAGTTTTTTCTCATCCAAAATTTGTTAGTATTCCATCTGTCACTGGGAGGATGCTTTGTTGTAGATACTTGAACCAGCCAAATCAAACAGGCAAGCAAGGAGGAAGTTGGCATAAAGGCGACAACAAATATTTTCTTCTCAAAACCAAAACAAAATCTGAGTTCTCTGCCTAAAATCTTACTTGAAAATGTTTCCCTTCTCTGTGCCATCTGGTAACAAATGCTTCATTTTCATATAGCTGAAAACACAATCCTGTGAACATGTCTTGGTGTTTTCTGGTTTGTTTCTTAACAAGAAAGAAACTTAAGTGAAGAAATCACAGTACTGTATCCATCTCTTCTGGGGCCTGCTGACAATTTTGCCAAAACTGTCATTTGAAATGTTGGAAACTCTTGGCTTTGAAGCTGAAGAATGCTCCCTCCTGGCCCCATGTACTACTCAAGTGACTTGCGTGTTGTCATCCTACTATCAGATGTCCTTTGAAGTGAATTTCTTTAAGTGACTTGGCATATGAATCCCAAGTCCAAAGCTTCATTCTTCATTTCATGTTCATGTTTTGACTAAACCATTCACATAAAATAGCCTTTTAAAAGTACTGCTATAAGAAAGAAACTGAACCCCAAAGTCATATGCATTTTTCTAATATCTGTACTTTGTTTTACCAAATGTGCATGTGTTTGTGGGAGGCCTAGGATCAGCCGTAAAGATGTTTTGCTATCTTGTGTCACCATCTCAGCAGGGCTTTCTCATGGTGAAATCACAGTGTGGATACAGGAAAGGAAATGGTATGATAATTGTAGGTGTAAAAGCTCAGCCAAGGCTTTGCCTCTTGACCTGGATGGTTATTCTACCGGAGTTTTGCCAAAGGACCTCCTTTGTAGAAGAAGGGGGAGCACTGCAATGACAGAATTAACTTTTTTCCTTTCTGCATATTTATACAGATGATGGTGAATCCCCTCAGAGAGATTGACAAGACAGTAGGACAACTAATGGATGGACTGAAACAATTGAAACTACATCGATGTGTCAATGTCATCTTTGTCGGTGATCATGGTAAAATAAAATTCTTTATCAGTGTATATAGATGCTTGAGCAAAGTAGCTGTATGTATAATAGGTGGTTAAAATGAAAATTCCATTTCAGATATTTTTGTGCTGATTTTTTTCTGGTAGCTTAAATCCCCCAAACCAACCAGTAAATGCAGACTGGCCACTCAGCTCACCTGTTAATTGCTGCTGGACAACACTTCTTTTGTAACAGCGAGCTGGGTACTTCTCCGCTTCAAGTTTTTCAAAGCTTGGCATTTGGATACAATATCCAAGTGCATCTCTACTTGCATGTATTGGAAAGCTATAATGTGCCTAGAGTAATTTTTTTGTCAGCTTTGATGAAAGCACGCAGTTCAGTCGCCCTTAAAGAAAGGAGTAGGACTTTAGAGCAAGATGCTTCCCTGGCAATTAGTGGGTCAGGTTATCCTACTAAGAGAAAGACTGGATTATCTGTAAAGGACTGTGTCCAGCTTGGATGGAAAAGGTCATCAAAATAATGGAGGAAGGAGCAAAATGGTGAAAAGATATTTCAGAGTCAGGTGGAGAGTCACCCAAAAGCAGAGATACTGTTTGGTAGATCTCATTCTTTCAGACATCACAAGAAAGTTTGCAATAAATTATATAGTAAATAGTAGCAAAGACAAAAAAAATAAAGTTTTACGGAAGAAGAATGTGAACGTGTTTGAGTGTCCTGGTTTTGCATAACTTTTTAATGATGCTACCAAAGGTCTGCTTAGTTCTTTGTTTATGGAAGTCTCACGGTGATTACTATATTAGCAATAAAATGGAATACGTCTCCTTTCTGGCTGTGGGGAGAGAAGGACGAGGGGCAGGAAGGATTTCCAGGGGAGGCAGTTTTGTGCTGAGAACCGCCTGTGACTGGCAATACGTTCCTCCCTGCCACAAACAGCTGTATGAGAGAATTGTTTATCTGTGGCTGCCTTAGAACAGAGCACCAACGGACAGTACCTTTTGTGTGTGACTTCTCCTAAAATCCTTTGTTTAAAAAAAAAATAACCGCAAAGTAGTACACTAAACTGAAAACAGACTTTAATTTTTCCATGAACTTAGTTTGGAGATGTGTCAGTGCGCACATGGTATATGTGGTGACTGCTTCTATGAGGTTGAGAATGGCAAGTAGGCAAGTGCTAAAATCACCCCTTGTTTTGCTCCTTCCAGTTCGTCATCCGAAAGAGAAGAATACGCAAGCTGTTTGGGGTCTCTTTCTGTGCTGTTTTGGAAAACATATTTATTTCACGCTGGATTAACTTTGCCTTTTCCTCCTGCAGGGATGGAAGACACTACTTGTGAAAGAACTGAATTTTTAAGCAACTATCTGAATAATGTGGAAGATATCATTTTGCTGCCTGGATCTTTAGGGCGAATTCGCCCCAGGTCTAGCAATAACCTAAAATGTAAGTTAATTTAATTATACTCATTATGTCCTGAGAACAAGACTCTGTCCCTTCTTTGGGCTGAACGTTGCACGAAGGATGCAAGTTCACCATGTGTTGGCAGGACATTCAGAGGGAAGCCCACTAAAGACCAGCTGCTTGCTCCCTTCCCAATCTGTAGTTCACAGATCCCACAGTGGCAGAGCTGCGTAAAGCAGATGGCTGAAAGGTTCTGGGTTAAAATCCACCCTTTTATGGCAAGGAGAAGTGGGAACTCTTGAAGCTAGTTTTACATATCAGCACACGTCATGAGTTTACTCACACACTTCTCGCCTCTGTCAATGAAAATGAGACTTGAGGAAGCTCAGCACTGCATGGATTGGATATAAAAACACTGCATCTGGTACATTTTCTGAGCTAATGGGAAAAAAAATTGTTCTTTTTTAATTCATCAGCTTCTCCATACTTTTGGCACAGAAGAGAAGCAGCAGCATGGATGAGAAGTGTGTTGGTAAAACACAACAGGGTGGAGATGTTGAAGGATACAAGGGATCTGTACAGTGTGTATTCAAGGCCAGCATTGTCAGTAAAACTTGCTTTTTTGTGCCATGGTGTTAGGAATTCACACTGATGGTGTTTGAGATCAGCGGATCTTTGATGAGAGCACACGGGGCTCAGGCAGGAGTCCTCTGGTGAAGCTAACCCTGTGTTTTAAACCATTATGGACCCACTTGGCCCCTACTGCTCCACTGAGGACTACCACCTCCTGGGCAGCAGTACCAGGATGGGACTTGTGCCAGCACCGTGGCTGCTCTGGTTCAGCATCCCAGGGCAAGCCTGGTTTTGCCGTGGTTTCAAGCAAACCGTGAAACTCAATCCAACCAGAAGTACCTATGGTTTTTGCAACACATGCTACAAGGATGATAACTTTTTTGTAGAGGGGAAGATCAAATATTTGGGACAGCTAACTGCCCCCATCATAACACTTGGGGCATACTTTGGCTGAGGACAGATTTAACAAAAAGTTGGTCTTTGAAGACTGAAGATTTCTAGAATAGCAGTAGACATCATAAGAATGTGGTAAAACTTTCTTAGATACTGATTTATATAGGTATTTATTTTACTATAAACTAATTTACCTCTGTATTTATACTGTAGGAATATAGGATGAGTGTATAAAGATCTGTTGAAAGTAGTGCATACGTTGATATAACTAACTAGACTACCATAAAAACTGAATTTCCTGCACTTCACAGTCTACTGAAAACTTATCTTTCAGTTCTTCTGAGGGTTTTTTTTTAAAGATCTTTCAGTCCTTGAATTCCCAAATTGCCGAGGAAAAATTAGTTTTCTTTGGAGGACGATTGGCAATATCTTCCAAAAAGGCCAGCTAGTCTGACTGACCTCTGAGTCATACTACTGGTTTTCCCGCAATACCATTTACCTCTTTTGGCCTCTGTCCACAGCTTCCTACTGTGAATATTTGCAACTGCTTATAAATCAGAAGTTTGAACACAGAACAAAGAAGTATATTCCTTAGGTTTTGAACTGAGGTTTGCCCCTTTAGAAGGCAAATTACCGTCTTTTTTATTCCTTCTGCCATTTTCCTATTTATAACGCTGCCTCATGGCCTGCAGAAACAGCTTTGCAGTGGGTAAGCCCATAGCTTGTGTTCTGAGATGCAGTAGAGCTCGTCTCAAGCTCAGCAATATTGTGCTTTAAACAACCAAAACAAGTTAAGCAAGATATTTTTAATTCCTAAGATTTTCTCTTAGGCTGTTTTTTTTTCTCTCAGGACTCAAAAACGCTTCCCCCCCATGCTCTGCAAGAAGACAGAGTTGATGTGGATTGTTGCTGGTTTGGGGCTTTCTAGATCTTGCATGTCCCTTTAATAGTCCAAAGATTCCCCAGAGTATTCTTCAGAAAATCTCCAGAATATTTTACTGTGGCTTTTCACTTGCTCTGTAGTGTCCTATGAAATATTTGAAATGTTAAAAGAGAAAAAAAAAGCTACATATTTATCTTACTGCTTCTAAGGAAGTAAATTGTTGCATTCAAATGTGCTTTCAAAATTTTTCAAGGAAAGTCTTTGTGTTTGGGCATGATTTTTCATTTTAGAGGAAAGTTCTCAAAAGACTTGAAATTATATGTTTTCAAAAAAGAAATTAATTATTAAGCTAAGGCCCAAATCATAAAACAGTGAGCAACATTACCTAAGCAACTAAAATATCACTAATTAAAGGGAATACAGCTAAACTTTAGTTCATATTCAGGGTATCTTATCTGATATATAAAGTGTACTTTTAGTAATGATCATCCAACTTTTAAGAAGAATGCTTCTGTAAAACTACATTATTACCTTGCGTCGCCTTCTGCAAATTGTTCGTCTTTCATATTTTTGTCTTCTTTTTTTTTCTTTCTTTCTTTAACAGATGACCCTAAAGTGATTGTTGCCAACCTTACAGTAAGTATTTAGGACTGGGAGGTATTTCTGTACTGCTCACTTCACATCTTAATTTGGGACATTATTCAGCATTCTCTCCTCACTCTTTAGGCAGGAAAAACAGCCCCTAACATGAATAAAGAGTGTTAAATGGTGCCCTTCATGAGTACAGATTAATGTTAGTCATAAATTCCACTGTTTGCTGCTGTAGTAGCTTTTATAACCTTTTTGGGCAGTGCGCAGCCAGAATCTCCCTGACCGTCTTGACTCCCTGAATTGAGTCTATTTATTCGTTCTTTCAGAAATGGAAAGTAATCTTTAGGGTAAATATTTTACTAGCACTTTGAAGACGCTGAAAAAGTTCATTTGATAGCCTTCAACTATAACCTTGCTTTTAATGGAAAAAAAGGATTTGAAATAAAAGCTGATTTAAAAAAAATACCAAATTTTGTAACCAGATGGCTTTAAATATATCTGCAGATGAGATATATTTTGAGAATTCAGCTTTCCTCTGAAATTTACGCTTTGGTCCAGTTAGAATAAAATTCTTCATCTATGAGCTAAGTAAGTGTGATGTTTTTCATGATGCTTTCAAAGAGACTGTCATGAGAATGAAGCCTTCCAAATACATCTTTGAATGACTCCCTGGGCCCTGGTCTTACGTAAATCCTGCACAGAAAGGGCTGCACCACGTACTCTGGATGTACACATTGTTTTCAAGACATCATCAGTAATGACCTTAACAGCTTGATTTCCGTAGTGCAAGGTTTTATGCTCATCTAAGCTAACGGACAGCAGTGTCATGCCTAACCATTTATTTTTCAGTGTAGAAAGCCAGACCAGCACTTCAAGCCTTACTTGAAACAGCACCTGCCTAAGCGCTTGCACTACGCTAACAACCGAAGAATTGAGGATGTCCATTTACTGGTGGATCGCAAATGGCACGTGGCAAGGTAGACTCTTGCTTTTGCTTCCATCTTGATTTTCAGCATTTGTTTTGTTTTGGTTTTTTTTTTTCTTCTGAGGAAATGAGACACCTGGGATTGCCCTGTCTGCCAGCATCCCTCTCCTGTACCCTCTGAGCAAGAGGAGTTTTGAGCTCCTGGTGAGGTTCAGTCAAATTTGGTGCAGGGGGATGCGGCTCAGAGCACAAAATTGTTTTAAAGTTTGGGAAAATCAGCAGCTGGATAGAGAGTAGAAACCCAGATTTGTTTCCTTAAGCAGCTGTGTGGTTTTTGACTGATTAGCTGAAGTATAGGAGCTGATAACCTTTTTTTTTAATGAGATGCAAGATTCCTTCCAATCAGGAGACAGGTAATATGGGAGGAAAGGGAAGGAATATGTGACCAGGTGATGTTAGGGAACAAGCGGCTGAGTGAATGCAACGGGTGAACAAGGAGAAAATGGAGATATTGTCAGAGTGGGTGAATGCCCACGAACATGTGGAAGGGTATGACAGGGTGGCCATCAAGGTGCCACACTGTATTATCCACAGAAAACCAGGATGCTTTAGCTCAGGTAAAAACCTGGTTTGAGTTGGTTTTCCCCATATGGCTCTGAATTTTCAATTAAAAGAAATGGGCAATTTTTAATATTCCTAGCTAAAAATTGAGTGAGGAAAAACAAGTTGGCACATATATACATAGAGTGATCAGGAGAGGAGTAGCTTTTGTTTATGAATTGTGCACCCCTTTCTGTTTTAATATATATTCTTATTCTTGCCTTGATCTTTTGACACATGTTGTATATTACAGTATGAGAACAGCTGGGTCTTTATGCATAAAGTTGACTAAGCAGTTCTTGGAGGATGACAGCTTTTGGCTCATGGTAGTCTGTTATGAGCTTTAAATCATGGTAGGCTTTTTTGCCCATATAGCTGCCAGGCAAACACATGGTGTGTTTTAAGTGCCTTTTGACATCTGTGCTTATCTTTCTGTGAATTATGCAAGGATTACTCTGCTGAAGCAGTGAATGAGAAACCCCAATTGCTTTCTTGCATAACTCCACTAGCTGGCTGGTTGCCCTGTACAGTTTCTGTGGCTAGGGTTCATGTACCTTTCAAAGAATCATACTCTGAGTTTAGGCCTATAAAAGTTTTAGTTTTAAGAATTTTACTGGAACTGATGGGATGTCCCAAGTTGATTGACATTTAGTAATTTCATATTAATTACATCACTTTATTTGGCTTATTTATTAGATTATGAGGTGAAATCTCATTCACCGATAATTCATTTGTTAATATAACTGTAATTCATCATGTATTCACAGCCAGGAAAATGGTAGTTACAGATCTGATTGCTGTAACTCTATTTACAAGGCCAACATCAAACTTTGGCTGAGCATCTTTTTATTGCAGATGAAAAAATGAACTTGTAACATAATCTGGTCCACTGCATGTATTGCCTACGTGTGGCCCTCATAGAACTGTAAAAAAGTACTCTGGAACAAGCTGGTAATAATAATTCCTATGACCAAAGACTTACTTTTCCATGTATTTTGTAAAAAAACCCACTCAGTAACAAGCTAATAATTAGTGTTTCTATGATACAGCACTGATTTTCATAGCTATTTATCTTCATTACAACGTTTGTTGTTTCCCTCCAGCTTTGTTTCTGTTCCCCATTTTTGTTTATAGGGTGGAAGGCAAACAGGTGAAAGCACTTTACAGGATTGTAGGACATTTGTAGCATTGTAACATCACAAAATTTCTTAGAAGCCTCTGTTGGGTCTTTCAAGGATTGGAAGAGTATGATCCAAAATACCTCCAGGCTGTAGGAAATGATGTGATATAAAAAAGCCTGAGAAAATAAGTAGAGAGATGCTAACGTTGTCTTCAGTGAGTAAGAGCTGGTTCTTAGGTTTGTATCCTCTTACAGTGGGAGCAGAGGGAGAGAAACCCTGGGCTGGTGGGATGAGCCCACAGTCCTCACTACTGCTGTTCAAGAAAGATGAGCAATGTGCTGCCTTGTAACCTCATCCCTCCTACCCCAAATACATTGTCAGGTTAGCCACCATACCTACACCTTTCAGGAAATTTTCTAATAATTTTTCAATTTAGGAAAGCTGTGGATGTTTACAAGAAACCAACAGGAAAATGTTTCTTCCATGGAGACCATGGCTATGACAACAAGATAAACAGCATGCAGGTATGAGCAATGCAGTAACTTTAACGGGAGGGTCACTGAAGGCAGAAGAAAATGGAGGTCTCTAAAATGTAAGTATTCACTGAAAAAAGCCCTATCTTTTAATATTCTTCCTGTTTTGTGTTTGTTGTTTTTCTTAAGACTGTCTTTATAGGTTATGGTCCTACATTCAAGTACAAGACCAAAGTACCTCCTTTTGAAAATATTGAACTTTACAATGTCATGTGTGGTAAGTTACCTGCTTGATAAACATGCCGTTTTAGCTAATAGGGCTTCCCTTAGGCATCTGTGAGCTCACACCCTGACTCCCTCCTGGTGTTCCTTCCCCAGTCCCTCTTTCCCAAGCACTTGCCTTTTGGCCTGAGGCTGAAGGCACTTCTCAGGAGCTTCAGTTTGCTCTACTCTAGCAACTGGACAATAAAGGGAGTTACCACAGTTTTGGTGTTTGCAGCTTAGCAGAGATGTAATACACACTACTACAGTGCGTGCTGTCCACACCTCAGCAGCCTGGGAAGGAGGTTTCTGTTCAGAGACTGCTTCTGCAGTCTCATGGAGTACTCAGGGGCATCACTTAGTTTTCTATGGCACCTCTGGTATGATTATGTTTCCTACTGTAGCCATGAAGCAGAATTTGAGGATGCATACAGATATTCATTATGATGTTTTCTTTAATGCTGATTTTCCAGGGTAAAAAAACTTTTCAGCTGAAGGTTTGATTCACTTATTTAATTTCTTCTTTCATACATGAAATACCAGAAAGGTAATTATGCCTATTCTCTAAAGCACGTGACTAATAATACATTCCAGGTAGTTGGTGTAAAGTCAACATATTGACTGTAGGTTTGCACTGGAAGCTGCAGGAGTAGTTAATAAAACTGGTTTCCAATGTCTTAGTGCATATTAACCTTCTTGTCATAATATCCATGTACTATTTGGACAGCATCTGCAATTTTATGATTTGGAAAAAAGGTTAGTATTTTTCTTACATTAAAAGCATTCATTAAAATGTGATGGGTGTAACCGGTATTGAAAATAAATGTCTTAAGTCAGTAGAGATGCTGCTACATACACGTCTACAGTCTAACCATCACTCATCTTTGGTGTTTTCATAGATCTGCTTGGATTAAAACCTGCTCCCAATAATGGCACCCATGGAAGTTTAAATCACCTGCTGAGAGCCAACTTTTATAAACCAACTGTGCCAGATGAAGTTGCTAAACCACTCTATCCTGTCGCTCTACCATCTGCATCAGATTTTGATATAGGATGTACATGCGATGATAAGGTAGGTGTTTAGGATTTGCTGATGCATCCCCTGTTAGCAGTAGTTGCCTAGTAAAGTTGCAGCTATTTTATTGATTTTTAGAGGGTTTGATCTGTAAGATTTTCCCAGATCCTTCCTGTGAAGAGTTTGTGCTGTTTTGGAGTAATTATGGCCATTTGTAAAAAAGGAAACAAAAAAAATGTCAGTGTTTTATAGCACTAGTTTTGTTTTGCTAGATGCCTAGTAAAATGAGATGTCAGAATGCTCCAGTGATCCTAATCTTGTTCCTCTTTTATATTCTTGAG
The DNA here is from genome assembly GCA_025769975.1 of Gallinago jamesoni. NCBI lineage: Eukaryota > Metazoa > Chordata > Aves > Charadriiformes > Scolopacidae > Gallinago > Gallinago jamesoni. The sequence continues at coordinate 139,444,855 of JAOQGH010000012.1, read as the reverse complement.
AAGAACAAGTTGGATGAACTCAACAAGCGCTTTCATGTCAAGGGAACAGAAGGTAAGAGCCTGGTACCTTGTTAATTTAAAAAATAAAAAATAAAAAAAAGCTAGTTTGCATCGTTGATACCAGACAAACTCCTGCTTTGGTTTAGTTAATGGGTAGTAAATCATCTTTTCAAGTAACTGTCAAAATAGCGCATAGAGATACATGAAATATATAGGCTACAGTAAGTGCTGCTCATGTTTAGGGCCCACTGCCTTTTGCTGTGACCAGGACTAAGGCATCACTCAAAGTGCTAGGAGTTATAGCTCTTCCTTTTGATCGCTGTTAGGAGGCTTAATCTCCACTGTGGAGGCAGTGAGATGAGGAAAGGAGAGGGAGCATGAGGCAGTGCTCCACTCAGCCACAAATGATAGATGGGGTAAAAAACATAGACCCCATCTCCATACTGTGATTGTTCAGGCTTAGGTTTCACCAGGTCAGTGTTAGGATGGTACAGCTGCTTTGACAATCCCTGTCTGGGTTGTTAATGCTTGGTTTTTAGGGTGCAGGTCATCCACTGAAACAGGCACAGAAATGCTGTGGGGGCTCAGGGGTGCTCAGCAGGATTCTGTCCCTCGCCAGTGTTCAAGCCAGTGTTACTCCCAGGAGAAGGCATCCTGCTCTCCTGGACAGTACTTCCCACACCCTCCCTGCTGTACTCCAGCACAGACCTTTGGGTGGCTGCGCTCTCACGGGCAGCGGGGCTGTGGGCCAGGTTAAAAGGTAGTGATAGGGACAGAAGGGAGGGAAGGGGAGGGCATGGGAACTGCTTTTCTGAGCAGTGATACTGACTGGAGGGCACACCAAAGCAGAGCTTCCCTTCTCACAGCTGTGATCTGGTTCAGCATAACAATTCACAGCATTCCCCTCACCGTAACAGTTGCCAAATTAGCAATTTCTGAAGTGTTGAGTTTAGACTCGGACTTCTGAGATACTTCAAATCCTGTTGCTCAGATGACTAAGGAGATTTTATTTTTTTTTTTAATTTCCTTGTGAAGCTACTTCTTCAGGTTTTCTTTTGTGAATAGGAGATGCAGCCCACCATTTAGATCCTAGAGGTGAACTTATTCCTTTTCTTTGAGGTAAATTGCCTTTCTGCAGCTTTCGTCTTGTTAAACTGATTTTTCCAATTAGTGAAGAGCTGCTCCCTGCTGTGGCGATTTCTGGCATCAGGAAAAAACACCCACACGATTGTACTCCTAGATATCTCAATATCTTTATTTTGGTTTAATGTTTTGATGCTTTTTTCATTTAAGTAACAACAAAAATACTACTATTTTTATACATTTTAAGATATAAGCATGTAAACCAATTTCACTTGCTTGTAAATTGTCTGTTAAGTGGAATGAAGTTGTCCTTATTTAAGCAACAAGCAGTTCTGCTATGTGCAAGTAATTTTGTAGTATTTTATGACATGCTTTAGCACCGGCTTATGGCTTTTCCTGCATTTGGTTGGTAATTCCCTTCTCCCGCATGGTGGACCATGCATATTTAGCCAATGTTGTTACTCGCATGCAAAAGAAAAAGATTCCTTCAGCTTCTCTTTAATAAAGCAAGTTTATCATCTTTGTCCTTAGACAAGGCTTTTCCTATTTTTCTTTCTTGTATCCTATAAAAACATGCACTATTTGGACTCAAACACTAATAAAACATGCCCTTTTCTTTTGGGTTAAAAGCCTATCTGTGAACAGTGTTTGGCCACTTTCCTTGTTTCTATGTTTTGATTTCCTCAGGCAAGCCAAGCCTGTTTCCCAAATGGTATCAAACTCAATGAACATTGATAGCACAATGAAAGATCGGCCAGGAAATTTATTTTCCTTTTATCTCCTTCAATTATGTTTTTGTCTTTTTATAAGCAAACTTGTCAGAGGTATTTAATGACATTTAACCATAACGTGTCACCAAAACAGAAGAAAATCAAGTTTTGCAGAGTTGGAGATGTCTTTTTGTAGCCAAAGACAGGGAAAGGGTTTGTTTGTTTGTTTCTTTCTTTTCTTTGATATTACTAACAGAAAACAGCACATCAGTCTTCAGAGCATCATCTCTATCAGGCAAGAGGAAAAAATACTCTTTTAGTGAGTGAGCACTTTTGTCTGTCTTTTGCAAGGGACTTTACATAGGGAGCAGAGAAGGAGAGAAAGTCTGCAGAAGAGTGGCAGGAGTGATAGGGTAGGGGCTGTTTTAAAGCTACAAAAGAAATACTTGTCACCTCATGTGTCACTGAAAGGTGGACACAAAGATCCTTGTGGAGTTTCCTGTGTTTGGAGAAAGACCCTCTCTCCATGCTATGACCCCAACAAACTTTTAAATGCAGAAGGAACTTTTAACCTCAAAGTGACTTGTGAGTCTGGAACGGGATCCCAACCAAACATATCAAAGAGCTGCTGCTCTCCCTGTTACAAGATTTCCTTAGCAGTGCAAGGTCACTATCCTATTAAGGATCACTATAATACCAGAATGTGTTGAAAAGCCAATGCCCCCTCCCCCCTTTTTCTTTTTTTTTTTTCTTTAAGACTTTCAGTAATAAATGTAAATATAATTTCTTCTAATCTGTAGAGAAGCATCTACTATACGGGCGCCCCGCAGTACTGTACCGCACAAAATACAACATCTTGCACCACCATGATTTTGAAAGTGGCTACAGTGAAACATTCCTGATGCCTCTCTGGACATCCTACACTATTTCCAAACAGGTTGGTGCTGTCTTTGCTCCGGGAAAGTGCTTAAAAAAAATCCTGGGGAAGTCTGTTCAGTACCTGTATTCCTTTAGTCCGAAAATTCCCCTTGCCTGAGTAGAGTTTCCCTTTTTTTCCTTCAGGAGAGAAGAGTTTTAAGGCAGAAGGGCTATATATTTCTCTTCCTGTGTTCATTTTTTTTTTTCTTTCTAAATTTTGCTCAATGGTGTTTGTTTTATTACGATAGCATAATCAGTGACTTCTAATTTGGATTATCTCCCACGGTGACTTCTGCTGCCTGAAGGAGGGGCTCTGCAGCAGGTACAGCAGCAGGGCTGGCTTCTACTGTTGACTCGTGTACTTTATTCCACAGAAGGCCTGCCTTCCATCTAATCTGTCAACTGTATGAAATTGTTTTCTTTTGTCTATAAAGGCTGTGATTACCTTTCTGGTCATGTCTGTGTATGTTCCTCAATGCAGGCTGAGGTCTCAGGTGTCCCCGAGCACCTGGCCAGCTGTGTGAGACCCGACCTCCGCATCTCTCCAGGAAACAGCCAGAGCTGCGCAGCCTACAGAGGAGACAGACAGCTCTCCTATGGCTTCCTCTTCCCGCCCCGTAAGTTCAGAGGGGTTATCAATACCTAGAGCTGTTGTCATTTTCTTTTTTTGTTAGGGAAAACCTGAAGTACGAAAAAACTTCCCACCGTATATAAACAGACTAAGGGGTTTTTGGAGAGTTTTGGGAAAGAATATAGGTAGGAATGGTTTAATTTTCTCTGCTCTGGGGTGATTTCTTCCTCTGTGATATCTTCTCAGAGGAGCTGCTTCTGCATCAGTGTGTAAGTGGGGACTAAGGGGGACGGATCTGCTCTTCTTGCTGCACTTGCTGAAGACCAAGGGCCAGATGCTAGAGGTTGCCGTCACGGCTGTAGTCCCTCAGCTCCGCAAGTGGTGCTCCAAACCTGTGCCCACCTTCATGCACCAAAGCAGTGAAGTGTCCCAGTTTAGTTAATAAAAGTGAACAAAGAATTGCACGGAGTAGGATTACAAGCTAGAAGACAATCTTTCAAAGCTGGCCTTTTAAAGTCAGGTACTGGCTTATATGAACTAAGAATCTAGTCAGGGTTTTAATTTTTAATTCCAACAGCAGAAATGTAAACATGCATTTAATTTATAATTCCATTTAGACTCTTGCATGCTATAAAAATTCCTGCCATCCTATAGAAAAAGTGCTAGTATAAAACCAGTGTAAATGAGTGTCCTGGGTTCTCCTGGTGCAGTTACGTTGGTTCAGTCTTGGAGCTTAGTAATGGGCTTAGTAAATGTTCAGGGGACACAAGTGTCTCACAGCTGTGACCTTCATTGCTCTGCCCGCCTCAGTGGCTGAAATATTTTATGGTGGATTTCTGATATGGAATTACTGGTGCAGAGGCTTGCTCAGAACTAGAAGATAATCCTGCAGTCCGCTCCCTGGAAATTGTGTGCCTATTTTGTAAAAGCCCTCTGTCAGAAAGTCTGACTTTTGACAGTGCAAAAATAGATGAACTATAAAAATATTTTGAAATGGTTGATGGTTGAAGCAAAGATAACATTCTTACCTTCCATGTTCAGCTGTCTCATTGAAGTGACATAAATGTTATGCATATAATGTGCATGTGTGCAGATTGTTCTTTACATGACATTATTCTTTTTGATTACTCTCAAGCTATTTTTGAAAAAAAATTTTATGTTCCTTGAATTTCTGATATTCCATTTTATTAATATTTTTGTTTTATCATTTTCAGAATTAAGTTCCTCTGCAGAAGCAAAATATGATGCTTTTCTAATAACAAACATCATTCCAATGTATCCTGCTTTCAAAAGTAAGTGCTCTCTCCGTGGCTTTATTCTCCTTCCCAACATTTTAATTTTTTTAAATTATGTGTTTGTGGACTGTGGAGTGAATTGATGGAAGAAGTTTAGAATATAAAGTTCAGTTACCTGTAGCCAGCAGCTAATACATGCGTGCACCTGTATAGTTCTAGGTGTGGGCAGACAAAATACCACAAGAAAGGTTTAAGCTTTAGAAACGGTTTATTTTCCTTGGTGCTGGGCTAAGATATGAGCACAGATGTGCTCTCATTCAGCAACTTTGCTTCATGCCACAGTAATTCAGTTTGTGCAAGACTGTCCAGATTTTCTTGTCTGTAGCCCAAGTTAGTGCAGAACGTACTTAGGAAACTTGTTTTTACTTCTCAACACAAGCCTGGATGTATGCACTTTGCATGTTGCTGTAGTTCAGGGACAACTGATTATTTTTTACTTTCTATTTGTATCCATGAGAGGGAGACCAAACATACTTATTGCCTGTTAACCAAAAGGAAGAGGAAACTAATTTATGGAAAATGAGGAATAACTTAAACCTGGCTGAAACTTTCAGAGCTGCAGTATTAACTTTTCTTTTGTCTGTCCATCCTTTTTCTCTCTAGTTTTGCCAAGAGGTAGGAAAACCATCAGACTATTCTGGTGGCATTTTTGGCTTGGCAGGAATTGAGAAGCCTTGGAAGAATCTCAAGAGCCTGTTCTTGTGAGATTTCCAATTCAGATTTTAGGCCAGAGAGGTTTGGATAAACATCAAAGCCTATGGGAGGCTTTTTCTTTTTAACCAGAAAGGAGTGTTTTTAACTGAAAAACCTCTGAGTAGGAACAAGTGGTGCTGTTTGCTGGAAATTTGAGGAAAGGCACTTAACTGATTACAGAGTGCAAAATTATTGGGGATTTCCCACTCTCAAATCACTTCATAAAAGTGCTTTTTATGCTAATGTTAGTCTAAGCAAATTAGCTGACATGCTAGTCACGGGATAACAACATACCACCAGCAGCTCGTTTTGTCTCGTGGCCTTCGTCTTCATCACAAGGGGGTGAAGGATTCCCTGAGAACAAACGCTGGAACTAATATAATTCCTGGGAGTTACGAACTACCTCATGTGTGCAGGTTGCAGTGCAGAAAGCTGATTTTTTAGTAAGGTCATTTTATGGAGCTTTTTCCACAGCAGGGAAAATACAAAGTGACAGCTTTATGCTCTGCTGGCTTTGGTGGCAGTGCTGGCTGCAGGTGGCCCCTCCTCTGCTTTGGTTGGTTGTTTTTTTTTTTAATTCACTGTCCTGTCCCATCCTCCCAGACAGTAATTCTGTATCCATCTTTTCTGTAGTGAATCTGGCTTAAGCAGCTCCTACTTTGCTGGGAGATGATGCCCCTGGTCTGGCCCCCGTCGCACTGGCGTTTCTATCCGTGCGGCTGCAGCGGGAGCCCAAGTGGGGAACTGGTTCAGCTGGAAAACTCAGAGCAGGGGGGGTGCTTTCCTTCTTGGGCTATTTTTATTGTTATGGCTGATGTATTGGAGGAGTAAGCAGCTGGAGGAGCAGTACTGCCAAGTGGCTACCACAGCTGAGGCTCTTGCTAGACCGTGGCTCATGGGGCCCTCTGCATCAGGCGGAGCAGGGAGCCCAGGCAGCACCGAGCAGTCGGGACAAGGTGTGCTGGTCCTGGGGAGCGTGCTGAGGCTGGCTTCGCCGTCGAAAGTTAAACTTTTACAAGTCTGAGATGCTTTGTTTACACACACTTCTGTTAGTGTTAAAATTAAAAGAATGATGTATCTGGAGGTTCCAGTGTGTTTCCCATCTCTGCAAGCATCTTCACTCATTAAGGTTGAGGTGGGTGTGGTGGGAAAAGGTCACGCTCTTCCCAAAAGTTGTTGTAAAGAGATGCCAAACCATAATTTGGTCATCCTTGATGCACATAATTTAAAAGTTAGATATTTTGTATCCAAGGAGAATTTAACTGGAATAATATGACCTTCGTACTTCCCTTTCTTTTAAAATGTTTGCATTTTGCTTTTATTTATGGTGCTTTTTCCTTTCTAGAATTAAAAAAAAACAAAACAACCCACCAACACAGCACCATTCCCTGTAACTAGATAAGAAAGACAAAGGAAGTGTTTACAGGGAGATCAAAACCGTGTGAATAGCTGTTTCTACTGCTGGTGAAGGAACAGCAAGCTCTCTGTGCAATCTCTGTGGCAATGCCAGCCTGGGAGTGGTACCGTGCATTTCCTTTATCACTGACTGGGGAGAAAAATCAACAAAGAAGTCTGAATAGGCTTTATTGACCAAACTGAATGAAGCTGCAGTAAATCTGTAATGCTTAGTCTTTGATGTCCTCTGCCACTGTGTAAATGATGTCCACTGGTTTTTTATTTTCAGGAAAAAATAACATTGTTTGTAATCCTGACATGTTTTAGCTTATACAAATTCTGGTGTGTTTTATTTTTTGTTGGGTTTTTTCCCCTCACAGAGGTATGGAACTATTTCCAAAGGGTTTTGGTGAAGAGATACGCCACTGAACGAAATGGAGTCAATGTTATAAGTGGACCAATCTTCGACTATGACTATGATGGTTTACATGACACACCCGACAAAATAAAACAGTAAGAATTTGACTTTAATTGGTTTGGTGTTGCTTCTCTTAGTGGTGGCTTTACCTTAATCTATTATTTACCTGCATTTTACTCAATTTTTGGGAGGAGATGTAATTTTCTAGCTCTTTCTAAAATTATTTTTCGTCAGGACTGAATGCCCATGTAGGTTGGACAGTGGTAAAAGTAAGGAAATGGCAATTCAGCAGGTAACTGTTCACCTTGGCTTTGAAATTAAGGGTTCATTTATCCTTGAGATGAAGCTGAACTATGTTTCAAATACTCTATTTTCTCTAAAATTCTCCAGAACGTAAAAGTTGACAACTGGATAGAAGTGTTATTTGGTTATAGGTACTAAAGTGTTTTGTTAATTCAGTAATGCTTTCTCTCCATATTCCTGAAGAAGCCTTTCAGTGCTGGTGGGTGGTATTTCTATATACCCAGTATCAAAACATGAACTAATTAAATGCCCATTTTCACACTGTGTCTATGAATCAAACACATGTCAACAATATACGTGTGTCCTCACATGCAGGAGAGGAAAGACCATGCTGTTTGTATAACTTTCTTCCAAACAGGTTTATCCTTTGTGGATACATGTTTGCTTTGTTCCCCCAGGTTTGTGGAAGGCAGTGCCATCCCCGTTCCCACTCATTACTACGCCATCATAACCAGCTGCTTAGATTTCACTCAGCCAGCTGACAAGTGTGATGGACCACTCTCCGTTCTCTCGTACATCCTTCCCCACCGGCCTGACAATGACGAGAGCTGCAACGTAAGTTCTGCTGCACTACTGTAGCCCCATGGTAAATATGTCCCTGGGACACGTGAAACCCCATTGCAGTTAGATACAAGTGCCCACTGGTGTCTTGAATGAGAGCACAGGGTAGGAGTCTATCAAGTGTCATGTTCAACTCACTAGACAAAAGCACTCCTCCATGATATCAGAGAAAATATGGAACTGGTAATCTAAAATTGTCTGAAAGAGCTGACGTACAGCAGGTTGGTAGTAAACAACCTGTGGACTTCTGTGTTTTGGCAGAGACTGTCAGTGAAACCTCAAAGCAGATTGGGGGGAGGCTGTGTGTGTAGACGTATTGTGCTGGCAGCCAGCTCGCTGTTTTTATTGAGGTCTGTTTCCATATGCAGGGACAATCTAGTCTGTCTGTTACGGCAGTCTGAGTGCATCAGACAGCACGATTACATCCAACCCACACAGTATTAAAACTATATGCTAAAACCTGCTGAGGGTAGAGTGCCAGCTCTTGCTGCTTCCAGGACGTGTCTTGATTCAAGGGAAAAGTTTGGATTCTCATTGCCAGAGATGACCAGACACCTTCCTGTTTCCTTTCCTATCTTCCTTTAGGGTATAAGGTCCTGTAGCTTAAGAATCTTGGTGAAGTATAGAGGCTTCAGTCTGGTCAGCAGTGCAAAAAGTAACACGCGCGCTCGGCAGCTGATGGTGCGGCAGGAGAGCGGCCGGGTCCCCGTGGGCTCCAGGCTCCGCAAGGACAGCAGTCCTGTCCTCCCAGGCAGCTGTATTTAGACTTGTCCTTCCGCCTGAACTTGTTCTCCCATTACACAGCTGTGTGGATTCCTGCACACAGACGCTTCACTATCGGCTGCCAGGAGACCGTTTCCTGAATGAACGCATTAATGTTATGAATTTTGTATTGGCACAAAAAGTTGAGACTCCTGTTCCAGCTACAGGCAGAAATAGCCATTCCAACTCTGTACACAATTCACCTGGAACACTGTCTCTTTCTCATTCATCAAACATCGCCTGCTTTCAGGTCCCTCTTTTTAAAACCGTGCTTTTGGAGCAGTATCCAGCTCTCTAGAGCAGGTCTGGCTTCCCCCGTTCAGGCTCTTAACTGCTTTGGGCAGAGATGTCTTCCACCAGAAGTCTCAGAAAGTCCTACATATATATTTCATTGTGGTTTCTTTCTGGACCACTTTCCTTGGAATCAAAATCCAGTTGGTGATCTGGAAGTTACTGATCTGGCAGTTATTAGTGCCTCTGTCCTTGTATCTCTGCCCATATGTAATTTTATGACAAAGTCAATTTTTTGTTCTCCCTATATTAAATGTCATAGTCTTCTTAAACTGCTGAAATCTTTTTTTTTTTTTTTTTAACTATTTAGAATAACAGCCTCTTTTACTCTTTGATTTCTTATATTCCAACCCAGATTTCTTTTTTCTGCAGGTCATACTACTTACAGTGTATGTATTTACAGTTCTGGGGTGAAATTCAGGTCGTTAATTGATATTGGTTTATGCTTTTTACATAGCAAAGAACCACTCCAAAAATATTTAAATGCAGGTTTTGAATGAAAATGCAGTTAGGCAAAATTTTGCCCTTCAAATACACTGTCTTACTTTTGCAGATCATGTTCCAATCTATTTGTTCAAAGAAGTGATTGTGTAAAACCTCACATACTTCATGGATGAAATGCATAGGATAATATAGGAATTTTTCCTTAACGTCTCCAAAGCTTTCTTTTAAGATCTGAAGAAATATTAGCTTTCCCTCCACTCTGCTCTTCTTGCACACACTTTCTCTCTCTTCACATGGCCGTTGGAGAACACCACTACTCTTCTCATTTGAATTTGTTCCATTTCCAAACTGTGTTTATTCATGGTGAGGTTATACCCATTTATTCTTGTGTCAACATTTTTCTATGGCTTAAATAGCCATTCACTGGGCTTCTTTGGGATTTACCTTAGTGATGATTTATGATGATTCTCAAAGTGTATACTTGACCCCCTTCTTGTAAGAGAGGATGAGCATTTTAGCAGCCTTCCTATGCATCTGTTCCAGTCTGATTTTTTGATTATTTTTTTTTTCCTGGTACATGAATGAGAGAAAATATTCCAGCTGTGATCTCAGAATGAAAATTTTCTTTATGCTGGACACAACTCCACTGATACTATCTAGGACTTGCTTTTTCCATAGTGTTTTTATAATGGTGGGTCACAATCATGTACAACCAGTACACCCAGATCCTTCTCTTTTATCTGCTGTTTCACCTGAGAAGCTCCCATTTTAGCAGAAATTTCTGCTGTCAATGTGGGGTTTCACATGTCAATGTGCCCAATTTCATACTACTCCAAGGATTCCCCCATCTGCATCATTCAATATGCTATTCCAGGCAGGAGCCTCCAATTGTTTGGATTTTTTTTTTTCACTAGCACACTAATGACCTTGGCACAAAAATCATGTATGAAAACATTACACAAAATCCTTTCCAAGACCAAAGTTGGAGGAACCCTACTAGAAACTTCCTTTAAGCCACTATTTTCTCTTTCAGCAAAACAGTTAAATTTCTCTTTTAATAAGTGAGTTCCTCACCCACCTGTCTGCACTCTGATCACATTCAGCTTTCCAGATAATAATTTGATATCCAGAGAGATTCTTTTGTCCAAAATATCTGATATCTTCTCCAGTGCATTTACATTACTCTCCTAATTGATTGCCTATTTCTGACTACCTGTGTGGTTTCAATTGTTATTTTCTTCTTCTAAGACTCACTGTTGAGGTGAGACTAACCAGCACAGATGGATTAAACTATCATTTTAAATGTGTACACTTCATTCGTTGCTCTGCCATATAATATAATCACGTTGGCTGATCACTGTGTTTGAAGTCCTTGCTGGTAAACCTGAGGTTTCATGAGCCAGCTGTGGAATGGAAAAACAAAAACGTAGATCAGTTGATTGACTTTCTGGGCTCCTGCACATGCTGTCTTCTTGGACTTAGCTTAAAACAACCTCACAGTCCTGTGATATGTCCATATCGCAGATCTCTTGCAAACTCTTAGGCGTCCTCCTTGTATTCAAAAAAGCAAGCTTTGTGTAGCAATGGGACTTTTCTTGGAGCTCTGTAAAATGCAGATTTCCTGCTTGGAAGGCTTGAAGAGCAAAAAAAAATGTGACAGTGATTGCATTTCGCAGTAATAACCCTGTTGAGGCCCGTCTGCAGACTAGCAACCTGATGGCCATGCTGAAGGCTGAACAAAAGGCTTCCTGCAGGCACCACAGGCGAAGGGGAGCAAGCAGGGCATGCGCTCTTCTTTCCCCCCTCTTAAGCTGTACCTCTTTTTCCATACTCCAGACCTGGTTTTGGACCTTATGTTACTAGTGACATAAAGAGGAAAGTGGTTCTAGAGCTGAAAAGCTTCAAACCAGACGAGTGCTAACTGGGTCATGGACATTTGCTTTAGAGCAGCCAGCTGTGATCCAGCTGGTACTTTGTGTCCTCTCTGTACAAACGGTGACAATCACCCTCCTGGCCTTTGCAGGGTGGCACATCTACTGCATTGGGTAGGCTTCTGGCATTGCTGAAGCTTAGTCTTGACTGCTGAGAGGATCTTGCTGAGACAATCAGAGAAGGGCTTTTTTTCAGGAGTAAGCCCAGAAATAAACTCTTATCAGCAAGATTTCTAAGTCACATGCATGGAGTCCAAATGCCTGGAGGCACAACCCTCCATTCCTGACTTGCTTCCCCAACAGCGGTGTAGACGTACCAGCTGGAGAGGCCAAAGAGGGGAAAGTCCTGTTTGCTCTGTCCTTTTCCCACATCTGCTCCCTGCCATGTAGTCCTCGGGGCTGGCTGCAATGCTCATGGGACACGTCGCTGAGCTGGTTCACACACTCAAGCAGCCGGTGACTGCAGTGTTTTGCAGGGCTGATTTTCTGATGTGTTAGTGAGTTACATCAGTTTGTGGATGGCTCCAACGAGCACCAGAACTGGCACTAGGCATGCAGCAGGAGCAGTCCCCCAAGAGACATTACAGCCATGCAACCCAACCACAATCACTCTGGCAGCAGCATCTTCCTAATTTGTTTTATTTATTCCCATATTGGGAAATGCTTAATGAAAGCATTATTTTTTCTACCGATGAATAATATGTAAGTTCTAATAACAGGATTTTACAGATACCAACACAAACTATAGTCCCAACTGTATAATGAATTGTAATGGTCTCCTAACAGTAAACTGGAAAGATTAAATAATATTGTGTTAGATGAGGTGCTAACACGCCTCATGATGAGAACAGTGTGTAGGGGTAGGGTTCAAAACTAAACAGCGTAGAGTCTGGGCTTTGGTACTACACAACTGATTAATGTGGAGCTCTTTCTGTAAGACGAGACAATATGTAGTGACCAATGGGTCTTCTGAAAGCGTATGGCTGTTCTTTTGAAACACCTGCAACATGGGGACAACTTTTCCTACATGACTATGGTCATTGTCTCAACCCCATCCTAAAATGGGTCCTGAAATAAAACATGTTAAGTTTCAAATCTATTTTCTTGTAACTTGTTTATTGTGGTCATTCCTGAGAGATTTTTCAAATGGACCCAAAGTTCAGAAAAGTTGTGTTTGCTTTCAGAGCAGATTTTTGACACTGCATGTTATAAAACTTTTTTTTTTACTTTTTTTTTTTTTAATATTTCAGAGCTTGGAGGATGAATCAAAGTGGGTTGAAGATCTTCTTAAGATGCACACTGCACGTGTGCGTGACATTGAACAGCTCACAAGCTTGGACTTCTTTCGAAAGACCAGTCGCAGCTACACAGAAATCCTCTCCCTAAAGACATACCTGCATACGTTTGAAAGTGAAATTTAGCTTTCTAACCCTACTCAGTGCATCCTTTTATCATCTGGTGTATATTTTTTATATTGTTTTTATATTTATTAATTTGAAACCAGGACATTAAAAATATTAGTATTTTAATCCTGTATCAAATCTTAAATATTAAATCCTTGTGTCATTTGTTTTGTTTCTCTAATGTTTAACATAGATATGTCTCTTGGTTTATTTAGTAGCGCTTGTAATACTGCAGCTTGAGTCCTTACTCTGAGCTTTTAAGTGGTGCTGCAGGATTTGATACGTGCATCAAGGAAATATTAATTTCCCATGCTCCTTTACCACACTTGTAGTCCTGTACTGTGTATCAAAATACTGAACATGTAAAATTACATTCATTTACTGTTAACTATGTGACAGACATATTTAAACCCTATAGACAAATAGCATCTTAAGTATAATAAACCACACATTCAGTTTTTATAATGTGTGTTGATTTCCTTTCACAGGGACATTCAGAGGGACTTGTGGGCAGCTGAGTGCTGCCAGATCTCTCTCATTCACCGGGCAGAGCCCTTCTCAAGAGCTTAGGTTTTCTGGTAAGAGGAGTGGCAGGATCTCAGGTGTCCTGCCCTGGTACTCAGCAGTGAGACCATATAACAGACACCCAGAGTAGTCACTACTGCATAGGTTTTGCCATAGGGGCAGAACTGGGAGAGGAGGTTGGTTGGTGTCATAAGCTACCAGGGATACCACACACTTGAGACCACTTGGTCGTGCTCTGGAGCCATGGGGAGGATGCGAGGTGACATCTGCTGTCACCAGTCAGGCTGTGTCACATCACTTCTCCACCACCACTGCTCTGGGCTGGTTCCTGGGAATACCTGTTCCATCGTATTTTGCTTTGGTGTTGAGGGAGGCTGAGATAAGGCAGGTGTTGAAGGAGGTGACATTGCTAAACACCCAACAGTGTGGTTTTACCTGGAAGGAAAAAAAATCTGATTTTCATCATCTTGTCATAATGGCCATAATTGGCCTCTTCTCCCAAGTGAATTATGACAGGACTAGAGGAAATGGTATGAAGTTGCGGCAGGGGAGGTTTAGATTAGATATGAGGAAGAATTACTTTACTGAGAGGGTGGTCAGGCACTGGAACAGCCTGCCCAGGGAGGTTGTGGAGTCACCATCCCTGGAGGTATCTAAGTAGCTGTGGCACTTCAGGGCATGCTCTAGTGCCTAAGATTGTTGGGTGTGGTGATTGTTGTGGTGATGGGGTGTTGGTTTTTTTGTTTTGGTGTTAGGTGTTGGGTTTTGTTCTTGTTTTTTGGTTTTTTTTGGTTGGACTCGATGATCTCGAAGGTCCCTTCCAACCATGAAGATTCTGTGATTCTGTGGATTTGTGGAGTTTTCCCACCATCTGTGTCTGAGGCTTAATGCCAGCCCTCATTTTCCAAGGAAGCCCCTTGGCCTGGTTGCACGTATGTAACTTCTGGTGGTGTGAACCCCATACAGTGTACATGATTGACAACCATCACCTACCCGGTCAAGTGGGTATATAGGCAACGGCCTGATTTGACTTGGACAGCTTTTATAGAAGGCATATGATATGGAGCATTAGTCTTAATGTAGTTAGATGATGTAAAAGACAAATTATTGTTCAGAATGCCTTTTGAGGCTGAACCCACTAGTGGCACTAATACAAAACCATCATTTGGGGTTATGAATTTTCTTCTCTCTACCGAAGTGGTTTGTATCTATTTTCCCTTTGAGGGTTGCAAATGCTGGAGGGAAGTGGGAAGGGCTGGAAAGCATCTCAACCACAGACACAGACAAACACAGGTCTCCTAAGTAAAATTAATCCGGCACAATTTTAGCACCTTACATCTTTGTATCATCTCTCTAAGAGAAAGCAGTAAACTGGAATTAATCATGTTATCACTTATGATAAAATTCTTGTGGCTGGTAGATGAAATCTTATTATTCTAGGTGCCAAATTATGTTGCAATTAGAAGAGCACAACACTTGAATGCTATAGAATCCCCCCAAAATGTTAGGATGGAAATTCTAATAACTGCACAAAGCTCTGGGAAACATCCTATTCTTGCAACTTAAAAAATGTCTCTTGTGGTTGTCTGGTAGCACAGAAACAATTTTCTGTAAGCTTTTGGCAGAGCTTCCTGCCATGATAAACTTGATGTTCTTGTATGTGCTACGAAAGGGTATTTCCTCTGGATTTAAAACAGTTTTTAGTTAAGACCTGATTTCTCCAACACTGGCTTATAGCATTGATGTAATGTGGTTGTTCATAAACTAAACCAAAGACCACCACTACTGTGTTGCTTTGACATCCATCTACTGCTTTGTTTATTTGTTTGTTTGAATTAAGTCTCGCAAATGATGTAATTGTTTTATTTTTCTCCCAAGTAAGATGACATTTATACCAAAGGAACATTTAAGCTCTGAAAGATACTCTTGTGTTCAGAGAAGTTTGCTTTTAAAATACAATTAGTGATGATTGTTGAGGGAGACAGCTTAACTCTATCTCAGTTTCACTAGAGAATGATGATTAGTGTGTAGGGAAATGTGATTTTCTTTTTTTTTACTCAGTTGCTTATTGTGAGACTAAATACTAGTTATTTACTTCTGTTCTACTTACTCCTCTTCAGCCCTTGGCCCCGTGTTCTTGTGTGCTCTTGCTGTTTTGTTTTACTGTGCTGGCAGGAGTAGCTGTGCTGGGGAATGTTTGTAGCAACTTCTGTGAATTGCAGGTTTTTTTTTTCCTGTTGAAAGATGCCTTATCAACACAAAAGCTCCAGTGCAAAACTAAAGCCTTGTAAATCCCTCTAAACAACATGAACTCTGCAGGAACAACAGACATTTTTAAGGAAACTTGTAATTTCCCTTTGGTATTCATCAGGGTGAATGTTAGCTTAGGGCAGCGTGTAGCAAGGAACCCCTCTGCTTTCCATTCCTGTTTGACCATTTTGAAAATATTAAATACCACTCGCTGCTGTTACATGTTTCCTTTTCTTGATACTACTCTGGCTTCTGCAAGGGGTCCATTGAGGAGAACAAGCACTGCCTTTTTCTGCTGAGCAAACACCAGTTTTGAGGGTTTGAGTAATTACTGTTTGCAATTGGTGATGTAAATTTGAGGGATGTTTAATGAGTTAGAGGCGATTCAGTTGAGCAATGTGCAAGGCAACAAAAGCCGTAGGTGCCCTGCACAGCTAACAAAGTCCTGTTTCTCTGGGAAAAAAACTCCAGAGGTAGTTATGCAACTGGAACATCCCTGCTACAGGAAACTGTTACTTTTTTAACCCCCTTTTCACAGCCACATATCAGAACAAAATCCTTAATAGATAAGCACTGAAAGCGGGTCAAGTAACCTGACCAACAGCGTGGTTATGATGGCAAAATTATAGCAACAGACACCGTCCTATACTGGCAGTACTGACATACTTAACTACCACTGATTATATTCCGTCCTGGTCAGTTTACAGCTTGATTGGTTTGCTACTTTCTGCTTGCTGCTGCTTCCCTGTTCATCATGTCCAGCCTTTAGTCCCTTCGTGGTGTCATGTGCGTCGTTCTACAGACCCTGCTCTCCCTCGGGCACTGGCAGTGTTTTGGTAAGAGTGGACTGGTTTGTACAGTGTTATAAAGCACTTTGAGCTCCAGGTGAAAAAAGAAAATTAAAAAATATAATCGTCAGGTCTGTGCCATCTTGTGATGGCTTTCCATTATTCACAGCAATATGATGTCAGTAAATTTAAATACCTGTGTTTAATTAGGCCACTCTTGCTGTGTGCCTGGAGGCACCTCCAAAACGATCCTGCCATGGTCCCCTGCTTCACGGTGCTTTGTATGCAAATCGTCAGTCAACTGATTGTGTGAAGATTTTAACAAATGAAAACATGCACTTCTTGGAGGAGAGGCCAGAAAACAAAAGCGGTGATAAAGCGATAAGAGAGGAAGTTTCCCCGCTTCAAGAGACAGACAGAAGACGCTGAGCAGGTTGAAGGTCTAGGAGATACTGCCAGAAGGGATCCGGGGCTGGAGAAGATTTATTTGGCAGGTTTACAAAGTCCATGTTCCCCCTGCATCTGGCTTCTTCCAGTAGATCAGTCCTTCACGTACAACAGATGAAATAGCTCCCTGCTTTCTGCACACAGCTGGGAAGCAGAAAACTTCTCAGGAAAACTGAAGGAGCTGCCCTCTGAAGGTGTTGCTGGTCACAGGAGCAGCACATGAGCTCCAGAACCATCAGGGCCTGTGCAGTGAGGACAGAGTGCAGGGTCTGACCTGAAAGAAACAAATCTGTAGCAGCTGGAGCTGACGTTCCAGCAGTCCTCCCCTCCACTCTCACCTCCACCCCAAACACCTTTAACTTTCAACTCGCATGACGGAGCTGTGCAGCTTACCTCAGCTGCTCTCTGCAGGAGACCGGAGACATTACTGGTAGGGCTAAGCAGCATGAGAAAATTCCATTTTTTAACACTTTTTTCTTTTTAAACTGCAAATCTGCTCCCCACAGGAAGGCAAATGCACTTATTCTGCCCCGGGAGAGAGATGGGAGAAACCCGGGTTGTCCCGGGGCAGGGGAGCGTGTGGGTGCTGCAGACCTGCCACCCGCCTTTTTGATACAGAGGGCAAACAAAACCTCACAGCCTTCCTGGGGAGTGGATCTTCTCACAGGAGTGGGTGAAACTGTAGCATGCAGAGGTTGAATAATACGTTTAAGGGCATGTGTACGGTAAGCCCCCTAAAGCTGGTCACAGCACTCCTGCATGGGGCTTGGTACGTGGCATTTTTAAAATGCTTTTGGTAATGTTACCGCTGGTGGGAGAGCACAGGGTAAGTTTTGTAAAACAGAAGCCTCAGAATCGCGTGGCTGAATTAAAATTTGAATACAGGTCTACAGTCCCCTTCCTTTGAGGACTATAAATTATACTGAATTAGTTTTCTATCAGTCCCATCTGTCGAAATGCTTTTGATAGTCATGATTCCTCACCAGAATCCTCCCCTGTTTCCAGAGGAGTGCCACGCTATGAGCCTGTCCGTCCTGTCTGTAGTTCCAGTCCAGCTCGGGTTTGTGACCCTAGTTCCCATTTCCCTTGCTGCAGTCCCAGGCGGCCGTTGCACTTGACCCGAGATACACGGCCCAGTCGTGGCAAGGCAAGTATGCTCTGATCGGGGTAGGCCCGCCAGCAAATGATCAGTACCGTGTTAACTGTACATCTTCCAAGTGGGGCCATGTGTGTTGTTTGAAATGTTTAAAGTTCAGCCCTTGTTCAAGACAGGAGAAAAAAAAGCATTTGAAACATTGTGGAAAAATACCTAATCTCCTTTCTTTGCACTTGTTGTGTAAATATAAGATAAGAGCAGTATTCCCAAGGTTACTGCAAACAGCCCATCACTACAGAGTACAAGCTAACATTTACTAAAATGTATGTTGACATAAAAAGCAGCATTGCTGCAGTCAACTATGGTAAACAAAACCACAGGTTTCTTTGCCTTTACAAGTCAAAAGTTTGGGATGTAACCTCTTCAGACCTGCCCTCACAAAGCAAAATCTCTGCTCTGCTATAGCATCCGCAGTATGTGCACAGTTGTTCTGCTTTACCTGCTGTTTCATAAATCTGGTAGGGAAAGGCAGATGGGGGTCACCCTGGTTTCATCTGCAGTTTTCACCAGGGAGAGATCAGCAGGCAAAGTTAGTAATTGTGGATTAGCACAGCTGTAACTGATTGACCCTAAAACTAGAATTTACTAGAAAAGAGGTGGGATTATTTGTCATCATAAGCCCTTGACAGAAAAAGATGAAATCCTTTTCAGGGGATATTTTCCTGAAATTTTCTGCTTCTGGCTGTGTACAGAAAGGAGGAAGCTATTTAATTTGTTGTATGTGAAGGACTGATCTATTGGAAGAGGCTGGATGCTGGGGAATATGGATTTCCTAAGCCTGTCAAATCAATCTCCAGCTTCAATTCCCTTCTGGCAGCGTCTCCTGGATCTCCAACCTGTTCAGCCTCTTCTATCTCCTGAAGTGGGAAACTTCCTCTCTTACCTCTTTATTGCTGCCTTTTTTTTTTTTTTTTGCTGACCTCCCTGTTTTTTTTTCCAGCTTTGATTTGTTTATGATCTCCAAATAGCCGTAGCATTAGCCCAGCCAGTGCAATTTCTGTGCACATGCGTATCTCTACAGCATGCACTGCCACCAGCTCCTAGCTCTGTCAGCAGAAGAGAGAACTTGGAAGATCCTGATATATTCCCAGTTTATTCTCTAGTATTGTTAAAACCCCAGGACCAGATTTTGCAGGTGAAAACCCTCTTCAGAGTATTTAAGGTGGTGACCTTTAGCTATGTGTGTGGTTTTGTATGGAGGCATTTCATGTCATTGAGGGTAGGACGTCAAAGATCTGATGTATCAACCAGAAATTCTCCACACAGCCCATGATTGACTGGACGATTACAAACAACTGAGAAAATTAACTATTAATAATGTCAGTATTTTCTCCTCTGGGACTGGGAAGTCCAGACCCAACCCAGACACATCAGACATCAGGATATGTCTCAGCATTGACTTCAGTGGGAACCGAGGAGCATCTTCTCTGCTCGTCTGATCCTTTTCATCTAACAAAGTCCCTAGGAGGTTGGTGATGTCTGTAGTTTCACCTGCTCTTTTCCTGATACACATTGTAATTTGTACTTCTAGTCTTTTCTATGTTTCTAGCTGGCTGTTGGGATGTATTGTGGGGTGCATGGGCACGGTGTTCTGGGTCAACAGCAACTTCAACCTTCTCTTCCTCCTCCATTGTACAGCCACATGCAGAGTTGTCCTTACCCACTTCACTTAATCAGATGCTTGTCTGCCTCAATGATCACCATTGCCTTACCATGTCTGAGGGCTTCCAACTGAGCTTGGGGTCTGTAGTACAATTACTTGTCTCATCTGTGGAGTCTAGTGAAAAAGACAGTAGGAAGCAGGTGATAGATGATGTGTTACATTCTGGTGGGCTGTATCTAATCTGTGTGGGCTGCAGATGTTGACAGTCTTTTCCCATGTGAGAAAAACTGAATCCCCAAACTTTATTAACTAGCAGAAAAAAACCCTTTAATTTCAAAGTTCTCCTTACTGATAACACCAGAATAAACAGCGCTGCTTCAGGGCTTTAGCACCTGACATTTTGTAATGATTCTTTTATGGTGGTAGGTAAGGAAAAAGAAGTTTGCAGAAGACGACTTCCTTTTACGTCTCTATTTTGTTGAAGACAAAAGCCAGTATATGTAGCTTGCTGAGCAGGCCCAGCAGACACTCAGTCTGAATGAAGGATGCAAGTCCATGGCTTTCATCTTCCATGCCTCACAATCTATTTCTAGACTTCTTCAAGAGGCTTCCATATGCATTCATGAAACCTGGGAGCCCTCCTGTGGTCAAAATCATATTCTTCTGGTTGTTACCCCAAATCTGATGTAGCTAATCCGGTTTATAATGTTATTGTTGGAGTATTCATTAAGAAAAATTTCAATCAATTAAAAAAAGTTTAGATAGTTTCCTGGGTCTTCAGTGGGGGTGACCTCATTACATCTCACTCCCCTTGGCCATATATGATGCTGTCGACGTCTCTTTCCCAAGGTCGGGGGATTGCCTGGCAACCTGCCTATTACTTCTTCTTTCTACCCTCCATAGTCCTCCTTCCTGTTTGGTGTTCTTTGTAGGTTTTTGCTATTCTGCTCTGATCTAGCCACGTTCTCACCACCAATCTGTTCAAGGACCTTCCAGTTGTGCATTAAATAATGTAATTACCATAAATTCTGTGTTTATTGTCTCACTGTCGTCGAAGTTGGAGAAGTATATGATTTAGAGGGCTTTGGTGTGCTTAATTTTAATGTTGTGCTGAAGTTTGAGAAAACGTTTTATGTTTCCTCAGGGAGTTCATTTTGTGGTCTTTATCCAGCCTCCCAGGAAAATTCTGTTTCCAGATGGATAGTTGCTTGCTTTTTAACAGTGTTTCAAAGTGCACAAGAAGCAAAACTGTCAGTTATCTGGAGCTAGTTTATGAGGGAGGAGGAAAGGGTGAAGTTAAAATGAGGAAGGCCAAGAGGAAAAATAGCCCCTTTGCTTTTACCTTTAATGGGGCTGATGCTGTCTGTTCTGTGCTGCTGTACAACTAAAGGGTTACACTGAAAGAGTCATCAAGAATTGGAATGGGTGGCCTGGGAAAGTGGTTGAGGCACCATCCCTGGATGTGTTCAAAAGTCAGTTGACATGGTGCTGGAGGACATGGTTTAGTGATGGGGTTTTTTTGGTCAGTTAGGTTGATGGTTGCACTAGATGATCTTGAAGGTCCTTTTCAACTTAGATGATTCTAAGATTCTCAAAAGGGGAACAGGAACACAGTTGTGCTATCTAACACCTGTGACATCAGGGCTGTTTGTGGTCTACATCGCAGATCCCAGGATGGTCCATTGGAGATGTTGGATTCACTGCACAGAGTGAGTAACAGAGAAGGTCTGAGATCCTCAGCTCTTTCAAGTACCCTCTCTGCCCTGGAACATGTAAAGGCAGATTCAGGAGGGTACATATTTCAAGGCTTGTCATTTGTAATATAACACAGCACACACCACAAGGGCTTGGAAAAGGTTTGAAGCTTTGAGCCTGTATGACTGTTACAACATTTGAAGATATGGCAGAGGATGGAAAATCCCACCCAAAATTTCAGCATCAAGTTTGAAATGAGTGGGTCTCACAAGGCTGGCCTGGGATGGGACAGAGTTTGGAACTTTGCTTATATCATAAGCATTACCTGACAGGGAAACAAGTATCCAAACCTCCACAGTCTTAAGAGTTTACTTCTGAATTTCACTCAAAAGACTGCATATTTTCAGAAGTGAGACTTTTTCAGACCACTGCATCCCAACTTGACACCGAAGGAAACTGCTAGTGGGAACTGCAACAAGCTGTAGCTCGGTTGGAGTTAAGCTCTTGGCCTTACTGCTCTAACTGGAAGCTAGATCCAGGACTGTAATGATGATAAATGACAAGCCTAAATGTGTTCATGGTCGGTTTGTATCTTTTTATCCCTTTTGTGTTAACATCGTTCTTATCTTAACAAGCTTGCCTTCCTCTCTGGTATTTAGATAATCCACCCACTCTTTCCCCAAATTTATTTTTTTTTTCAAGCTGCAAGCACATTTCTTCTGAATAAGAAAAGAAACTGTTGCAACTGATTCCTGGAAAAGAGGCTCATTTAAATTTTGTATTTATTTTATGGATTCAGATTTATGGGAGTACATGTCTACATTTTATGCCCTGGGTACCTTTGCTTAATTCTAGTTTTAAAATATGGATGTCATAGAGAGGAGTGTGTTTCCCATTCTCATAATTGAACGTATACTAGCAAATAAACCTTGCACAAAGATAATAATTTTCCAGCAGCCACTTAGTCCATCCCCACATAATTTAGTGCTGGTTTTTGCCTAAGGATATATTCTTGTGGGACTTTCTGGAATGGTTTAACAAGTCACCACCTCCACCAGAAGGTTAAAATTTTTGGCGTTGCAGAATCAGATCGTGTGATGTTCCTGGGCTTTGGACACATGCTTTCAGCTGTGCTGAGTTGGTTGAAGAAATTATGGCCTCCTCTCCTTGCAAGGATTATTGTTTCCTCAGTGCCTGCAGAATTACTCCCTACTAACCCACTCCTGTTGGAGTAACAGATTATTTCACTGAATAGTTTAAAAGCCAGAGATCTACCCATGTGGCTCATGTTACTTGGAAATGGCTTGGGCAGCAACCCATGTATGAGTTATGTCCATATGGATATGGGCAAGGATATATATGGTTAGAAAACTAAAAAGGATGGTAATTAGTAATGGAGTGACCAAGTTGATCTAGTGGGGACCATAGATGTTTTCATCTGAGACAGCTGGAATTAGGAAAGATGATTCTTCACAGCCCTTGTCTGCTTCAGACCCAAAGCAGCCTTGTTATTTTAAATCACCATTACTAATGGCTCAAACTAATCCAGTTACCCATGTTGGTTCAGGTTTGTCCTGTAGAGCTACAAGGTGGCTGAGCCTGTTAAACAACCCATCGCTACCCAAAAGAATGGCCTTACCCACCTCAAGCTTCTGCCTGCTCTCAGCTCAGCCCACCTCCTGGCACTTCATCCTGGGGCTGCTCTCAATGCAGTAACTGGGGGCTCTGCTATGGGCCTGTCAGGTGTTAACAAAGTAAACCACTACCCCTGTTCATGAAAAGTAAAGTAAGTATGTCTGTAGAGCACATCCATGTACCGAAGAGCATGTCCTTAACTGCAGTGCAGCAGAGGTACACAAGTTTGGGGGTTTTTTTTGCTATGCTTTGTTCTAACTATCTCTTGCTTGAGCGAGCTTCATCCAAAACACGAGGACTTTGTATGTGCTGAGGTTGTTATTTTACAGTAGGTAAAATAAGGTAGCTGCCAAACTGCCTTTTCTTCCTCCTAAGTCCTGAAAATAAAGCCCTGACTTTGCTGAGCTCTCCATTCAGCAAAGCATTTCAGGAGCTGCCTAAGTCCAGATATGTAAATATACTCCTGTCTAGAGCACCAGGCATTTCTGGCCCAGTGGTGTGATCACACCATTTGTGTGATCTCCCTTCAGCAACCTTCGTCTTTGTGAACCTATTCAACGCAGATAACCATTGGGTAGAGGTCTGAAAAACCTGGGTCCAACAGGTGCCACAAATATTAGTGATGGTCTGCCCAGTGCTCTCCTTGGGACAGGACCTTTGCAAATTAACACGCATAAACCAGTGGATCACAAAACCTGCTGGTCGGGGGGAAGCAGAAGATGCAACCACTGAGGGGATGTTTTGGCATTTATACATTGTTGAATGGCCTGTAGATGCCACTTTACTGAATGCAACCAACCAGCCATGAGGAGAGATGGGTCTGATAGGATGCAATTTCCGCCTGTTTCAGTGTACCAGGAATATATTCCTTCCAGGATAATATTCCTGGAAAATCCCCACTAGATGATGTTATTCTTGCCCGTGCAGCTGTTCCCTGCAATGTGTTCTTGTTTTACTTCAAATGACCCAAGGCTGAGGTTTAACCGATTCACTGGCGGTCTGTTGCCCCTCTACACAGGCCTCCTTGTTGGGACTTTTTTCCTGTACCCAACATTTTCTTTGTTTCACACCTTGCTTCCAGCTGAAGATCCTCTCACTGAACCCTCTCAAGTGCCTTTTAGGCAATGTGATTTTTTTCCTGTTCACTTGTTTACCTTTTCAGCAGGTACATTTGCAATGCTGAAAGAAAAGGAGAAGCCATTTTTACAGCACTTCACTCCAAGCCTATGCAGGACCTCTTCTTCAAAGTGTGCTTAACATTTGAATGAAAAA
Source organism: Gallinago jamesoni (assembly GCA_025769975.1). NCBI lineage: Eukaryota > Metazoa > Chordata > Aves > Charadriiformes > Scolopacidae > Gallinago > Gallinago jamesoni. The sequence goes on along the minus strand of JAOQGH010000012.1, from coordinate 139,420,706 downwards.
GCCCCTATTATTATCTGATGAATCATGTTTTCTTTGATACCCTTTATTTGCAATGTAAAGAGCAGTATTTCCCTCTGAAAGGTGCTTAATCTCTTTCTGTTTTTCACCATAATCTTACACTGAATTATCTTTAGATCATGACTGACTCTCCACTGTGAATTATGTTTTTATCCTCCCTGGCCGAGTAGATCATTGCCAAGCTATTTAGTAACCACATTTATTGAGGGATCACGGAAAGTAGTTTTACATTGGGTCCTACATGTGGTTAAAACTCGGGATTCTCCTGGTTACCCAAGTTGTACAAATTTGTAAATTTAGACGTGTAAAACAGTTCCAAGAACTTCCTTTCCAACGAAAAGGAATTTCAGTGCTCCAGATCTTTCTAGGAAAGATGAATATTTCATCCTACACAATAGAAATTTTGGGTGGACAGCTGAACACTGACAGATCAAATTAGATCAAACCATGTTAGATGACAGTTGCTTCTTTCTGGCCTGGCCAGTTATTCAGAACTCTGGAGTCTCAAAGGCTGGTTAAGTTAAGAGAAAGAACCAGTGATGTTGTTCCTCTGTTTATTTCCAGGGAAGTCTCCTGTAATGTAGCCCGGGATTTGGGAAGACGGGTGCAGGGAGGGACGGACTGTCCATGGCACACCCAGAGCCTGCCCGGGGCTCCTGGCTGCCCTGAACATGCCGAAGCCACCAGTGCAGCGCCCCAGCACAGCCCAGGGAACAGATGCACAGGACGAGCACGGCACCTCTACCGTCTGCTCAGACTAGAGCTGCATCAGAGCTTCTGAAAGCCATGACTGAGAGGCAGCAGTAACCAAGTCTTCAGTATGGAAGCTGCCTGGATGAACTTCCCACCTGGAAATAAAAGCAACTCTGCAGGAAACATGGCCTTAGGGTAACTCTGATTAAACTGAAAGTTAAAAGTTGGGGTTTTTCTACATAAAGTGGATGCTAGCAAAGGAGAAAACTCTTCTCAATGTCTCTACCCTTTCCTAGCTCTTCTGTATAGACACCTCCCCCTTTGCAGAACAACCCCTGGGCAAAGTTCTGGGGTATTGTACAATGGATATGTTGTACCATGCAACTGCCTTGGCTTTAAACACACGACTGTTACTGGACTATGGATTTGCTCAGCCTGTCAAATCTGTGTCAGTGTGTAATCTGACAGGATACTTAAGCGTGTGCTTAGCTCACATCTGTGTACTTAAATCCCTTTGATTTTTGAGGGCACTTGAGCAAGTTTTTAAAGCTGTAAAGTGTTTTTCTGCATCGGGTTTTGCTTCTGGGGAGAAGCACATTGGGTGTCAGAAAAAATATTTATATATTGCAAATCCTTTAATATCTTTTGGCTTTGCTGCATCTGCCTTCCCCTCTGCAAAGCAGAGTAAAAATCTTAAGGTGCATTTGCTAGAGCATTGTGAGGATTAGACAGTGCTACACCGCACTTCCTGAGTGTGGACTGCTATGTCCTGCTGTGGTCCCAGAATTGACTAAGGCTTGCTCAAGTACCTTGCCTTGTTACCGTGGCAATAGGAGGCTCTGTATTAAAATATGTTTGGTCTCTCACACCATGAATTATAGGGCTGAACTCTTCTACATAGTGATACCAGCTGTGACTATGATACGTGTTCTCTTTGGAAAGAAATCACAGTTTCCAGTTTTCCAAGTCTGTCTAACCATGTCCTTGGCAAATCACTCAATCATTACTCCAGTTCCTAACCTGTACTAAAAATATTGTAGATTGATTTTCCAGAAATGGTAATGTATGGTTGAAAACAACCTTGATCTTTTAAAGTAAGTATTATGTCTGTCATCTACAAATTATATGTATAAATTTACTTGCCCATTATCTTCTACATGCTGGAATAGTAATTGTTTGCTCCATTAGTTTGAGTTTCTTCCAAAATGCATGGGTTTGGAAGGGTCCTTGTTTGTTTATTTTGTTTTTCTTTAAGTATGCTGAACTGCAGTTAATTCTTATATTAAATGGTTATGCAAAATAGCATATAAAAGGAAATGAAAAAATAATTACGTAGCTTTAAGAGTGTCTGCAAAACAGCAGTGATTAAAATACCAATTAGTATGCACTATTCCATGGCGAGGTAGTGAGCTTTCATTAAAAAACAATCTTTGTCTGTTGATGAGATGTTTGGTATTATAAATTATTGAATGAGGTAAAAATTGCCTTTTATTTTGGTTAGATAAATTGCCTTGACCTGAGGTTGTCCAGGAAGTTGAGAAAAGTGTTTCTGCAAAGTTTGGGGTGGGGAGGGAAAAGGGAAAAAGAAAACAGATTTTGGCATTTTGACGTCTAGCTTGATATGGGCTGTTGACTCCCCTGTAGTGATTGTGCTGGTGCTGGTTTAGTGCACAAGTTTCAAAGCTTAATAATCTCTTTAACTCTTCTAAAAACACACACTTCACTTGCAAGTGACTTTCAAAATATGGGGTTTTTTCCCTGTATTTTTTAAATAGTACATTCATATCAAATGATTTGTTCTCAGTATGGATGAAATTTTAAATGTTGAGTCATGGACGGTTTATTAGCACTTTACACTCAAAATAGTTCTTAAATAATTTTTAAATGTTAAATTAAAATGTCTATTTACAATGAGGTAAAAGATAAAACACATGTGTAAGAGGTATTAAAATTGCATGCAGGCCAAAGATATAAATATCAAGTTAGCATCTTTTCGTATATCAACCTGTTTAATAGCTCAGTCCTGTTTTGACCTGTTGTATTAAATCTGATAAAATATATCCCTAAAGCTAATGTCTTAAGAAAACAAGATGATCTCAAAACACGAAAAATCAAGCAGCAGCTCATGAAGCTTTAGTCTTAGTGGAGAGGCTCAAATCAAGGCCATTTTCTTTCTGCAGGTTAAAAGATTAATTCAGAACACAAAAATTCTTAGTTTTTCTAAACATTTTAGTAAAGCAAGTCTCTCAGCTAAAATTTTCTTAAGCAGTGCATGACATAATTTGAGGTAATAAATTTTCATTAAGGAACATTTCTTGAAATAACTGCTAGGGTGAGAGGTAACTGTATGCCTAAATAGCACTTAGATCTGGGACCATGTCTGAGCAGTTTCCAAAGAGATGCCCAACTACTTTGCTCCCCATCTCATTGTCTTTCTCTGGGAAATGCTGTTGCAACTGTCTTCTGTGACAAGAGAGCTCACAGAAGAGACCAGTCATCAAATAATCTAAGAAGGGAAGAAAATCCTGAGAGGCAAGGGAAGACCTTGCAATGGATCCCACCAGAAGTATCACTCCTTGAAGCAACACAGTGGTTGCAAATAAAGGCTTGGTGAGCTTTTTCTCCCATCTCTATTTCATGTAGAAATATATAGTAATAGGGTTATATTTCTGGTCCCACCTTGCTTCCAGGGCTTGTGTGCCTCTCAGGTAGTTTGCCCCACTACCCTCTGAGGGTCCCCACTGGGGAGGGAGCAGTGGGAGCAGCCCTTGCTCCCAGACCAGCTGGGAACCAATACAAGGAGGAGGCAGGTCAAGCCATGCTCACATCATGTGCTGCAGTTCGTTTCTACGGGTACTTGCACCACGGTTTGGGAATCCCATCTCATCAACAAAACGAAAAAAGGACCTTGCATCTGACCTGTAAGAAATTCTCAGCTCCTGGCTGTCAATGACTAAGGGCATTTCTGTGGTAAAAAGCCAAGGCATTGACTCCAGCCAGCAGCAGCCTCAGCACGTCATTGTGGGGTCATAGTATCATAGGACTATTTAGGTTGGAAGAAACCTTTAAGATCATTGAGTCCAACATACTGGTCATTCCCCAGTAGCTCTTTCCTCTCTGGGCTGTCCCTTAAATGTGGCAGAAACAAGCAACAAAGCCCTGTTTTGCAGAAATGTGTCTGTGGTTGCATTTCTTCCTCTTCTGGAGCAACTATCCCAAACCTCCTTCAGTTGTTCATCTATTTATTATTTTTTTCTGTTCCTGAGGAGGATGGATCAGAAGGTATCATTTTAAAGCTCCTCAAAGAAATAAGCAATACTTATTTTTTGATATTTTTTTTTTCTCTTTTGAGTGATAATCAATGCAAGAAACCTACTTGTCTGGAGACGGTGGAACTGTGGCAATGGGTTAAAAGCCCTCAGTCTGGGTTTGAGCCTTGGCTCCAGGTGACAGCAGGTGATACCTGGGAGTATCAGGAGATTCTGTTCCTTTTCCTGTGAGTGACCATTCCTGGACACCGGAGCAGTTTATGAATTCCATGGCTGGGCTTTACTGGAAGAGAAATTAAGACAAGAAATCTTCAAGGAAATTTGGGATTAAATTAAGAAGGTTTGTAAACAAATCTCATTCCTGCTTATTTTGTCCTTACAGAAAGATCCCTTCCTTCAAGCCTGGGCTTAGTCTGCCACTTCACACTGGCTTCTCCAATTACATCCAGCCCTCCCAGTCTCCGCCTGGCAACTGGGAGAAGTGCCTCCATCAAAAGGCTTGCCCTTTGCCAAAGGAGGGACATTCCCTGTGCCCACCACATCTTCCTGTCTGACAGTTTTCTCCCCCTCCCAGGATTTCAGGGAAGACACCATCTCCCTTCCCGATGGATGACTCTGCAGCACAGCAGCCAGGACGGGGCAGACTGGTAGCCTTTTTCTCTGTTCCTCAGCCAAATCCTTTCAAAAGAATGTAACGTATTCACATACAACCAGCTGTGAGCAAAACACATACCATCTGCCACAGCAACTTAAAACCACTGTTCTCATGGCCTGACTTCTTGGAATTCATCGTAAATGCCATGGATCAAGTTAGCATAGGAGTCGACTTTGTAGTCACTTTAAGGATGCCTCTTGTAGGGCAGATGATCATATTTCCAGTGAGCACTAGCACTAACGTCAATAATCTTTCGAGGGTGGGGTGTCAGGCTGCATTATGGGCTAAAGAACTGGCAGAAAGCCTACAAACCCCAAGAGATCATGTGCCTGTGTAAGGTCCCTGGCCCTGCCAAGTTGGAGACTGTGGGAGCTGGACATGGAAAACAAAGGAGGCTTCGTGCTGGCTCCACTTCTGCTGTCCACCTCTGCCCAATCTGCTGCTACGGGCTGTGGCGACCAGCCATTGGCATGCAATTCAGAGGACTGGATTCAGTGTTTAACATGTAAGGCCTTCGGTAGATCATACTTAGGTTGCTTTTTAGGCTCCTGAGGTATTCAGAAAGCAGCTTTGTAACTAAGCACACAGTCTGTGCTGCTGTGGGTATGGTGCATAAAGGTGGACAAATCTGAGCACGGGAGAGGCATCTCCTGCAGAACACCTCCATCAACTTGCAAAACTGAGTAGTGTGGCCTTTTCCTCCTAACATACATCCTCTGAGACCCCAGGGGCACTGTATGCCTGACTTGGGTTCTGTGGTGGGACAGGGTTGTGCATGCAACCGCAAAAGGTCTGTCACACCTTCCTTGCCATGCGCTGTCCCCTGGATCCTGCTGCCTGTCTCAGAGGCACTGAACAGTGCTACTTTGGGTAGGCATTTTTGAACACATTTAATGTGCACCAAAATGAATTTGCTGTTGAATTACTTTTCCCCTGTTCTTCAGTTCTACATTGAAATCTCCTTATGGAGATTTAAGTACATAGTGACAACAGTATGACCTCTATCAACAACATTTGTAACCTCAACAGAAAGATGTGTGTTTATTTGATAAGGTCTATTTCTCATGTATCTATTGCAAACAACTGTTTTTTCTTCTTCCCCTTCACTCCCCGTTCTTCAATAACTCAGCCTCATCACGGCTGTTCTGTTATTTTGCCTGTGCTCAGTGCCAGGCAGATAAGTTTGTAATTAGTTCTGTCGCCCTTGGTCACCTCCTCTGAAAATTGGCCAAACTTGAACCTTACTGTCCTATATGTTTCTTGATACTTTAACAGACTGGAAATCACTAATTAGAAATTTAACTCATGGGTGAGACACTTGATTGAAGGTGATGTGAGCTTGTCACTTTATTAACATCTATTTTTCATAACCTTATCATTACTGCATTTCACAAGCACCCCAGTCAGCACAGTACAGAGCTAAACCAAGAACTTTTTTCCCCTGCAAATGGAAAAAAAAAAAAAAGAAAAAAAATCCTAAAACTATGATTCATAGCTCTTCCACTTTTACCATCTAACAGGGAACAATCAGTGCTCTTAGGAGGCCTTTTTCCTCTGACACACTTCAGAGAAAAAGTCCCTTCCCACTGTCATTCCGATGGCCATACACCCCTCTTTGTGCCCTGTTGCTTCCCGTTCCTGTCATCTACCTTTGGTCGTGTCTGATATACAGTTGTTATCAGCAGTTCCTTCCTTATTCATTATGATATATGTGGTTTTGGTTTGTTTAATATTTTGTTGCTGGGAGAATGGTGAGGGGGATTGTTTGTGGAGGTTTTTACAAAAGCTGATTTAATTTCCTCTCTAAGCCAGCCTGTGCTTTTGTTTTGTTTTGGTTTGGTTTTTAGCTCCACTTGACCTCTTTTGTGTAATGTGAGAATGTGACTTTTGGGGCACTTAGTAAATTGTGTTTAAATAGTTCCCAATTATCACTCACATTTTTCCTGTTTAAATTCTTCCTCTGAAATAATTTGGCTCATAATTGTTTTCATCTTTGTGTAATTTGACTTCTTGAAAGCACTGAGTATATGGATCTGCTGGTTTGGATTTCATTCTGGTTGCATGCAATTAATGTAAACCAGCCTCTCCGATTCCTTCCTTTGTGACTGTCAAGACAAGTCTCATACTAGTACTACCTCCAGTTAGGTGCCATATTTCAATATAAGAATTTCTGTAGGGGTTGTTACATGTCCATTCCTGTAAAATCTGTATGCTCTCTAGTCTTTCACATCATATTTTCTTCCTTGTCCTTGGAGATTCCCCTTCTTCCTTCTCAAGCTGGAAGTGTTTCTTGATGCTCTCCACCAGAATCAAGTGAGTAAGAAATACCCTTCCTCTTGCCTTTTCTCCACTGCTGCTAAGGAGCACTGTGAGAAGAGTGGGTAAAAGCCAAATTAATGTTTCTTCTTGCCTTAATGTGATCAAAGTAGAAGAGGAATTGTGGATTTGTGACTAACTGCTTTTCATGAGAGAGGTCCAGTTTTGCACAGGCCTTTGCTGCAGGAGAGTAGGGCCTGCCATAAGAGTCACAGAATCACAGAATCATCATGGTTGGAAAGGACCTCTGAGATCAACGAGTCCAACCATACACACAATCTCAGCCACTAGAGCATGCCCTGAAGTGCCACATCTACATGTTTCTTAAATAACTCCAGGGATGGTGACTCCACCACCTCCCTGGGCAGGCTGTTCCAGTGCCTGACCACTCTTTCAGTAAAGTAATTC
>JAOQGH010000012.1:139398019-139413247 GCA_025769975.1 Gallinago jamesoni | reverse complement strand
TAGAGGGCAATGAGGTCTCCCCTCAGCCTCCTCTTCTCCAAACTAAACATGCTCAGTTCCCTCAGCCTCTCCTCATATGACTTGTTCTCTAGATCTCTCACCAGCTTGGTGGCTCTCCCCTGGACATGCTCCAGTCACTGAAGTGATTATCATCATTATTCTTTAATCCACTAACCCAGTTTGATGTGGGGGCTGAAGCTTCTCTGCACCCCCATTTTGAGCATCTGTCACAAAAGAAAGCACAGAAAGTGTGGTCTTGGAAGGACACACCCCACATGAGGCAGGAAAGGGGTCAGTATGAGAGCCTGTCCTCATGGATTGGTGGTGGGGACACCTGTAGATGTTGTGAGGACCCACATTCAGTTCACTCTTCCACTTGAGGAGGTCTGTACCTCCTCTGTATAGGTGCCTCTCTCCAGGTACATAAACTAGCCCTTGTGGTATGGGCAGACCACTCTGGGATGTCCCTTGAGCTACTGCTAATGTTGGCTCCCACTGCAGGTAATCCTACAGGATTCCTGCAATGAGAGGAAGCAGTAGTCATTTCTCAGCTTAGTAGTTGTGGTTACGTGGGTTCCAGACACCGTGAATATGCAGCAAAATAAATTGACATGTTTTTAAAGAAAAGATGAGACCCCCTTCCAGAGCTCCGTGTGGTTGCCTCTGAGTTAGAAGAGAATTTAAATTGGCTGTCCCATGCCCGTCTTGGGCTTATGTCCCTGGATGTTCCTGAAGTCTAACACAACATAACATTTATCCAGCCACAAAGTACTTATTTGTGTATTCTTTTTGCCAAGTGATTTGATTGTTTCTTTTGTGCTTAAAAACTTCTCTCTTCAGCCATATTTCATTGCCAAGCATCCAGAATTTTAATTTAATGGTCCTAATTTGGTCCATAAAAATCTGCCTCTTTCATGGGAGAAAAATTTTATGCCAAAAGGGCTGCTAATGAAAGATGATAACAGCCTTGCACAATGAAAGGAGGTATGGTACAGGATGAACAAAAAGCCCTTTTACAACATTATAAGGTTGTTCCCTTCTGTTTTGCTTAAGGCTCTATTCATTTTAAACTGAATGGTGTCTCTAATTCCACACTCTCTAATTTTTCCTCCTTGGGGAAGGCATTGATCAGTATCATTGCCTGGGTCACCACGTTGGATCTCAAGCACTGCCACTGTTTACTCCTTTCCCAGAATGCTAACTTTGGTTTATTTACCCATCATTAGTAATCCCTGAGGTTTGGTTATTTTTTCCAAACTGTGTGATGAAAGTAATTTTCAGTCTTCTTGGAGTAAGAAGTCCACAATGTCCTTAAAAGCATAGCTGCTGAAGCAACCTATCCTACATTTGCAAAGATGAATTTGTATGGTTTAAACATCATTACACACGGCAACTGTCGTAAGAGTTGCAAGTTGATCTGTCTCAGAGTTTGTTCTTGGTTTCGAGTTTCTGGACATAGCTGTCTATGACAAGTAAAAATATATAAATAATCATTTGAGCACATGTTGGGGAAACCTGCAGTGCTTGCTAAACACAAATACCAGTGGCAGTAGCTTTTTAGAGAGTGGGTTAAAGAAGGAACAGCAAATACAAACCATGATAAAAGGAAACAAAAAAAATCTGTGTGGTTTAAGAAACGTCTCAGTTATGGCTGTCTCTGTTTCAGAAAAAGCTTTTGGTTTCCAGTCTCCAGATGTCCCCATGTCCTGATAACGCTGATGCAGATAGGCAAAATCTGCTACGAGCTGTGATTTCCTCTTGCCCAGTTTACTCTGGTTTCAGGCAGGAGTGATCTGAACCAATGTAAATTGTGGTTTCAAGCACATTTTCCTGCGTAATTAAGAAGATGGTTTAACCACAGCAGCTGCAGGGGCTGAATCTTGACTTTTGAGTACCTGACCGGCCACCAAGCCACCCTGGCAGCAGCAGGAGCTGCTGAACTCTTCTGCCTGGCTCAGTGAAGCAGGCCAGCACCGCTATTTCTGAAGAAGGCATGGAGGAAAGAGTTCTTGGTGGTGCCCAGGGTCCTCTTCTGCTGCCTTGGGCTGCCACAGGTCCAAGGTGAGATGCAAGGTGAGGATAAATACAAGACAATGGAGCAATGGGGGAAGCCTGGGGGTAACCTGTTCTAGAGCTGCTGTCCATGGGTTTTACTTGGTGGGCCCAGCCTGAGAAATGTCAACTCCCCACGGTGGCCGTTCAGCTGCAGCATCTCTCCTGGACACAGGGACTGAAGAGTATTTACACAATTTAATACACAGGAGGAAGTAAGTGTAAGTAAGGCCTGAGCAGTACATGCAGTGAAATATTTTCAGCTGAATAGCTTTTCTTGGCTGCTTTGCGTGGGTGGTGTGCCTCAGTCTGCCTTAAGTAAATCAGGAGAGTGGGTTAAAGAAGGGTTAACCTTTCCAGCAAAAGACTTCTATCATTTTTCCAAATTTCAAAAAGTGTTCCCTGAGAATGTGACCATATTGAAAAGTTTTGCTTTGGGGAAATATAAATTAGTCATTTAGATAAAGCTTGACATGTATTGCTTGAGCTTCTTGAAAGGAAATGTTTCACATTTTTAAAAAAAGACTGCTTTAACATTGATACCAGGTGTTTAAAATACGGTATGCCATTATTAATCAAATGAAGTAAGGTAATTTTGTTGAAAAGAAATACCTTATCGTTCCAGAATGAGTTTTTAATTTTTTTTCACATAAATATTGACTATTTTTTTTAAATAATATTGACAGAAAACTGATTTCCAGATGTCAAAACATTCATTGGACTAGGCACTTCTTGACTTTACATGTCTGTACATTACAGTTTACACCATTTCTCTTTAATTATTGTAATATCAGACTGTTTTGTCATATTTACCATAACTTGTTTTCACAAGAGAAATGGCAAGTCAGTAGTGCATTTTTTTAAATTCCATCATCCTTGGGATTCTTTCCTTTTTTGCTAGAAAAAAAATCAGCTTCCTGGTATTTATCAGGGATTAATTGCTTTAGGCTTTTATTTTTTAGTGCATTTAGCCAAAATCCGCCTCTCTAAATCTCAAAATATTCAAACAAAATGTTGTTTCTTTGAAGCAGTGGTTGATTTGGAGCCAATATGAAAACTCAGGGATGGGAAAAAAATAGTAGTTTTAGCATGGGAAAAAGAGCCTTTCACTTTTAGGTCACTGGTTCAGATCCTGCAAATAGCAGACTGCCCTCAGCTCCAAGTCATTTAAATGGACTGGTGATGCTTCACTTCTCTGAGCCAGGTGAGTGGCCCATACAGCATGTGATAGCCTTCCATACTTGATAACACGTGTTAATATGTTCTGGTCTGGTCTCTAGTCAGAGAAGTCACTGCATGCCACCGTACTTCAGAGGACTGTGGGTGTGAGGGCTGTACCTTGAGGAAGACAACCACATTGCACCATGACTTCAGCCTCCTGCTCTTCCGCAGGCATGATGTGTGACCCTCAGCACATCTACCGAAGTTACAGCAAGCCAGACTTGCCCAAGACTGGCGAGAGAAACCCAGATGGGTGTTCAAGCTCCTTCAGCAGTGGAGGGAGAGGTCGAATCACCTCAGGAGCTCAGTCCAACAAGTGCATGGAGTGGGGAGCAGCCTTGGCCAGCCCTTGAAGAGCAGAGCACTATTCCGGTTCTGACACGGGATGGACTATCTCCTGAACTGAGACTTGCAAGGTTGGTCTTTCTGTCCATTCCAAGTTGCCTTAGTTTTCAGGCTGATGTTGGGGTGACTGCTTTTCAGTAGGAACTCTTGGTTTGCATCACTTCAGACTGAGGAATGTCTCCAGCCTCGGTTCCTGCTTCCTGGACACATGCCTTATCCTCTAGACAGAGAAGATGGCTTGTGGTTGCACCCCATGCTCCAGCTACTTCTTTAGAAAAAGTGGTTGTAGCATTTTGTGAAAGGCCTAATCCTGCTGTTGTGCTTTGGAACCCAGATGGCTGTGCTGAAGGGGCCTCAGAAAGAGCTGTCCCACCCAGGTGGGTGTGATTTTTGGTTCCCTGTAGGATTTATGTAGGAGCTTGGTGATTTGCTGTTTAGCAAGCAGGGCTCTGAGGTGCCAAGTGGCAGAGCCTGTGCAGATCCCTCACCAAACAGGAAAGCCATTGACTCGAGGAGTTACTTAAATTAGGATTTTGGATTTAAGTACAGAAGTCTCTCTGCTGAGATGGGAGACATCTGTAAGGAGTCTCAAAGATACCCTTTGCTTTTCAGTTGTCCTGTGGAGTGGGGATCAGTATTTCCCTATGTCACAGGTATGCTGTGTCACAGAGAGAAGAGAGAGATGGGGACTCAGGATGATATGTTGTCCCCTATACAAGCATCTCTTTGTTCTAGTGTTAGGGGCAGGATGTGTATCTGAAGCCTACACTGACGGGAACAGATAAGTGCCACAGAGGCACTCTAAAAAGAAGAGGGTTTTTTTTAGCTCCAGTGTGAAGTGAAAGCTAACTGCACCATGTGAGTTCAATCCCTTTCTTCTCCTGAAACTGATTTTTTTTTTTTTTCTGGATTAAAACTAATTCAAGAGAAAACTACTATGAAAATTTGTGGCAGGCCACAGAGGCGCTGTTCATGGGGGAGAAAGTGGGAGGAGACCTCACTGGACACTAAATCAGCTGCTGGGGTGGGTTGGAGGAAAAGCCCTCTTTTTTTGTCTGTGAAAGCATCTGGATTTGCAGACCACTTCTTAATCTGGCTCCCTCTAAATAATCCCCTTTACGGCAGCTGAACCTCCAGATGTGCTGTGCCTGGGTGATGCCGCTGCTATTTTATGGACGTATGACTTTCTAATGCACTAGTAATGCAGCTTCAGATGTGACCATTAAATGCACTGGAACATGGGAAGTTTGCATTAGAAAGTGAGTAGCCATAAAAGGCTTATTGAAGGATGGAAACAACATTTGCTTTACATTGTCAACAACAATATCAGTACCTTGCACTTGACTGTGGTCATTTGAAAAATAAGGGAATGGAAGCTTATACTTTCTTTTGGAAAACAGAGTGAACACTTGCATCCAAAACCCATCCTGAAACAGGGAGACCAACTCACAGAGCAAAAAACTAGTTTTTAAGTCTCCTTATCCTGAAAGATAATGATGGGCATAGTCAGAGACAAAAGGAGTTACTGGTCAGGCAGTTGAGAAAAGTAAAACAGGAGAAGAATGCGAAGGGATAGAGATGAACTAAATATGCACCACTTGGTGCCCTAATGAATGGCAAACATAGTTTATGTAGCTTGGTAAATCATAAGACATCTGAGGAAATACCATCTCACTGAGCAGTGCCATGCAGTTGAAAAACATGTGTTCAAGGGAAACCCAAATAAAGCTGAATTTCTTTCTTTGTGGGTTTCTCCTCTTTTCTCTTGCTGTTTGTTTTTGGTTTTTCACAGGCTTTTCAAATTCCTTAAGGAGCTTCCAGGATGAAATAAAATGAAATTAGGTCTGGTCTTCTTGCCATGCTTCCTTCAAGCAGGATCTGAGGTATCATGAGAAAAACAGACCTCAGGTTATTTCCAACTCACAAGCTCCAAGATTCCAAAAACGGTCTGTGAGAACGATGAAAAAAATAAATGTATAAATGCTAGTTCACATGTGTGTCCCCATCAGGAAGCAAAGAGCTGGCTGTCTCCTCCTGGAGAGCTGCAAACCCACAGCAGGAGGCAGAGCCATTGCCTCCCTGGAGGCTGAGCTGCCTTGCCTTTGGCTCCCCGGTGGAGATGTGCTAGCCCAGCGTGCGGGAGCTGGGAGCAGCGAGGCACATCCTGCTGCACCGTCCCATGTCCTACCACAGCTCCTCACCTGCACGAGCAGCTTGCCACAGGCTGGCTCCCAGTGTGGGAAGTGAGGCTTTTGCATGCCTCTAAGCACCTCAGGTTCACATGTGCTTGCACTGGAAGCCAAAGAAGAGAAAATATTTTTTTTTTTTTCTCCCAGAGGGACTTAGGATTGCTTCATTAGATGTCATGTTAATTTCTCAGTCATGGAGGCTGAGCACTGTTGGAACAGCACATCATGGTTGGGGTGCTATGGGCAATGGTAAGCACTAGCATCAGCATAGTGTTTGTGTAAACCAAGTATATCTGCATGATCTTCCTCGTATAAAAAACCAAATTTCTGTGGCTCTTCCATCTCATGAAGCCATATGCTGCCGATATATGTTTTCCGAGAGTACAGCTTTGCCCAGCTCTACTCTCATTTTTTTTTCCCAATAAAAGGTTGGGGATAAAGAAGAGTAAGGCAAGTTTCTGTTACAACCAAACAAAAATGAGTTGGTTTACTGGCTTAAGTCCGTTCTTGAAGTAAGTTTGTCTCTTTCCTTCACTGATGTTGCACAAGAGATAAATTTGTCTCCACAGGCTTGGCCTGGGACAGCTGCTGCTGTTTCCATGTGACAAACAGCTTTTCAGGGGTGATATGCAATGTCTTCCTCTCTGCAATCTCTTTTGCAGATTTTTAATCTTACTCTTCTTTTACTCCCTCCCTCTCCTGTGTTTGCCTAAGACAGAGTCGCCTTTTGCAGCAGTGGGATGCAGGCGCAGGGTCAAGAGAACAGAACATGTAATCAGCTCTCCTCGCCTTGGTTTTTGGCCCTGCCACTGCTTTGCTGTGCTTTTTAGAGCATCTGACCCAGCTTTTCTGTATCCAAATGATAATGTGCCATTTGCTTCCCAAGGAATTCCCAAGGAATGGTTGAGGAGGTCTTAAGAGGCTCGCTCATCCCTTCCTGCAGCTTGAAATCGTCCCTTTGTGTTTTCTTGGACTTAGTGTCCCACAAGCCTGTTGCTACATTGGGACTTCGCAGCTTCATGGTGCTTATTTACCTCTCCATGAGAGAGTGAGGATTGAATGTGAATTTTCCTCTCCAAAGGCACCATGGAAGCATGTTAGTAGTAAAGAATATGTCATTTACAATATGCCTTCACTGGTCCACCAAGTTGTGGCTACACTATTTGTAGAATCGGAGTAAGCTTGCTTAGAGACAACTTGGGCTTCACTACTATGTGGTATCCACCGACACCAGAAATGAAAAGGCTGGCCTTTAAGGTCCTCTGAGCTTCTGAGCACAGCTCTATGCAGTGCTGTGCAGTCCTCAGCAAGGTCATTTAGAGATAGTTAAGACATTTCTGCACAGCACCTCACTGTCCTATAGATAAACCCACTGTGTATGTGTGTACACGTATATTACAGCAGGCTAAACAAGTATCTGCTATTCAAAGATCAATGTGTATTTACAGTTTGGATGGACCTAAAAACATAAACCAAGAATTCAAGAATGCCCAAAACATATAAGAAAACTGTATTTGGGCAAGACTCAAAGTAGTCATTTGTGGCTAGGGATCTCTGGTTTGTGCTGCTCCACCTCCTCTATGTGAGGAGGAGAACCAGGCCTTAAAATACAGATCTACAAGATTCAGGGACTTTGAAAAAGCAGCTCAGGCCCGTAACTAGTTAAAGAATGAGGCAAAGAAGAAGGAGCCCAATTAAACTATTTTATTAGATGTCGGAGAACTGTCAGTTGTGAAATTTACTGGTAGCCAAGTTTTCCTCCCTGCCCTACCACATATAATTATGCCTTAATTGTAGCTACTGGCTGTGGCACAAAGCTCATGCATATAAACAAGTCCCAGGATGTGCTGCAAAAAATACACTGTATGGGAGGCATTAGCAAGAAGACAATCAGGAGCTGGAATTGTGTTCCCACGTGGAAAGCTGCGGGTGGTATAAAGAGCTCTGTATCCATACGGCTAGTTATGTGTAATATCTTTGTAATTACATTAGTACCCCAGCATTGCTTTTTCTGGCACATTTCTAGCCTTGAGTCATTTGGACCGATAGTTACCAAATTGTGGTTTGCAGACCACTGGTGGTCCATGAGCTTATGGTAAGTGGTCCACAGCTGGGCTGCAGAACCAAACTGAGCAGCTTTCAGTTGTGTTTTCAATTAAAAGTGTGATGATATAGGATACATGAGAGGATCCTAGCATTAATGGTGGTCCCATTACCCTAAAAGTTTGGAAACACTGGCTTAAACAACCATGGAGATCAACAGTCTATTTGTGTTTTGTTGTTTGAAGTTAAATGTTACAGCATGCCCTTTCCTTTCATGTGTTAGGAGCCGCATGGCCTGCTCTGCTTGTCAGTTTTAAAAACAAAAATATCATGACGTAATGACAAATAATGCTAAGTTTCCAGTTTATGATTTATGTATTTTACTGTAGTCATGTATCAGAAGTATTTGCCCAAAAAGCTTGCAGTGTTGTGGGAGGAAAACAAGGGGTGTTTTTCATGTTTCATTCAGGCAGTTGGGGGGAAAGGGGTGGGGGGATAGAGCTGAGTAGCAGAGAGACTTTGGAGAGACAGTCATTGCAGTCTGTTCCCGGAGACTGAGCTGAGATGAGTAAATAAGGGGATTAATTTTATTTTCTTTGGGAAGTTCTGTTGGTCCTCTTATTGCTTCATCGGGTTAAAAACTGGGAAGTTCTCTAAAAGGGAAAGTACCTCAGTTTAGGCTGGATGTTTAGGATTAGGCAAAGGAAAGAGTCTGTTCATAAGATTCATTTGAGCATTATAAGCTGTGGCTAGAGGCTTACAGGTTTTAAAGAAAGCTGTTTACAAATTTGTCAGCCATCAAGTAGGAGTAGCCCAAGGCTGTATAAAGGGCAGTTCCCCTCCCATACCTGGAGCCAGGCTCCAGGAGCACCACAGGAGCATTATGGAGAAAACACCTGTGGCCATGCTTTAGCCAGCAGAGCTGGATTTAGATGGGACAGGGTGCCTCGTTGCTTGGCCCTTTCACATTGGGTTTCCGAATGTTACCGCGGCTGAAAGTCCTGCAGAGTTCCCTGTATGCTCCAAGGAATGGTGACTTTCAGTCTCATGGAGCAGTGTCACTTCAGATGAGTACACCACATCTGTGGCAAACAGTAGGATGTGCTGAGGACAGGAGCATGTCAAAAATCCCACTCTTCCCTGAGGATTGTCCTGGAAAATCTTTCCAGCTCATTTGTGGTCCTTAGCTTAGAAACTCTCACGAAGACTGTTTTCTCTGAGACCAGTGTGGCTCAGCAACATCCAGGTGGAGTCAGCCATGGTATGACTGCAGAGATGCTGCAGGACAGGGTCTGACTGCATCATGTGCCTCACGGTGTAGATCTACTGATAAAGAAAGGAGGGAAAGGACTGTATCCATGCCTGCTTTTGGTGGTTACAACAGCTGTCCATCATTCAAAACCATGGCTCCCCTCAAAAAGCAGCCTCTTAGTCGCCAGTTCCAGATTACTGGGAAAGCTGCATTGCTCTTGGGGAAACTACAGGGAAGAATTCAGGATGCATTGGAGGAGAGGAAGAATACAAACATGACCTCTTAGTTCAGGGCACAGAACTTTTAGCTGGGAAGGAAGTGGCCTGGCTTCTCCTCTCTGCTCCCAGAGCTGTTTTCATATCTTATCCAAAGTCTGGTAACATTACAGAGTGACTCCTGGGAGCAGGGACAGAACCTACGGTTCCTTCTGCCCACAGACTTCTGACCTCCTCTTGCCTTCTCTGCCTTGCTGAGCCATGCAGTCCTTATCCCCTGCTGAATGTGGGTCAGGGTGAGTTCCCACCAGGTCCATGTATCCCATTTCCCAGGCAAATATTTTCACTGCTAAGATGTAACACGTGGGAGATCAGCACCCCTGCTGTTGTCACCTCAAAGAATGCAGAATTGTGTGTATAGTTGGCTGATACTGCTGGCTGATGATTGCAGAGCAAAGCTGGTACCTCAGCCTGAACATCTGAACTGGTTTAGGAGGAGTAAAAGACCAATTTTGGCACCTCAGTTAAGTTCAGGTATCAGTGAAAAGCCCAGCTGCTTCCTCTGGTAAGACTGTGCATAGCCAGGACTGTGCAATATCTCTGTGGAGGAATCCAACCTCAGACCCAAGTCTTGCCACTGCAGTAAAACCGATGGTTGAAATGAATTTAACAAGCACTGTCCTAGAAATAAGTTGGGTTTTGTGCTTTCCCCCTTCCTACTGGAATATACTGTTTTCTCCCTTAGGAGTTCTTTTAAATTTCCAGCATAAACTTCTTCACTGCCACTCTGTGCCTGTGTGTTCTTGGATGAGCTTTTCTAGTTTACTTTATTAGCTCTGTTCCTTCTCTGGTTTTGGTCTGCTTTACTGTGTTTATAGAGAGTAATCACAGCTTTTCTCCAAGAGTGTTTGCTTCAGGCTAACCAAAACTGTTCTAACAGTCTTTTGTAAGGCAGACATTCCCCTCCCCTTTTTTACCCCTGGCTACTTTAACTTAAATTCACCTTTATTGAAAATGGGTATTTAAAAAAATCCAACACATCAAATACTGTTCCTCACAAAAAATCCTTTACTTGTTCCAGGGAAATCCTGGAATGTCAGGTATATTCTGTACTCACAAAAATATCTGTCCTTGTGTATGCCATGACACATCCCTGGCTGCCTCACTGTGGCAGCTAGGATACGTATCAGACGTTCTCCTCTGATATTCTCAAATCACAGTCCCTTGTTTTCTGTCAGATATTCTTCTTAGTTTTCCCAAAGTGAACAGCTTTGGATTATATTCCATAAATTTCATCCTGCTTCTGCTTCTCCAGCCCCTAAGTTCATCCAAGTCTCCCTTTCCTGTTCCTATCAGCTGATCGGGGCTTCTTCCTCCAAACTACGAGCCAGGCTGAGCCAGGGCCAGAGGCACTGACCATCTGCACCTTACTGCGCCAGAGAGCGATGTGTCCTAACAATGCTAGCGTTTGGGGATGGTAAAGCAAGGCAGTATGAAATCAGTTTACAGGGACTCCCTGTGTAGACCAATATCCTGTTTTAATTTGGCCCAAACCAGAATACTCTTTGGTTCACCAAGAAGATGAAGGGTTGGTCAAAACACAGTGGTTTTCTTGCTGGATCCAAATGGCTTTGCAACTTTGCAACTTAAACTCCCAGAGGTCAGATGGTTTCAGTTACAAGAGCCCCAGGTGTTTGTGTGGTGGTTAATTCTACATTTCATCTCTTATTGTTATAGTTTATCATGATCTATATTGCATCAGATCCGTAAGTACAAGCACCACCATGCTAAGCACAGGTAATTAGGTTTGTTTCCAAGTGGTGAGATAAATATTTGAAAAATACCCAGAGAAAGTTTACAGTGAGATTTTTCATCTTTCTCTTAGTCAGAAAGTGTGAGTCTTATATTTTTTGTTTAAGGTAAGCACCTGCTCTGTGTGTGCTGCCTGATACCGCTTCTTGACAGAAGGGGCTGAAATGGTAAAACTGAGAAAAGAAATAGTAAAACTGGAAGCTGAAACAGTGAAACTCAAAGCCAAAATGGTTCAAAGTTTAGAAGTATCTACAACATGGTCATGTTAGGGGTAATTTTCTTCTGGTGACAACTTCATTGCAGTCTGTGAGATGCTATGGATCTTTATTTTGGCTAGACCTTACAGATATATTTTAACAGAACACAGAATTTTGTTGGGTTTTTTTGGGTTTTTTCCCCATGCTGTTATCTATATCTCCACCACAATCAAAATACTGACTCTTTCTATGAAGAAACAGATGGGTTTTTTTGTACAATTGGCTTTTATTCAGAGCTCTTGAGACCTATAAGAAGCAGATCAAAACAGTGTTGCTCTGCGGAGAGATCATAAGATGCAGTGACAGGACTGTGCTCAGGCTGGCTCGTTACCCACAGCACTGTGTGGGCATCACAAATCAAGTTTTACATTGCCTTTTGATGTCAGTCAAACTGAAGAACACAGACTTTAGAGGCTGGGCCTGGGCTGCATCATGTCAGAGGTGATTTCACAACCTTGTTTCTTATTTATATATGCAATATGATTCTGGGACTTGGGAGGTGGATAGAAGGGCTGCCTGGAAAACATAAATTGTATTAAAACACATCTTGATACAATTCTCTGGTAATGATTTTCTGAATGCAAATATCAAAAGACTTCAAAACCATGAAATCAAACAGTAAAAAGCAGATCTGCAAATGGCACACAACAGAGAGAGCCCTGAAGGCGGGAGAACTGGTCCTCACTACTTGCACCTCAGCTGCTGTAGTCGTTTACAGGAAGGACCTCTGTGCAGGGCTCCTCTGTGCATACAGGAAAATTTGTGAAGATTCCTGTGGTCCTTGGGATCCTTTCTACTGCGTGATGACCCAGACACCTTGTTAATACATCTCTATCACTTCTAGCTTCCCAGCCTCCTGTTCTTGTCTTATGATTCCCTGCTGTATTCCTAGAAGTGAAATGTAAATGAGTTCTTAATCTGAAATGTAGAAACATCTGAAAATGACTTTGTAAAAGCAAAGGCCCCAGGCAGGCGGTACGAAGAACTCATGTCAAAAAAAGCAAGAGTGTAAAAAGAAGCTCTGAGGGATGATAGGTGCTAAGATATGACTGCCATTACCAGTAAAAGAAAGCACTTCCTGTGACATAAGCTGGATTATGATCCATATAACCACTGCCTATTTTAATGATTGTCAATCACTGCAAGTAATTTTGGCTATTTAAATCCAATAAAACTATCTGAAGTTACTTAATGAATTAATTTTTCTAAAGGGACAAATTCAAGCTGTAATTCATACTTCCATGAGAGAACATGTGACTCACTGCTGTAGAAACTGGAAGGGCTTTGAACCTGGTACGGTCAATGTATGAGTCCCATGTTGAGGATGATGAGGAGAACATTGTAAATGAGTTACTCACTCACTTTCTTTAGCCCTTCCTTTAAGGGTTAGTAGGAAGTGAAGACCTTGGAGATACATGTGGATCTGACAGAGAGAAAATGCCCAGAGAAATCGAGGTGGTGTTCCTATGATCACTCAAAGCAGCTGTGACATCTACTGACCTTTCCCATACTTGGTCTGTATCAAAAAGGACGCCTCTGCTACAGCCATTCCCTCTCCTGCCTAGCTGATGTTTCAGAGATAGCATAGATTGTTTGGCTCATACAGCTTACTTCCCTGCCTGCAAGGGAAAACCAGTTCCTGCTGCTTTGACCCCTGTCATCTTGGTTTGTCATCATAGAGACTCCTCCAGCGGCTATACCCAGTACAACCAATATCTTCAGAGAGGTGCTCTTGGGTTTCACAGCAATTGCTTTGGCTATGGATCCAAGGTGAGATGTGAATTCCTGGTTACTGTCTGCAGTGATGATTGTAACATCAAGATTCAACTCTTGAAGCGTGTAAGGGGTGAGACTGATGAGGGAAGCTGTTTGAATTGCAGCTCACACAGGCAGCTTTATTGGTGGGATTCATAGATTGGGAGGGCTTGAATTTGTGATAATGTTAATTGTTCTCTTTTATGATGGATTACATTTTTAATGCAGATACTTCCTTCTGTGCAAGTATTCTTGCAGGCTGACTGCCTGATCTCCTGAGCATTGGAGAGGCTCTGTTGACTTTCCTCCCTGTGACTTGAAGTAACATTCAATTGGTTTAAGTCCCACTGTTGTGCCAGTATCTAGCTCACTGTTGTCCCACGTTCCTGCATGCCACCTGCATGCCCTTTGCTCTTGGCTGCATCCTGCTCTTCCCCACAGGCTTCCTGCAAATTCCTGTCTGTGTGGTTGTGTACACCCCCATCAGAAATTGGGATGGATGCGGGATTTTCATGTCATGGTAATATGGGAAACAACTGTGCCTAGTGGGATGAGACCTTGCCAAGTGACATTATAGATCTGCACAAGGGTCTGAGAATTTCTTCCAAGATTTCTTTTATATGAAATTGAGTTTACCCCAGGCCGTGAGACACCATCTGTAAACCGCATGGATCACAGGGGCATAAAATGCACATTGTCTGGGGTTTTGCTGCAGACCGTGTCACGTAACTGTGGAGTTAAAGATATCTCTTCAATGGTGACATATTACAGAGGTTACACAGTTGTTCCCCATCATAGCTGCCATGTGATACAGTCCCGGTTCTCTGCGGCTCAGCAGGCTGCTCCTACAGCTGCAGCTTGAGCAACTCATGGTCACTAATTGGTGGAAAACAGATCCAGGCAGCTCAGCGGGGTGCTGAGGGAGCACAGCCCCTTATCCAGTCCTGTGCTGTGCAACATGGCCTCAGGCTCCTGGGATGGGGTCCTGCTGTGCCGTGTCCCCTCACCACGTGCTCGGTGCCACATCTTCTAGAAATCACTTCATCCATAGAGTGAGGCTAGTATGAAAGCCATCCTTCCCTGCCAGGAGTCCTAGGAACTCAAAAATACGTGATGATGAACATCTAGAAACTAGCACTTTTGATGGTGGTTGCCCGCCTTGACCTGGTGGCTGTGCAAGTATCATTGCTCTGGGCTTTGCAGCGTCATCCTGTGCCACAGCACTGTTGCAATCCCTGATTTTTTACACCGTGGAAACTGAGGCAAACAAAGGCCGAGTAAGACGACCAGTGCTACCCAGCGAGCCTGTGGCAGAGCTGGGAACTGAAGGCAGACTTTCTGACTCCCGGTCCTGGGCTTTAGCTACCCACTGAGCTCTGACGTGGGACGAAGTGAATCTCACCAGAGACATCAGATAACCACAGTTTAATTTGGTTTCTCTGTGCTCTGTACCCTGGGGAGATAGCAGCCCTCTGGCCACGAAAGGCAAGTTATTGAGAGATTTACTGTTAATTCCTCCTTATGAGGTCCATCTTGTTATGTTTGGAGTTGCCATAGGTTTCTGTTTGTTTTGTCTGTTTTTTTGCGTGTGGGGCTTGTGTATTTTATTAAGCCCTTGGCTAGTATCTTGTGCATGTTTAAGATTTTATAAGGGTTTCTTTTGAGGTTATTCATTATAGCTTTCAAAGGTGACCTATTCTGCAGGCTTGCTATTGAATGCCAATCTTTGATGGAGTGGTGTCTCACACAGGAGAGAAGACTGCTTCTCATACACTCATAATTAGTGTCCCCAAAGGGTTCCCCAGCTGCTTTTCATAGCTCTACACTCACGTTGACCTTGGACTTTGAACGCTCCATGGCTTGTTGAAGTACAGTCATCAGAGACATAGACTGAGAGAAAAACCTCCTTTTATTTTCATCACTTGAAAAGAAAAGCCATCCAAGAGATACCTTGCTAGTACCTTGTATTTTTGGATCTGCCACTGATCTGCTGGAGAACACAGGGAAGGCAGATCATAGAATCATAGAATCATAGAATCATAGAATCATCTGGGCCGGAAGGGACCTCCAAAGGCCATCTAGTCCGA
>JAOQGH010000012.1:139284608-139393718 GCA_025769975.1 Gallinago jamesoni | reverse complement strand
GATGACCTCTCTCTGCCTCATCTGGCTTTTTCCTCTGACTTGTCTGCTGGTGCTGAGGCATGGGAAGGTTTTTGGTGACCTTAGTTATTGCTCCAAGTCTTTTCATGTTCTTAGGTTTTGGTAGTTATGTCCTTTAAATTCTGTTACAGACACCCTGCAAAATTAATTAGGTTGGGGAACAGATTTAGAGTGTGTAGAATATTCTATTAGAAAGAGAAAACAGCTGCTTTTTTTAGTACATGTATGTTTCTTTAAATTCAATATGCACAGAAATGTACAAATATTTTTTCTTTTATCTACTTCATATTAAACACACAGCATGTGTTTCCTGGTTGATTTAAATTCTGGAGAAATGATTTCTATTATTTCACTCCATATATATTGTTTCCATCAACAGATTTCCTTCCTCTGGAAAATGCTGAATTTTATTCCAACTGCAATTAATAAGATTTTAAAAAATAAACCTTGCTTAAAAGTATATGTATTGATAACACCCATGAAAAGGTTAATATTTTCTCTAAGCCTGAAGAGAGGTCTGCTTGTACTCTTTTTACAGGTGTCTCAGTGTTTTTCACAAAAACCCCCTGAGTTCTAAGAATTAGTGTCTGATAATTTTTCAGCTGCCTCCCCCTTGTGGTAAATCTGAAAAACGTCTTTTCAGGGAAATTTTGAAAAACTGTGTAAAGCTCAACACTTGCATTTCAACAGATATTTTCTTTATTTTTGGGGGGGGGGGGTGGGGGGTGGGGGAGGAGGGCTATGCGCAGGTTAGAACAAATGTGAATTAAAGACAAGAACTTATCGACTCTTTACAGGAACCAAAAACCCAAGTCAGCTTAAATAAAAGAGCACAGATACCTCAAAGAACTTGATGTAACAGCTGCAACTGGCTTAAGGCTTTTTCCATCTCTCAAAACTATTCTCCTGCCCTTCCCTCTCCCCTCCCACTTCAGGCAGGCTGAAGGCTGCAGCAGAAACTTCTCCACTTTTCTTTTTTTTTGTGTACCAAGTGCCAAGGGAGCAGGACAGGGACTCACTCCCCAGCCCTGGAGCTCCTGGTCTTCCTTGTCTCTCTCTGGAGTCACTGTTCTGCTGCTGTACATGGGCTCAAATACTGAGCCATAGGCCTGGTGTTTTTTTCACACTGATATGGAATCTAAAATTTTAACTGTAGCCTGGAACAGGAAAGATTAAGCAGCCGCATTGATTAATGGTCAGCGCAAGGGAGAAATGAACATTTCCTCCACAAGCATCTGCAGGAAGAAAGATGCAAAGCCATAGTCCACCAGGCATTGTGTAACCCCAAACACGGTGGCTTGCAGTCAAATGAAGACAGACTGTCTTAAGTACATCTGTATCAGTACATCTGTGTCATACACAGAGAGCATCCTCTTACCAACTGAGTGAACAGTCACCATGCCTGAGACCATCATTTTTCCTTGAGCTCGTTGTCCTTCCAGTCTGTAAAGGTCTTCTGTGGTGCCTGAGACCCCTCCGTTTCTCTAAAAAGAAAGCATATTTCTTCATTTCCTCTGCAACAAGATCTGCTGAAGTGCAGGATGGACTTGAAAGGACAAAGCTAAAAGGAGGAGGACAGCCTTTCCAGTTAAGGCTGTAGATGGGGACTTACTTAAGAGAAAAGGGATCATTTTCTGGTTTTACCACAAATTGTGTGTGGTGGGGAAAGAAGCTGCTCGTATATTCTGAGCTTTCCGTGCCTTGTGTGCTAACCAGAGAAAAGACCCTTTCCTTCCCTTCATCCTTTGTGTCTTTCCCACTTAACTGGAAAGTCTCTGGGATGAGAAACTTTCTTCTGCATTATATACCTCCAGCAAGCTGAAGGAGGTCCCTGGTGGGGCTGGGGACTGCCATAACGCTAATAATAATGTGGATGCATTTAAAAATTGGATGGCTATCCAGGCTTCTCCCTGCCTTGCTGTTAATGTCCCCACAACCAGTGACAGGCTGTCATAACTAACACCACTTGGCCTCATCTTTCTGGATGCTTCCCTATGGCAGGTCCAAAATTTCTCATCATTGAGAAGACAAAATGGCCTGTAGCCACCAGGTGTCCCCCTTCCCCATGGTTTGGAGGTGAACTGGGGCATCCCACTAAACCCCACCTTTTATTGTAAATTTGAAACGACGTGCTGCTTCTAATTCTGCCCCTGAGTGATGGCCTCTCCCTTCCTCCCTCTAAGCCCTGCAGAGATGGCAAAGGCGGCCTTTAGCATGGCCCTGGGCATCGTCCTGCCATGAGAACGACAAGAGTTCAATGTACCATCACAAACTCACATCCCACTGAGTCAGAACATTAGCTGCAGCGTGCTAGAGGTATATACTTTCAAAATGTTGAAAGTTCAATTCTTTACCCAAAGAGGTGGATTTTGTTTGTGAATCGGCCAGCCTCACACGCTGCAGTCTGAAGATACAGTTTTTGCAAACTGGCAAGAGTTCAGCTCTTCAAGCATTTCAGTGGTTGTGGTTGTTTACAACTGCAGTTTGGAGGAATTTAATTCTGCCTCGATCTATGCAAAGATTTCTGGGATTTGGTTGGTTTTGCACAAAAAAAACCCTCCAGCTTTCTATATAAGCACAATTCTTTAATTAAAAACAGAGGGAGAAAAAAGCAAACCAACTCAAACTAGCAATCCTCGCACAGGGTGTGGGCTTATTTTTTTGTCCTGATTATCAGAGCACAGTCCTGGGTTACATGCAGGCTGAAGTCTCTCTTTGACCTAATGCATAGATTCTTTCTTTCTGAATTTCTCTGAATCAGGGGAGTTGAGGTGCTGAGCCTGGGTTTCTGAAGAGCCAGGCTCAGTGGTGCAGGAGAGTGAATCTTCTCCCTTAAAACATCTTTTCCTCTTGAAAAGATCCTTGCAAATGGCTGGCTGTCAGCAAAATTAAATTATGTGTAAGTTTGAAAGATTTCTGATGAGCTCCAAGCAAATGTTTTCGCGATGGCAATGGAGGTAACATGTACCCTGAGGGCTGCAGGACTCTCAGAGAACAGGAGTGGGAAGGATGCTGGGGGGGTGCGTGGGGAAGGCCTCCAGCAACGGGGTATGCCTGTTGGATTTACCACTTGAGGGCACTGTAGAAGTGAATAATAAGGAGAAGGCTTTGAGAACTGGGATAAAGAGTGTGTTCTCCATGCCTGGAGAAAATATGGAAGAGTGTGGAAGCAGACTCAGCACACGTTGACAGAATGAGAGGATAAAGAAGAGGAGAGACAGCCTAGGAGACCAGAGATACAGGGCTCCCTGTATTAGCTGAAATGCAGCATTTTGGGGCAATGTTTTATTATAGGTTTCAGAATAACAACAACCAGGTTAACATCCATGAAGACTGAGGTATTTTAAGTCAGTGGGGTATTTTTTTTTCCTGCTTGCTATTCTTAAAAATAGTAGATCAGCAATGGCTATTCCCTACTGTTTCTCTGAGTGGAGAGGCCTAGTGTGAGACTAATTTTATGTTATCCCAGCAAGCTCACCGGGAGGCAGACAATCTGCTGCTCCAGTCAGCTCTACAGTCCGTGGATTGAACCTGAGATTTTAAAGATGTGCTTAACTGTAAAGAAACAGGCAGTTAGCTCTAACTTTGCACATTTAGTTAGTGCTTTGCACAGTGTTAACTGCAGGGATTCAAACCATTATAAATCATAATCACTAGATATTTGCACGTAAACTTTTCCTCTCACAGCAGCATGGTAGGTCTCTTGACTGATAGCAGCGTAGTATCTTCTGGTCCTAGACCAGGTGTTCATACCTGTGTAATGCATAAACTGGGATTAGTAATGGGAAATCAGAGCAGAATTTTCCCACAGGTCGCACTCAGTTTGATGCCTGCACTAGTGAGCTCATATTACAAAATTTACATGGTAGACATAACTTGAGTGGCTTTTTGAAACCTGTTAATGCAGAGGGCTTTGGTATAAAAATTACTGTATTATTCCTTCAGAAATTACAAATAAAAATAAATTCCAATGTAGTAAATACTCAGAGTAGGGAAATAAAATCGTATTTCATGAAGTTCAGGTTTGTCATAAGATATAAATGTTAGGGCTAGAAATAGTAACTAAGTTCCTTCCTGTCCACCTCCACACACACTTATAAATTAAAAAAAACCCAAACAAACAGAGTGAAAACAAATAATAGCTTGAACTAGAAAGAAAAAAATAGGGGCATTCTTTTTTTTTCCTGAAGTTTTTATTGTACTAATCCTGGAATTATACTGGAAAACAGAAAGGATGAAGCCATGGTCTTAATTAAATCAATTGTTAGCATTTTACTTACTGTGAGGTTTTCCCTCTAGTCTCAGGCATCCAGCTGATGAGGCTGACAGATGGTCTCCTTACATAGTCAGAGGAGACAAAAAAGAGGGCATCTTTGACTGCTGCATTAGACAAATTCAAAGCACATTAAATGTAAGAAGCACAGTGCTGTAATGAAATCCTAGTGATGAAACAGTCTTGGAAGTAGCTGCAAACGTCTCTCTGGGTATACATGCTGTAGGGGATAACACTAGGTGTCATCAACATCACTTACTGAAGCTGCACTTACCCTACCAGTTGCTAACAGCAAAAGCTGTTAAATTAAGTGAATAAATAAGTTAAAGGAAAAGGCTTCTAACCAACTTATTTTTAGGACAGTCCTTGAATGGTACTAGCAAAGGAAAGGTAAATGTGTTCAGAGAGTATGGGATGAACAAGTCAAGCAGCATATTTTGTGCCACTGTGGACCCGTATGTTGAATGTCAAGTGATAGTCCCTGAAATGCTCAGTTGGGAATCCTGGGCAACCTGAAAATGAATTGCTGACATTTGAATAATTTAATTTTGCTCAATCTAAATAATTTAACTTTGCTTGTTTGGGAAAATCACAGGCCTAAACCAGGAAAGTTCAGAATTTTATCATTGGAGTTTACTTATAGAAAAGTCACAGGTTTGGCACACCACTGTTGTGTTTTAATTAAATTGGTGCCATGACCTTTTGCAGGAACATCCTGAAATTGGCCCAAAGTCTAAGCTAGTAATTGTCCATATTAAAGTAAAACAACTGATTATAACAAAACTGATACCGGACGAAAAGCTGTATCAACTGAGTTGAGGTAAAAATAGCCACTGAATTAGTGTTATGTGTATAGTCTGAAAGACAGTGGAGAACTTTGGCTCCTATTTTTCCAGAGGAAATATTTGTGTTCCTTTCCAACAGATATTTTTCCTGCTGAAATGCTACAACATTGTAAGAAGACATTGAGATTGCACGAGTTCTGGTGTTCATAAAAATAGCTAATAAGGTTTTGAACACTGTAGCACTTTTCTTCTGTGAAGGTCATAGTGCTCATAACAATGCAACTCCTGTCTCACTAAAAAGGTTGAAGACGTGGAGATCACATTGAGCAGCACTAACTGAGGTTATTGGAGGCATATTGGGACTGGATGTGCTGAAGTGGAGACCACAGTTTAAAGTGCTGTGGAAATGTCTGTAGACAAAAGCGGTTACTGGAGTTAGAATTGAACTCACATGCCATTGTGCACATAGTCTTCTTTTCAAAGTGATGGACGAGCCACAAGAAGTGTCTCAGCAGGAAGATGGGTTTATGTCCCTTTGAAAATATTGGAAATTAAATTCCTCCCTTTGGAGGGGAATGTACAAGGGGTCGTAGGTCCATATCCCAGATAAGCTCTTCAACTTGCCTGCAAAGGGGAAGGCATCTATTGAAGAGCTTCCTCCTGGTACCTGTGCTTTGCTTGTAAGATACAATAAAAGGAAAATAGAAGGCATTCTGTGGAAATCCACTTAACGTGAACGGAAAGCAGAGGGATAAAGGAAAAGTAATGCAACAAAGCAGGGGGTGAGGGGAAGTGGCGGTAGATAGAGATGTGGGGTGAAAGCAGTTTTAAATAATCATTCTTCGCCCTCTCCTAGATTCTGGTGTGCTCCTTAACCACTCCTCAGCCACCTACAGGAGTCCTGGCCTTGTGCTCTCCAGCACTTGGCATTTCCCAGCACATAATGGTGCTGAGGTGCAAAACCGGGAAGAACCTTACAAACTCTCTACATAAGAGAGACACAGACCTGCTGGAGGGGGTCCAGAGGAGGCCCACAGAAATGATCAGAGGGATGGAGCACCTCTCCTATATAGACAGACTAAAAGAGTTGGGGTTGTTCAGACTAGAGAACAGAAGGCTCCTTGGAGACCTTATTGCGGCCTTTCAGTACCTAAAGGGAGCTCATAGGAAAGATGCAGACAGACTTTCTAGCAGGACCTGTTGCAATAGGACAAGGGATAATGGCTTTAAACTAAAAGAGGGTCGATTCAGAATAGATATAAGGAAGAAGTTTTTTTATGATGAGGGTGGTGAAGCACAGGAACAGGTTGCCCAGAGAGGTGGTAGATGCCCCATCCCTGGAAACATTCAAGGTCAGGTTGGACAGGGCTGTGAGCAATCTGATCTAGTCAAAGCTGTCCTGGTCATTGCAGAGTGTTGGACTAGATGACCTTTAAATGTCCCTTCCAACCCAAACTATTCTATGATCCTGTGATTAGCAATTAACCAGTGCAAGGGCAGGGAGCGTGCACGTACGCATGAGCACGTGCCTGATGAGGGACTAGTCTTGTCCCAGCTGTTTGAACAGCACTAACACGGGCAGCGATGTGTTGGTAGCAGTAGCAATGACTACAAAGAAATTTATCATAGACACGGTTAGTGGACAGAACCGTGCTAGAGTCCAGGTGAGGACCCAAGATCTAATTAACCTTAAGTGAACTAGTATGGGTTTTAACACTGGCCCTCATACTTTTAAGGATGACTTAGATAAAAAACTTCAGCTGTTGATGCTCACTCGCAGTTAACTTTATTTTGGGATCCGTTGGCATTTAGGTGTCTACATGTAGAAACCAAATTTAGGAGACTTACCCTAGAGCTGAATTCCACCCTTTGTGTATCTCAGCAATTGCTAAACTGAAGGTTGCTGGCTCCTCCAGAGAAAGAGGACACTGGGCCAAATATGCTGAGATTTGGCCTTTTGCCTTTTTTTCTCTAGAAAGGGCTGTTTCCTACCACATCATCATAGAACGGTTGTGGCATAAGTACTATTCTGGTATCTCTATCACAGAGAGAAGAGAAACACACACTGAGCTAAGCTTGGGCCCACAGTCTGGGCAACTGAATGTCTGCACAATTGTACTTCTGAGCTGTTTGCACAATCCTGTTACATACACGATTTAACATATGTGAAACTGCCACCCTCAGGCTCTATATATTCCTTGGGGATATTGCCATACAATCTAGCAGAAGCAGGGTCACAGTCTGCTTTTGAGACAGAAATGCTGCAAGATACGATTAAACACTTCATCAGTAGTTCAGACCCAAACCCAACCTCCAGATCACCTCCCCACCACCGCTATGCTTCAGGGCACTTCGCATCCAAACCTAACTTTATTCACATCATCCTGGCTACCTTACTCTGGAAGAAACCTCCCCGCTAACGTGTGCCTCACAAACCGGTTATCTGAGACACTCCATACCCATTAAGGCAGTGATTAGGATGATGTACACTAAGAACATCACAAGACAGAGTCTTTTGATTTTAAGGAGTCTGCAGATCCTTTTTTCTTACCGTTGCTTTTAGCTGTTAGAAATCTGTAGTTTAAGAAAAACAACTTCAAGAGAAAAAGATTTTGAATCATATTAAGTTTATTTACTTAGTAAATTTATATTACAATATATACAGTTTCTATTTACATATACACCTTTCTAAGAAATGAAGCACCATATGATACAGTTTGGTTTTTAGAGGAATTTACAGAAATTTTATTTTTGCATCCAAATAGTAATATCTACAGACATGTATTGTTCTCCTAAGATGCTGAATTCAGTGGGTTTTGGATTAGACTGCTAATGAAGTTACCAAACAGAAATTTAATTTCTGTCAGCTACCAACCTGCTATGCTTCAGGATAGCAGACCTTAGCTATGTCATTTCAGGGGCTATGTGCAAACTTAATACTCGCAGAAATTCAGAAGTACAGATAGAAGGTATTTTACAAGACACAAGAATGCAACATTTCCATCAGTAAGATTCTTACTGTTATCAGAAACAGAGTTTCATTAGAATAGAAAAAGAACACTGCTTAAGTGTTTACACACATTTCGCAAAGTGAAGTGAAGAACGTGGAAGCTTATGTGATACGGTATCATGTATTCCCCAAGGAATCCATTTACTCTTAAAGAGCCCAGACTTGCAGCTACTGAAGCTCGTGGCATGATCCCCTTAACTCAAGGAGAAAGAGCAGCTGTTTGCTCTGTAACCTGCATGCCACCAGCAAGAAAACAAGAAGGCTCTGTCCAAGGTACAAAATTTCCTTCCAGTGAATAAAAGACATTTGGAAGGAGAAAATGTAAAATGAGGTATTTAATAAACTACAGGAAAAAAGAAAGCGCCTAGACTGTTTTGAAAAACATCTTAGATACTTTACATATGCAATTGTTACATTCACCTGATTGTGGGTCAAGTTTTGTATAAACTATTTATACCTTTTGCACTACTTATTTTATGCTTTTCATATTTTTGCTTCACTGGACGTCGGATCTAACAGTGGGAAGAAAGCATTGTTACTCTGAGGGCAGTTATTATGACAGACACAGGTGTTGATCAACATCATTGGCTTTTTTAGGACTTTGCCCTGGGGACAGCGGAACTCAACTTGAATCGTTTTGGTGTTGTGTGGGGTACAGCATCGCCCATCACTGCAGAGGCCACAGTAACGAGGTTTGTATGTCTGCACACTTGTGCAGTTCTTGTATTCAAAGCGAACAGCTTTCAGGGACTTCTTTGCTCGGATGCATTTCTTCCCTTTCTAAGAAATATATGAAATTTCATTAGACACATCATTGCATAAGACAGAGAGCAGTTAAAAACTGATATCAAAGGATATAGACCTACTCTGAAAACTTAAATCTGTTGTCTTTGCTTGTTCAACAGCAACAAGACTCTGCAGCTACTTCAGTAGTTACTTACAGGTAAATCCTGCCAGATCTGCCCTCTGACATCAGTGCGTTAATTGGGCGAGTAATAAATGATAAATAATGCCTACCCTGGTCATCTGAGACAAGCCAAACCATGATTATGAAATTATACTCTACTGGAAAACTTCTTAGGCTAGTGTAGTTGCATCAGAGAATCAGGGAGCCAAATGAGCAAGTTACAGGACTAAATTCAGGGGGGAAAAAAAGAGGGCTAAAACAAACCTCAAAAGTCATTGCCCATTTTTATGACTCAAGGCTGAACCAGCTTTATCCATGTTATTCCTAACTGATGATTGTCTAACTCGTCCTTGGAAGTTTCCAGTGACAGAGACTCCACATCTGCCCCAGACAATCCTATTGTTTACTATTCTTACTGTTTGGAAGGATTTCACTCAGGACTTAATTCTTCTACAATCTATTTCTTGTTGTATCCTCCATGGACTCAGAGCAGGCTGCAATAGCTGAACACAGTTATGAGACCACATTTCCGTTGTCTTGCATTCAGAAAGGTTCAGTTCAATCATTTTTTCCTTAGCAGCACATGTTTTCTAGACCTCTGATCATTCTTGCTAGTGTCCCCAGCTCTTCCCAACTGTTCCATATCCTTTTCACAACACAGTATTTATAACTCCATGGAGCATTCAGCAAAGGCCTTAGAAATGCTTTCCAACACTCAGAACATTACATGAAGTGATAGTCCTCTTGCCTAGGTACATACTCTCTGACAGTAACACATGTATAATGTGTAGAAGCAGAAAAAAAAAGTAATTTCCCTTAGATAACACATTTATTGAACCTGAAGTGCCAACACTGGATTTGTTTTTGGAAAAAGCATCATAAGGATTAAAATAGGGTTCCGTTTACACAAGCAAATTTTTGCAGGATTTCATAGATTTCTTTGCAGTTCCAGATGCTCAAAAGACTAGAAATACGACACATCCATTCTGCATGACTGGAGCAACTCTGAAGTATACATAAAGGTGGTACAATTGCATTTGTGGGAGAAGTTAGACTGCATGAGCAACTGCACATGCAATATATCTGATCTGCTTGGGATGGCTCAAATTATCATAGAATAGTTTGTGTTGGAAAGGACATTTAAAGGTCATCTAGTCCAATGTCCCCCTGGGGACACCTTTAACTAGATCAGGGACACCTTTAACTAGATCAGATTGCTTAGAGCCCTGTCCAACCTGACCTTGAATGTTTCCAGGGATGGGGCATCTACCACCTCTCTGGGCAACCTGTTCCTGTGCTTCACCACCCTCATCATAAAAAAACTTCTTCCTTATATCTATTCTGAATCGACCCTCTTTTAGTTTAAAGCCATTATCCCTTGTCCTATTGCAACAGGTCCTGCTAGAAAGTCTGTCTGCATCTTTCCTATGAGCTCCCTTTAGGTACTGAAAGGCCGCAATAAGGTCTCCAAGGAGCCTTCTGTTCTCTAGTCTGGACAACCCCAACTCTTTCAGCCCATCCTCACAGGAGAGGTGTTCCAGCCCTTTGATCATCTTCATGGCTCTCCTCTGGACTCACCAGAGGGATGCAGCACAGCAAAGTCACCTCTCTCAACCTGCTGGAGATGCAGCACAGAGCTACTAAGTGAACACAGCTTTCCAAAACGCCGGGCTTGCTGCACACAGGCTAAAAGCTGTATGTACACTTACATCTGGAGCATTCTAGACCATAATATTGCAACCTTGGAATTACAGCTGAAGCGACCCTACTCCCCTGCCACTCTTTGGAGCATACCTTATCCAAAGGCTCTTCATTTTCACAAGGTCTTATCATGCAAAGCCGTGTCTGCTTCACCATCTCACATTGTTGATTTCTGTTGGTAACACGGGTAGAAAAGCCCATTCCACAGCTTTTGGAACAAGCACTCCATTCTGTTGTTTGCTCAATACAATTGGCACTTGAATCCGACACATCAATCCCGAGTGTGGCCTCTTGTCTGTAGGCTGGAGACAAAAACCCACAGAACTGTATTACAAGAAAAACTCATGTGAAAACCGAGTATCTAATTAAACTCTAGCACATCTGGGAAGAAACGTGAGACAAAAAAAGAAAAAAAAAAGATCCCAAATCCATGTGTTTCATGAATTCAAGAATTTCATCCATTCAAGAATTTTAAAAGCTGCCTTTTTAGGAGCACTGCATGAAAACTTCCTGCATCTAAAATAAAAGAAGACACATATCAGCGTAATCAGCAAAGCATCTAGATTCAGTTCACTCAAGTCCACAGCTGGAAGAATTACTCCTAATTTTTTAACCAGTTTAGAACTCTAACAACTCTTTATTCCTCACTCTTTCCAATGGAAATACATCAGAAATCTGTTCTAAAGCTCATCATAAAAATATTTATATTGGATATGATTTGAGAGAGGCTGAATGATTTAGCTAAACTAATAAACAGCATGCAAGTAAAGTCCTTTACTCCAAGAGTCATAAAGTCACCCAATCTTGTCAATTATTGACAGATTACAGCCAGGGTGATGGTGGGGAGGGAGGAAGGAAATAATTTCCGGGAGTAATCACAGCTCCTCAAAGCCATAGCCAACTCTGATCATTGTCCTGCCCTCATGGCAGTCTTAAACTGTATTATGCAAATATTGCTAACTGTATAGTTTGGTTCAGCAGTTATCACAGGAGTAAACAAACTGAGGCAACACAACAGAACTGTCAGTCACAGCTCCTGCTGTTAAGCTCCTCTACAGCATTTTTGCCTTTTGGATGGTAAAGCTCCATAACGGTGGCCTTCCAAGAGGGACGTTCACTGCTAGACAGAATACAGATAAACCATTTGTAGGCATTTTACACATTAACCTGTCACTGTCAAACAAGTCAAAGAAAAGGAAAAATAGTAGAAAGGTGGTAAGGTTTTTATGTGTATTATAACTTATGTGCCTTATAACTGACACTTCATAGGACTCTGACAAGTTATTAGAGCTTTTCTTCCTGGATCTTTTCTTACTTGTTTTTCAAATGGATTAGCTGTGTTTCAGCATAACTAACTGCTTCAGACCACAAAAAGCAGCATCTGGAAGAGAACATTGTGGCCTCAGCTCTCAGTATAAGTGGGTTATGAAGATTCATCTTGAACTAATAGTCTAATTTAAAGGGGATGGTGACATAATTCAAAAAGAAACTGGGGGAAAATATTACGTAGCTTTATTTTTTCAATTACAAAAGTAGTTTATGAGTTCTGTGTTTTGGAATGGGATTTTTTTTTTCAGATCCACTCACTGTGTTTATAACCACTGCTTCTCCCAAGTACTTTGTAATGCTTTGATGCCAACAATAATGATGAGAACTCAAGCATAGACAGGCAGGGATTTCTTGGCATTTTAGCTACCATGCTGACCACTTACAATAACTGGAGAATTTAAGGGGGAAAAAAAGTTTCTTGTAGACTAAGCTGTTAGAATAGTATTTATGATACAACATAGTCTCACAGAGCAACTAGCAAGACGGCAGCTTTGATCTGAGGGTGGAAATAATGTTTGGAGGATTATCAGCTTGCCTCTGTTTTATTCCACTCACTGAACTACCCAGTACCAGATAAACAATAATTTCAGAACTGGGAACTAACTCAAGTTAACAACCTTTGAAAACTGCTACGCACATTCATGCTCAGAATCTTTTATATCACTGGTATACTTACTAGTGACTCTAGATGAGAAAAAAACAGCAGAGAAAACAATCACACAAAGCAATGTCTCTTAGATTTGGCAACCCCATGGATATTTCCAGTATGATATCACCTCCTCCTCACAATGACTGCAATAATTAGTTTTAGTTTCCTCACCAGCCATAGCAAAACCTCCCAAAGTCACTTCATCTTTAGGGTCGCAGATCCACTTCTCACAGCATTCTCCAGGGACTTCAATCTTTCTGGGGAAGGGGCAGTCAGGGCCGGGGAGTAGCAGGTCCAGGTTACAGCGGGGCAGGCAGCCGATCTGTCCGTCTCGGCAGCTGCACTGGTACTTGCAGCTGGGCTGGAAGGTTTCCCCATTGCGGTAAATCATCCCGTCAAACACGCAGTTGTCTCCCTCCAGCACTAGCCAGAAAAAGAGAATGAATTTCACTGAGGCAGAGGGGACCCGGCCACCCCCCACAACTCTGTGGCGGGTTTCGCTCCCAGTCCCAGAGCCGGCCACACCAGACACCCCTCTGGCAGCAGCCAGAGACCCCTTGGCCTGTTTCCTGATGTTCAGAGGGAACCTCCCATGGTCCAGTTTGTGCCATTTTGGTCCTGGCACTGGGCACCACTGGAAGAGCCTGGCTCCGTCCTCCTGGCACCCTCCCTGTGGGTGTTTATACAAATGGACTCAGTCCCTCTGAGCCTTCTCTGCTCCAGGGTGAGCAGCCTCAGCCCCCTCAGCCCTTCCCAAAGGAGGGATGCTCCAGCCCTTCAGTATCCTGGCGGTCCCTCGCTGGGCTCTCTTCAGCCTGTCCACATCCCTCTTGTGCTGGGGAGCCCAGAACTGGACACAGCGCTCCAGGGGTGGCCTCTCCAGTGCTGAGCAGAGAGGAAAGATCCCCTCCCTGGACCCGCCGGCAAATATTGCGCCTAACGCATCCCAGGACATCGTTAGCCGCCTTAGTGGCAAGGGCACTGAGGGAAGGCGGGGGAACAGCGGGGCATTGACGCCCTCCAGCGGGCACGGCGGCGGGAGGGTCTCCCCTCCGCCCCGGGGAGGGCTGCCGCCGGCCCTGCCGGACCCCCAGTGCCCCACGTCTCCCCCCGCCCGGCGCGCCGCCACCTACCCATGCAGATGCCGGTGGCCCCGCCGCCGTCCTCGGGGCCGCGGTCGCAGTAGAGTCCGCTGCTCTCGTCGCAGGGCAGCAGCGAGGAGCAGCTCTCGCCGCGCTGCCGGGCGCAGACCAGGCAGCAGGAGCAGCCGTCCAGCACGGCCGGCACCCCCGGGGCGCAGCGCGGCGGCTCGGCCGGGCAGCGCCCGCCGCAGGGCCGGGGACACGCCGGCTCCCGACCGCTCACCTGCGGGGACAAAGCGGCCCCCGAGAGGCCGGGTCACGGGGCCGGCCCGGCCGCCGGCTCCCCCCACCCCGCCGGCCCCGGCCGGGCGCCCCGCACTTGCCTGGCACAGCCGGAGCAGGAGGAGGAGCAGCAGGGCGGGCAGGCCCTGCCCGCCGCCCGTCGCCATGGTCCCGGACACCGCCACCCCGCCGCACCGCTGGGCTCTGCCGGCAGAGCCATTGCAGCCGCTTATATAGAGGCCGTCGGGGACCCCCCCCCCGCCCTCCACCGCCACCCCCGCGGCGGGCAGCGCGGACCGGAGGCGGGGAGCTGGAGCCGGGCCGGGCGCTCCGCTCCCCCCGCTCCTCCCTCCACCTGCCCCGGCGGGCCCGCACTGCCCTGCCCGCACAGGCGGGAGCTCTTGCCCCCGGGGGTCGGGCCGGCCCAGCGCCTGGCGAGGGTCTGCCCCGGGCCGGGGCTACCGCCCTCAGCCCGCCCTCACGCCCCCCTGACCCGCCCTGCTGGCCTGCCGGCAGCTCCACGCTGTAGGGAAGCGGCATGGCCCGCTCTGGCGCTGAGGGGCTACGCCATGGGCTCTGGCGTGGCCAGCGTGGGTGTTCGAGGCCAGCCACACCAAACGCAAGCAGCTCTTGGGGCTGCTTCTGGCCCTGGCCTGAGGCTTCAAGAGCTTTGCAGAGGTTTGGGAGGCTGTAAATGGGCCCCGTGAAGGTGAGGGGCTGTGTGGTGATCACAGAACGGTAGGGGTTGGGAGGGACCTTCAGAGATCATCTAGTCCAACCCCCCCACCCCCGGCAAAGCAGGGGCACCCAGAGCAGGCTAGGCTGGAACGCATCCAGGTGGGTTTTGGATGTCTCCAGAGAAGGAGACTCCACCACCTCTGGGCAACCTGTGCTCTGCCACCCTCAAAGTCAAGTTTCTCCTCATGTTGAGATGGAAATTGCAGTGTTCCAGTTTGTGCCTGTTGCTCCTTGTCCTGTTACCGGTCACCACTGAGAAGAGCCTGACCCCATCCTCTTGACACCCGCCCTTCAGATAGGTATAAGCATCGATAAGATCCCTTCTCAGTCTTGTCTTCTCCAGGCTAAACAGACCCAGGTCTCTCAGTCTTTGTTCATAAGAGAGGTGCTCCATCCCTTTGATCACCTTTGTAGCTCTCCCATGGAATCTCTCCACTAGTTCCCAGTCCTTCTTGAACTGGGGGGGCCCAGAACTGGACACAGCACTCCAGATACGGCCTCACCAGGCCAGACTAGAGGGGGAGAATGACCTCCCTCAACCTGCTGGCCACGCTGTTTTTAATTATGTGTGCTCCTCAGTAAACTCTTCAGTTTTAAGTCACGGGCACTGTTTGTTACCGGAGGGGTGCGGGTGTATCAGCTCTTAGGACACAGAACTTGCACAGGGAGCACCATGAAGCTCCTGTGATGAGCTGACAGACTCCCCAGTTCTTGCTTGGCCTGTGCAGCCGTGGGAGATGCAGAGCCAACGTGTCAGGCCTCAGGAATGTTTTGGAGAAGTAACTCCAGTGCTCTGTGCTGTGCAGTTATTTTAGTGTGTGCAGGACAGATTTAGACCAAGAGTAAGGGAGACTAAATCTGTTAACGGGTTTTACTTGTCAGGAATTGCCTTCTGCCCAAGGCAGGCCTTCTTGGGTCTTGCTAGTGTACAGATATTCTCTGTCCCTGGTTGTCTGGGGCAGATAATATGCACTGGATTCTGTTGTGGCTTGTTAGAGAAAATATTTGAAGAATAAACAAACGTTGTAGACAGACTAGTGAAAACAAGATGCCTTTTAAGCTTAAAACATGACACAAGTGGTACTCATGAATTTACAAGGCTGCTGTAGCTCTAAGCCAAAGAAATACTCAGCATAAAAACAAATCACCAGATAAAAGTTTTGTTTTGGATAGAAGTCACCATTCCTTTCTTGATGCTGAATGGCAACAGTGGGGTTTCTGGAAAAGCCTGACATTCTGGCCAAAGTAGACTTCACCGGTCACATATTGGCCCTGCATATTCACAAATAGCAGGACTAGGCAAGGGGAACATTGGGTTGTTCAAACCTTATTAGCAGCTTGGGCACAGGTTTGGGATTATTTCAGTCAGCCAGTGCCTTATAGGTAATTTTACTTTCCTTACATCCTTCCTTTTTTTTTTCCCCTGCTTCTTTGCCTCTTGCTTCTGATTTGTTCAGCCAGCACTGTACTTTTGCACTTTGCTTGTGAGCAGAATGACCAATGGCCTTGGCCAGGTGCAAAGATTTGTGAAAGAGAAGGAAGGCTCATCCTGTAGGTTTCCCAGAAGCAGGACTGAGATTTAGTTTTGCCTGTCCCTCCATATGTGAATCTGATGAGGTTCTCAGTTCACAGCCACTGAAAGTTACTTTCCCTTTCAATGAGATTACTTCACTTTTAAATATCTTCAGGTCTTTAAAAAGGGTTTCATGACACAAAGCTGCAGAAAGAATCAAAGAAATGAAAAGAATATTTACCAGTGTACTTAATTTGGAAAAAATAGCTGGTTTACATGCATTTAATAAATGTATTAAGTCCCTGTTTGTTTATAAAATACCAATTATGAAAATAAGGTGATGCTGCACTTTAGTACAATGGGAGCAAATACCTTTGCCCAGACATTTCAGTCCCTCCAAAGCATGTATCATTTGGTATCCATTGGAACTACCAGTTCTAGGATGCTGCTTCATCTTCCTAACAGTGAATCTTTTTGCTGGTTCTTGTTTTACAACGTTTCTAAGGGTGACGTACTTTTCTTATCGCATGAAAGTACCCTTTGTTAGTCCTCACAGAGTTAAATAATGATTAGGTGGAGGGCTTTCTTGCTGGCTTCGCTGACAATGAATAGCGTTTATTCATGATATAAAATTAGTAGGTACAAATAAATATTTTAGGTTCTCTGGGTTTGCTTTTTTAAAAGAACCGTATTTAAGTGAATTAATATTTGGGCCACCACCTTGGCTCTAGCTGTTGCAAAGATTAATTCCTCCTAATATGTAAAGAAATTAGCCTCTGCTCTTCACTCTGCAGGAAGATAGAGAACAGTGTCGAGAGGTGTGAGTTCAGGAACAGAGTCCAGCAACAGGGTCCCAAGATTAAGAATATACTTAAGGGTTTTCCTGCACCAGGGTTGCAGGCAAGAAAGGCATTTTATGGTACCCAGTAAGAGGAAAACAGTAATTTGTGATTTCTGACAATTAGAGATATAACCTGTGTAGGCATTTAAAAGGCCGTGGAGTAGAACAAATACTGAACTGTTCTCTAACCATATCTTTAAAATTCAGCTTCAAATTGCTGCAAATTCTTGAGGAAGCCAGGTAATGTGCCTCATGCTGCACTTAAGCAATGTCAAGACAGAAACCAGTTTCTAGATATCTTTTCTTTCTAGATACCTTTTCTTTCTAGAAGATTTGCAGCTTTGTACTTAACTGTAGAGAGCGTATACCCAAAGGCAGCAGTAGCTGGTATGGGTTCCTACATGGACCAATATCAGCCTTTGTGGTTTCAGCCTGTGAAAATTTCTCACTCTGGATTCCTTAAGTCTGCCTTGCGCTAAATCTCTGGCATGGTTCTCTGGGCATGATCTTTATTCAGACCTTTACCTTCATAGAGCTAGTAACCCTAAATGTGTCACTTTTACACATCAGGTGTATTTCTACACCACCACGTGGGTGTTTTACCATCAAAGTGCCAAAGGAAGCTGTATCTAAAAGACTGGAAGCAGAAGTTAAGAAGTTAACTGGCTTAACTTTTAGAAGATTTCTAGTTGTTAATCCAATTCCTATCCAGAGCTGTCTAGGTATGCATCAAGCATTACTAAAACACACATTCATTGTAAGATCCCTCTGTTTAAAGCCAACCTCCTCTTCAGCCTCCTGTGAAGGCCACTGTTTCACAACAAGCAGCCCCACAGAATTCTCTTCCATACTTCATGTATAGCAAGTGATGCAATTTTTAGAGAATAAAATTATAATAAATGCCACATCCTTCTCTTTCTGCTCTTTTGTCCTGACATTTTTTACTGATACAAGTGTGAGGTGGATGATTCATCCCTTGCCCTTACTGTCTCATAATCTTTTCAGCAGGACCAAGTGGACAGCATCAACACCCAGAAGATACCCTGAGTACCCCACTGGAAAGATTCTGAGAAAGAAAATAGACTTGAACCAAAAAAGGCTAGTCTATTTGAAAACTGTCAAAGGAGCAACAGTAGTTCACCGTGAGTAAGACAATCTGTTTCTGAAAAAGATCTGTTCATGCTGAGACAGTTTACTGATAATCCTGTTGGGTATGTCATGATAGGGATGATGAAGATACTGCTGGCCACTGGAGATCAGTAAGATCTGGTGTGCTGAGTAGACCAGGCCATTGAACTTTTCCTACCAGTACATGGTCTGAACCCAATGACTTTATTCTTCAAAAGATGTTCTACGTCAGCCGAAAGACGGATATTGCAGGAAAACAGCTGTTTTGTTCAGTGATAAACACTATTAACTGTGTCATTAAATAGGACTTAAGGTGTAATTATTTTTAATGGCAATATTATCAGGATCAATCCCCCAGACTTAACCATGGTTGTTGTTTTGAGTTGAGACTAAAAATGAATTATCCTTTTAGCTATAGAAGAGTTCTTGTATTTTTTATTTTGTACAGTGTTTTGGTGGTGTTTTACAATTCCCTTGAGCCTATGCAACAATACCATTAGTTTTGCAATACTTAAGAGTTGTGCAAGTGACAGTGATTTGGATTTCATTTTTTTGAGATATGTCTCATGCCTCTTCAAAAAGAACAGTTTTGACAACTTAGAAATTTGGGGAAAATGTACTAGAAGCAAAATATTTTAGATAGTTTTTTAAGAAATATTTTTGCATACAATTGAAGAAAATTTTGCAATGAAATAGCATTTCATTTAAAATTGAATCATCACTTAGAAAATGTCAGAATGAATTATGGGAGTTGCTTCATTTGGGGAGTTGCTTCATTACTTTTGACTCACACAATTCTATGTGCTCAAAAGAAATTCACAAAATGTTCCAGTTTATTCCAATCTGCATGCTCCACCAAAAAAATTTCATTGATTTCTTTCCTCCAGAGCTATTTCAGCTATAGAGCCTTCTGGGAATACTTGCAGCCCAAGTTGCCAGGTGGAGTTACTACATATGGCTTTGTTATTTTGGGGACCATAAGAGGAATTTTGGATTTCTGAGAAGGCTGCTACTTTTATTTTCTTATTTATAATTGGTTCTAATATCTAAAAAACTATAGTGAACAGTGAGAGTTTTTGTCCTTTCTAGTCAGAAGAGTGCAGGTGCAAGTGTTTGCTGCAGTTTCTTGTGGGCTGTGACGTTTAGAAAAGAGCCAAGAAGCACAAAGACGGTACCCATACTGCTACGAAGAGTGCAAACAGTAGGGTAGGAACGGCTCATGTTCCCACTGTTCAGGGCTGTCATTCTTTAGAGCAGAAACTACTTGTACACACTAACTGGCTTTTAATGGCTGAACAAAGTGCTTGAAGTAACACAAGGACTGTGCTGCAGCTGACCAAAATGATGTTTTTATACATGGAATTTGAGGGTAGGTGCTGCATACCATGGGCTGTGGTATGGATGCCTGCTCCTGCTCAGGGCGGCAGTATGTGTAGTAATTCAGTAACTCACTTTTCTGTAGTGCTGATTTCTGCTACATTGGAAAGAAAAGGTATGAGATTTGTGTCAGGAAAAGGCCATTGAAAAAGGACTTTATTTGCTTATTTCACTCAATTTTAAAATTTATTAACCTTAGATGTATAATTATGCTTTCTATCTGAAATTACCAGATTGACATGACTGAGTATGTAATTTGGATCCATTGTACTACATTTACTGATAATGGATAAATGGAATTGGGAAAATTTTCCTTTCTTTATTCAGTAAGTGAGACTCATTTTGGTGCAGAGAGCCAATAAGGTCTTTGAGAAACAAATCACCTAATTTTTACTTCAAGAGCTTCAGTAAGAAGCACATGAACAGGTCATGTGCAACGTATGGGGGTCTTTGGCTCTTCCTGGATGAAACAGCTATTATGTGGCTGCCCCTCGGGTTGCTTTTTGCCGCGTGAGTGACGGCAGGAAGGGGCTGGAGATTTGAAGAACCTAATGATGGTAAAATGGGTGTTCTGAAATCAGAGAGTTAGTTCAGCAGAGTGGGGTTTCCTGTCTAAAGTTTTTTTCCTCTCTAAAGAGTAGCTCTGTTTTTCAGAGCATGTCTGAGAGAAAGGGGTATGGCTAATGAGATCCTAATTCAGCTAATTGACAGTTCCTGACCTTTGCAAGTAAGTGTGGTTACCAAATGGCGTGATTTAGGGCTGTCCTTTGTGCCTGTTTCCCATATCCTCATTGGACTCTGCCAAGTGCTGAATAATCTGGCCATAAGTAGTGAAAACATATTTTATAGTTTTCATTTCATTTTCCAGTATGCTTTTGTCATATTCTTTTGTGGCCATAACTGAGAAAGAAAAAGACTTGGGAGAATAAACAAAAACTGACAGTGTGTCCTGGGAACGAGCAGTTCCAGAGATTTTGAACTGGGACAGTTCTGAAGTAGAAACTGTAAACTACTGAGAATATGAGGCAAGGAAAACAAATGAAGTATAATTAAATTGGACCCTCTTCGCTTAAGGACTTTATATAATCTCTGTCGTTGCTTTGTGCCACAGGTGTAGAGGCATTCTCAGAGGTAATTCTTACCATTTATGGTTTTTAAGTTTAAAACTGCCTGTTGCTCCTAGAGCAAATGACTAGCCAGTGAAAGCAGAGAAGTACAAGAGTTATAATAGGTTCCCTAGGGAGGGATGCCCCATAGCAAGCTGCCTGACCCACTGTGTGGCAGCTGCACGCTGTGAGAAGCCCCAAGAGTGGGTGG
Organism: Gallinago jamesoni; assembly: GCA_025769975.1. NCBI lineage: Eukaryota > Metazoa > Chordata > Aves > Charadriiformes > Scolopacidae > Gallinago > Gallinago jamesoni. The sequence continues at coordinate 139,372,768 of JAOQGH010000012.1, read as the reverse complement.
CAGCCAGCCTGGCTCGGAGCGGGAAGGGCAAGGACACAGAGTATGTATAAAGAAGGTTGTATAGGGACATACCTGGCATGAGGCATTCCTTTCTTCTAGCTGGAATAATTTTGGAGACAGTACATTTCAGTTCAGATATAAGCATCCATCGTTTATGTTGCTCATTAATATGTCTGCATTTTTTTATCATCTGTTCTGAGTTCCTGCATTGCCCGCAAGTAACACATTTTGGGCTGGCAAGCTGGATGCCCTTCCAGGGAACTGTTTCCAGCCATAGTTCCTGGACCAATTCTCTGATCTTCCCAAAATCTCCTTGATGTTTCCGTAAGTTAGGGCTTAATAATACTCATAATGAAATACTGAAATTTCGGTCTTGTGGTGATAGCCAAGCCTTTACTCTGGCACTACAAAGAGATTTTTTCTCCTTTAGACAGCCATATGATATCAGCACTGCATACCATCTAACTGCATGTACTGATTCTTGCCAAAGGAAACATACTGAATTGAGCTTCCCCCACCCAGAGGAGTCGCAGAGTCCGAGCACTTTATCAGCAATCCAGCAAAGAAATCAAAGGCATGCAAGATGGAAGAAACAATTGGTCAACTAATCTCTTTTTTTTCTGTTTTTGCTGGTCTGGTTGCCAGGGAGATACTGTATTAAAAGGAGTGGTCCACATATTCACTTCACTTAGAAGCTGCCTCATTGTAAAAACAGCATTTAAAAATAAAGTTTAAAAATACTTGTGGACTGAAAATGTTATTGTGTCATTGTTTAGCTAAGCTGAAATAATTTAATACTTTCAATATTCCTTGTAAACAATCCATTCAGGCTTTTTTTCCTGTGTTTCTCTAAATTCTACCCAGGTTCTCCTACTGAAATACATTGAGCAGAAAAATTCTATTGAAACCAACATGCCATTTTTTCTAAATCAAAGTCAGGGGCTTGTTTCTAGGGAGTGCTTTAACACATTTCACTCCCTTTTCCCATTTTCTTTTCTTTGATCCCTCTTAAAACTTCCAGGACAGACTCCCTCTGTTTTCCCTTTTGTGGAAATGGAAGCTGGATATGAATTTAAACAACTTTTTTTTTCCTCACATGCTTTTTCCTTAGATCACACGTGCTTGCTGATACATATGTTTTTAAATTTGAAATAAGCTCAGTGCAAATATTCCCCAAGGACAGCAGGACGTTCGTGTGCCCTGTAAACATTCCCAACTTTGAGGAATGGACAAAAGATCCAGAATTCTATGGGTAAAATTTAGGATTACTGTTTAGTCTTCTCTGCCAAGAAGAGATTTGGTAGGGATGCAGGAGGTCCTGGAAGAGAAGTGGTCTTCCCCCATAGGAGAAGGGAATCTCCGTTCCTGGACAGGGCTCACTCTCATAGTATGTACCAGACACCACTATGGCTCATGCAGCTGGGGAGTGGTGGCAGAGAGGATGGTGTAGCTACTAGGGGAAAATTCCAGCCCAATTGGTTATTTTGTAAGTTCAGTTCTAGAGCTGGTGTGACAAGAAGCTCTAGGACAGTGAACCTCAAACTTCAAAATTTACCAAGGGGAATGGACTGTACAGGTGGTAGCCACCTGAGCTGGCACATAACACTGGGTCTTGTGAGAATATAGCAACTTCTACCTTTAAAAGAAACTGATATCCTAACAAAGTGCTAGACACACAAACCTGTCTGATTTGGAATGCTACAGCCTCCACATGTTTGCAGAGGCATATGGAGTAAGATATAACACTTCTGAAATCGAGCATCGTCCCATGATGAGTTTGTTAACAGATAGCTATAAATAATTGCAAATGTTAAGCAAATACATACGCAAAGTTTTCTAGATTATTACTGCATATGGAGGCAAATTTTGTGATGTGCTGGAAGTGTTACCAGCCATTATCTTCTGAGAGTCTGCACAGCTGAGGAAGTAGATTGAAAAGCATTCCTGATATTGTAGAAAATGGCGTGCATTGATTTTCATTACTGACACATCACTTTATTTCACAATTGTGTGAAGTACTGACAAGAAAATCTACAGAAAGCACCCTTCATTAGTATCCATACACTTTCTAATTTGTGGTCACTTGCACAATCCTGTCTTTCTGCCACATTGAAAAAGTCTCAAGACTATTAATGTAATGTACAAAGCAGCTAGAACTTTTATGGTGATGTACAAAAACAACGTTTAGAAAACTGCAGAACAGGAGTCCTGTTGTGAGTTTCAGTGATTGGCTGAGATTATGAATAAACCCAGATTGCTAAGAAAAAAAGGAGGAAATCTCCAAATAAATATTAACAAGACAGTAATTTGATGACTTCCTACATCTGTAATATAGGAGATTGGGTTGAAGATCTTAGATCCATGACAAGTACTATACTGGACATCCTATGGCAGTTTTGTTGGAAGAAATTAGGGGTTCTAAAATGTAGATGGTGTCGCAAGATCCGAGAATGGAAAATCATACCTTATATATCAAACCAGACTGCCGGCAGCTGCTTTCTGTACCATCCCACTGCCACAATGAAACAGTGATTCAGAACTCAATCTATAGGGATGTAGACATCACTGCAGTCATTCGAATGTAGGCTTCCTTGCTCTTAGCAAAGTATGGAATTTCAGATCCAATAATGGATGATACTATTTGTCCTTAATAGCTATTGACTTTAGTGAATGATGGTTCTTCAACAAACATAAATCTAGATGAAAGCCAAAATATTACAGCAGTTGCAAGGGTGTAAAGTGAGAGATGATGACAGGAAGGAACTGTATTTGGATGCAGTGGGGAGCAGAGTACATTCACCACTGATACTCGGGCTTCAATACTTGAAGTCTTTACGTGGAGCAAGCACAGCTGTGTAATTACTGTGGCACAGCACCAGCATGCTGTGAGCACAGCTGACCAGGAGGTAAGAAACCTGGGGAGGAAGACTGAAACATTTGGTCAACAAATACACGTTCCCTTGTTTGTTTAATGGAAGGAAAAGCACCTTTTTCCAGACTGCTTGCCATCTGTGCACAACTGGATTTTCCTGTGGGGCAGTCTACAAAAAGAGAAGGGGGCCGAGGGGAGAGGAAGGGAGGGAGGACAGCAAAGCAAAGCAGAGCTGGGCTCTGATCCACTTCCTTTCCTTGTGTTGCTCTGCTCTTTAATCTCTGCAGCCGCTCGTGCAGGTGTTAACAAGGCTGGCAGGGGCCGTCGGTGTGTCCTGCCTACCGACACCCCTTCGTCCTTCAGTACCAGCGCCAGGCAATTAGAAATGGCTGTGAAGTTCTTTTAGCTCATAAAAGTTTCCAGAAATATTTGCTCCAGTATAGCTTTTCAGTTGCAGTGCTGCGCAGACAGCAGGCTGGGTCTGTGAAATCCATGGCTACAGCAGTATGCTTTAAAGTCTCTAGGCCACAAGTTTCTTCCTCTTGCCAAGAGGAGAGGAAAATTTTTATAAGCTGGAAACAGAAATAAAAGGTGGTCAGGGACAAACCAGGAGAAAGTAAAAGAGAAGCTGTAGAAATACAAGCAGAAAGAGAGACATATATTATATCAATAATACAACTTTTTAATCAGTTGTTACTGCATTCAAACCTTATCTCGAAAAATAGTCATGACAAAACTGGAGGTGAATACTGGGATCTTAGCAAGTTCAGTAAAGTAACTTTTAAAACTTAGTGCTTGGCAAAAGTAATTCATTGATATGGTACATGTGATAATTAATAACTGTATTATATTATATTTTATCTAATACATGTTACTGTAGATTCCTAGAATACCATGTGGTAGGCACAATACAGATACAGAAAAAGACACAGTCCCTCATCCTGACACCTTTGGACCTAAATAAAATTAACAAGCTTATTTCATCATAAGAATGTATGGATATTAATAGAAGCTGAAAGCAGAAGTTATAGTGTCTATGATCATGCTAAATCTTTTCTGCAAGACATTCTTAAACTGATGTATTCATCACTCCAGGTTTCATAGCATAAGATAAAAAAATGTGTGTCCTGCACCATCCAAATATTATTCATGCAAACATTATCTCAGCAGTATCAGCTTGTTTTTAAAAATATCAGTTCTTTGTTGAGTAGATGATCTATTTTCTTTTCCTCTTTTTGATAAAACTGTATGCCCTCTTCCCTCTATTCCATGATTTCTTGCTTTTCTACTCTGATTGAGTTTTTGTGGCTTAAAATATTTTCATGTGAGTAATTTGATTGCATCTCCTGTTAACATAATGCAGGACATTTTATATACATGTAAGACTGATACATTTTAATGTAAAGTCTAAATTAAACCTTTAGAAACTTTCCTGTGAACAGAAAGAAACTGGCAGCATCTTAAGAAGACAATAGTTTTTCTCAAAACCACGTTTGTCAAAAACGGTCAAGATAGGCTCTAAAACGTTTACTGTAGAGATAGCACTAGTTCCAGGGAATAACTGGAAAGATAGTGCCAGGTCATATAAAAATTAGTAGCTAAGATTATGTAAATTTTACATTTAAAAATTAATAAGCCAATTAATAACTAAAATGTCTTCTTTAGTAAATAAGGATTCTACCAGCAATTAAACAGATTACTTATAAAAAGCCGTAATGGAGCAGCAATTTGGAAGAAAAGTGTGCAGTCATTTTAATGCTATTAATGTTTAACAGAAAAATAAAGGCATTAAATGTCTCATGTTTGATTAGCAGATGTAATTCAAAACTCAGTTTGGGTCATGTCTGATGGTCTTGCTTAGCTAATTATAGTGATTATGAAGGAATATATTATTTTGCAATGCAGACAAACCTCTAGTTCAGCATCCATGGAACAACTAACATTATCACAGATACCTTTACAATAAATGGTATCTATCATGAGTAGCCATATCAGAACAGAGAACAGGGAGCAAAGGAGTGGGAGGCAGATGGAGGAGCTAAATATATGGGCAGAGTAGCAGTGAAAACTCTGTAGTTTCTCTGATACAGTGATTGTTCAGGAACATTCAAATTATGGCATAATAAAAGAAGGGAGAGAAGCTCCTCTCATTCTCTGTGTACTCTTGTTTATTTAATACAAAGTATTAACATCTCTAAAAACAAGATACTAAACCATTTATGAACATGTTAAATATGAATGGAGAGACAGCTCATTGTCAACCACTGTTTTTTTTCTTGCAGAAGAGTGAAAAACAGCTCCCCAGTTCAAAACCAGCGGCTTGCTTAATTTGTTTCACATTTCAGCTCAACTTTCAGCCATGGACACGAGAAAGGAGGGATGTGAGTGCTCATCTGTGTGTTTTCGTAGTGAGTAAGCTCAGTGCTATTTCACCCAGATGTTTCTGTACTGTGGTATTGGTGGAAAGTTGACAAGGTTCACTAGGCTTCAAAGATCCACAGCTTAATATCAGCAATCCACTAGCTGAAGTACTAACCTGCCATAACACCACTTGATCTCCTTGGGGAGATTTTTCTCACTATCAGATTTTGCTGAATGTAGTCCTTCTTAGGTTTCTTCTTCTGTAGTGCCTAGAAAGCAGGCTTTGAATATGTTAAAAAAACAATTAGAGGAGATGAAACAGTCAGGGGTGAAAGCAGTGCAAGCAAAGCCTCAAAATATCTCTCTAGATTTCAGCAGTTCACTATACTGCAAAGATGCCTTTTGTTTAGTAAAGACACCTTGTTTCTTCACCAAATTGCTCTTGGAGATAAAAAGAAGATACTGGAGGATATAGATTTGTAGTCTATATCTCCCTAAATCCAGCAGAATGGGTTAGGACAGTGCTGTTGCATGGCTTGCTTTAAATGTAGACAGTGATCCAAAACTAGATCCACCCGAAGATTTTCACTGCCCCAGAGGTGGTAGTGCCCTGGCTGCCCAGGAATCTCAGTAAAAATAAATAGAATTTTCCATAAATATTCATTTATCCAGGGAATTTTTGTATTATGTTATGCAATTATGTGATCACTGTCTTAGTTCTGTTCTGTCAGCTCAGTTTTTGATTCTGCATTGAGTAGAGCCCAAAAACATTGGGGTTTTTTGCTCCAAGTAAAAATATGTTTTTTTTGTCACACAAAATAAGTGGTGGTTTGAGTATTTTGATAGCTTAAAAAATATCAGAGCTTGATTCCACACAAGAGAAATCTTTCTGTGAAATTAAAGAACCTACATTTCAAGTAGCAGAACCTTGATGAAGTTGTATTTACTTAAAATTTAACTTGATTTAAAGTTTTATAACAACTGCCAATTTTTAACAGTCCCAACAGCAAAAATAGAAATACACCATGCTTGACATTGCTTCTTTAGCACACAGTTATCAGGGGAAATATTTTTCTTTTTAATTATAATAATTTCTATTTTCCCCCCATATGATTTCCAAAGCCCAGAATACTCTGCTTTGAAGACCAGTGATTTTAAGGTTCCCGTGTTGTAGGTTTCCAAATTAACCAAGATTTTTCACAACTTGTTTTGTTCTTTCTTCTTTTCAGATTTTAACTTTAACTGAATGGATACTTTTCTCAAAGTACTTTTATTAAGTAATTTCATTGGGGAAGAATGGATGAGGTATTATTATATCTTACTGTGAATGTTTTGGTTATCCAAATCTCACTCTAAGTTTCAAAGCTGCTGGAAAAATTTAGATATGGAAATCCTCTATAGCTGTCCTGTGGATTTAACGCTGCTCCCAGTGAAGCCAGTACTGTTCCTGTGCCCAATGTCAGCTTGAGGGCTCAAGCCAATACACTGGGAATTAGCCCAGCCTGGGGAGCTTAACACCATGGTCACCCACATTAACAAGGAGATCTCTGTATCAGAGGCAGAGACAAGCTTTTTTGAAAAAGAAGGATGAGCTATTTGAGCCTAGAGGAAGGAGGAGGAAGAAAGTGAGGAAAAGGAGGTTCAAAATACGGGAGGACAAAAAGAAGGGTAATGGGGAGAATTAACCATCAGTGATTTTGCTTATGTGAAAACACTTGGGTGCAGTTGGGAAGTCCTTTCCTGCAGTCAGCATGAAAACTAACTCCAGCACAGGGTTCCATCGAGCATGTCCCTCGGCTGGCTGACTTGCTTCTGTGTGAGCCAAACCACTGAAGTGTAGCTGAGGGAAAGAGGTGGAGATGCCAAATACTGGGATGCAGCTGCCTGAGTTTTCCATATAAAAGTCAGCAAAATAGAGATCTACATATTTTGTAAAACTCAAGCCAGTTTCCAAAAGAAGGTCATAGAATTAAAACAAAAACATCCCAAATAATTTACAAATAGTGATTGGATTGGGCTTTGAAGTTCTTTCTTACCGGACAGATGGCAAGCCCAGCACGTTGGCTGATCTGGGGAAAATCAGGGTCTCTCCCCACCAACACTGGAGAGCATAATTCATAATCCTTAACTATGTTTCTTAATTAACTGCTTTAACGTACTTAAATCTAGAACTCTCCTCATTTTTTTTTTTTTACTTCTCATGAATCAGTCATTTTGTAATTCTTTGATTAACTTAATGACCTTTCTTTATGTTTTCTTTTCTCTTTCTTGACTGACTTTTCAGTCATTTCATATTTCATTCAAAAATATTGCTTTCCTGAATTCTTTGACTTTCTGGGTTTTTTTTTTGCTTCATAGAAGTCTTGTTTCCACTCCCACTCTGGGTCTTATCCAATACCTGCTGGTGTTAATAGAAGAATATTCCATCAAAATCAGCAGATTTGGGGCAGGCTTGTTCTCTAGGCTATTAAATAGCAGGTAGGAGGCACATGTGTGGAGCACAACTATTAGACCAAGGGGAAAATCCTGACTTTTCCAGACTTTTGTGATCCTGAGCAAATCACTTAAAATCTTGGCACTCTGAGCTCCTCCATCTCTCATACTGATGATGATACTCACCAATATAAAGCAATTAAGATCTTACAAATAAGAAGAGTTATACAACTTGTGGGCAATGTTATTCCCCCTGAGGATAGTCCCATAGAATGACCTAGGAAACTGGAAGCTTCTCAACTCTCTCAACTTCTGTGGACCACAGAAGATTTTTAAAAAGTTGGTGCACTGTATTGCTTTTCAGATTAGCCATTATATTATACTTAGCTGAAGTCCAAGTTGGTGGCCTTCCAAAACTTGAAGAGTCTCTGCTCTAGGGGAAAGCAGTCTGATATCAGCGCGTGGAAAGGAGTGAGGAGCAATGCTGACACACATCCCAGGCTAATATCAGAGAGTAAATTAGGCAGAAAATGAAGACAAAAACCAAATGTTAGTGGTTTAGGGGCAAATTATGCAGCAACTTCAGGTAAGAAATCAAGGAGTTACTCTTTTCCCTATGGAGGTGTTGGTGGAGTAGAGGTGTATCACACCATAAGGCTGCACAGACTTCCCCAAGATGGCTTTGGAACTGGAAGGAGTTGATCTCTGGATCAGTCCACGTTTCAATCTGCTGGAACTTGTATGTAGGCATAGCATCAGCTCCTTGTTCCCCCAGCAGAAAGATCTCAATTCAACAAGAAAGCCTGACATGGATCTTTGGGTGTCCAATTGTTCAGAGCAAGGGACCATTCTATAATGATATTATCAGAAAGTGGTAAAAGAAAAAAAGCAAAATTTTGACAAGAGAATGCCCAAATCCCTTTGCTGCTCAAGATATATCATGAGTCCGGGTATCCATTGCAATGCTTTTCCAATAGAATGCCTGGTCAGGGGAAAAATAGGTACAGTGACTCTCAGCAGGACAGTAAAGTTCTTAGTTCTTTTTATTTTCTTTCCCCTTTTTTCTTCAGAATGGTTTATTTCTGTAAGAATGCAAAGTAAAGCCAAAAGTCTCTAAGGTATCTTTTCAACAGACTTCCAATCTGTGATGATGGCTCCAATTGCCAAAATATTTAAAAGGCCTCTGAAAGTCAGACAGTACATATATAAAACCCTTTCTCAGGCCTGAAGAACTAGATTATAGTATTTTTATGGAAACCTTTAGAACAGGACCATAAAAAAAGGCAGGGATAAAATCTTGCCTCTTTTTCTGCTAAATAATCCCTTTCAGGAAGTCCATTGCAAGTTGCATTTAAAACTATTTTGGCACCTGCCTACAGCATTTATCTAATTTTCCTTCAATTTGCTTCTGTCAGGCTCCGGTGCCTGAAACTGTTCTAGATTCATTGATGCCGGTATTAATGCAACACCAGTTTTTGAAGAGCCTTGTTCCTACCTCAGCTTTTTAGTGGACCTAATTGAGAAGTTTTTGGGTCTTTCAATCTGAAGTTATATTATGTGGATAGCAGAGTGAAGGCAGCCTGGGGTTACTGGTTGCCTTTTAGGTGGAAAAAGTTTGCAGAGACCTGTTTGATGAAGAGGTTAAGAATATAAATAAGCCAGTGCACTAACAGGAAGAGGGAGACGTGTTTCTCTTATTGATTTCTTCATTGCCAGACCCAGGCCGTGGGTCTGGGTGATGCTGCTCATCTGCCTTAGTTTGTGTGCACATCTCAGACATGCCTTGGCTACACGTAGGTATGATACTTGTCTCCCCTTTACTTATGTTTCTAGTGGGAAAAGATTCAGGCTTCTGGGCCAGAAGCTTATTGTGCTCCAGCAACCCCTTTGGCTTGAATGGCTGGAAGACCTGATCCATACATGGATACCTGTGGTATTCACCTGACCTTAAGTTTAGACAAAGACTATGAGCTTACTTTTAACTATCTTTTCAGGGAGAGAAGACCAGAAATACCTTTTTTACCTCTTGTATCTCTCTAACCTCTAAGGTGACCTCTCTATTCACTGTGCTCTTCCCCTTCTTCATCAGACTGATCCCAGCACTGACAAACCCATTTTAGTAAAAGGGGAAGAGAAAGAGCTTGAACCTGATGAAAGTGAGAGATTAGAAACCACTGAAGATGAGGATGACTGCAGTTAGGGAAGGCTGAAGATAAAGTCTTCACTGTTGTTAAAGTCCAGCATATGTTTATGGCTGTTAAAATCCAGCATATGCCTGTTTAGAGGCTGGATTATTTTAGGGTTTTTTCTTTACAAATTAACCTGGTGTAAAAACAGCAGAAGCACCACTTTTGGCAAGGGATTAAAAGAAATGAGAACTGGAAAGACTTTGTTAAAACTGATCCCTTAAAAGACTTTCAGTGGAAGAATTATATCAAGTCATCAAAATGATGGTCTGAAATTCAGTGGAATCAGTGTAGATCATCACCAGGAGCAACCAATCGCAGGAATCTGTGATAGAAACAGATATCTTTAAAAATGGAATAGAGGTTTCAAATGAACATGACCCAAAAGTGTCATGATGTTGGGAAGAAGGCAAAATCTCATTCTGAGATGCATACATTTTGGGTGTGGCCTCCAAAATATAATAATCCAGGTGCTTTGTTCAGCAAGGGACATACAGGGTCTGGTGTTGGGCACCGCCTTGGAAGAAATGTATAGATAACTGGAGGAAATTCAGAGCAGCAAGGATTTATCATAGGGCTAGAAACAAAGATGAGCGAGGGGAGGATGACTGATCTGGGATTCTTTAACTGAAGACAGACAAGGCTGAGTGTGGACGTAGGTTAATGGTCTTACAAGTATGTAAAAGGTAGTTCCAAAGAGTAAGGTAGTATCTCTCGTGAACAGGGCGAGAAGCGATCAGCCTAAATCACAGCAAGAAAGATTCTGGCTTCACATTGGTAGAAACTTTTTAATGGGAAGGATTGTGAAGCGTTGGGACAGATTGCCTGAGCAAAGTGTGAAATTGCAGTCGGTGATAGTCTTTACAAACGAGCCGTAATAGGCATTTTTCTCCTCAGCCCTTTCCTCCTTGTGCTCAGACTCTGCCATCCTTACAGCTTGATCATATTTTTGAAGTTGTGACCAGAGAAAGAATTTCTCAGTCATTGCAATAAATTCTTCAACAGTTGTGGCATGTTAAGTGCAGAAATAAAATAGAAAGTAAAGTGGGGAAATACAGGAAAATCAAATGAGGATAAATATTAGGTAGTTGCATATTTTTTATAACACCTTTAATGCCCAAAGAGTGAAAGACTAAAGGAGAAAGAATCTGTAACATCACTGCAGTGAGAGTCCAGGAAAAGAAAAGAACTTGGGAGGGAGATTTTTTTCTTGTGACTGAAGTGTAAGTAACTGATATTTGTCCACAAATGTTGTGCTCCATGGCATAGATACTTGGAAACATAAGATTAAGTTAGGAAATCTTGTACTTGTTGACATTGTCTCAAGAGGATGTGACACTGCCTCCAAGTGCTAAGCCTCAAGTCCTTGTACCTGCAATCAGTGTCTGCCTCTCGCTCAGAGCACTCACCCATGCTCTCAGCTTTTGCGGTCCCCGCTTCTCTCCTCAGTTTTGGCCAAAATGCCTCCTGTTGAATAACTTAATCCTCAGTGCTGTAAATGCTGCAGATCTTATGCAGTATTGGATGAAAGCAAAGAAAGTGTGTTCTTTTGAAGAATTTCATGCTAGGCTTGTCTGTTCTCTGTATTGTGATAAATGACAGTCGATGCCCATTCGAGGACATATTTATGAGAATTCTCATTGCATCAATGCACTAATTGAATTCAGAGAACGTTTCTGCTCACTGCTTCTTATGATCCATCCACAAGCTGGAAGGAGTGAGACGGTGACAATTTTTTCTGTGTTTGTATAACTCTGAGAATGCTTATATTTTATATTATACATAACTAATAACTTGAAAAGCATAGTACCTCAAACTCAATTTCTAAGCTAGGATTTTTTCACTTGCTTTATATTTAAAGTATTAGAACCTGTCTTCTGATAAACCCCAGAGATAAATCTTGTACCTTTTTCTGCCCTGTCTGCCAGATGTCTCTGTAGCAACAGCTCTGCTTGTAGATGTGCTGCTGATGATAAACTTCTAACACTACTGCATAGATATTATGAGGGGAAGATGTTGTTTTCCTGAGAAACCTATTCCCGGAAGGGTATTACTTTCAGTATATAGTAACTTCTGCAAAACAATTTCATTCCAAGTTGGTTACAGAATTATGATAACAGAAATCATGACAGTGAAAAAAAGAATGTTAGTGATGAAGATATGTGTAGTTAAAGATGCTAAGGATGCATATTTTTGGCTGCTTCTGTATCACTGCTTATTTATATCAGACATAATCTTGTTCTTGGGATTAACTTTTTATATAATACAATTTACTGTTTAGCAAATTCTAGTGAGAAATCCAGTGTTAAACAACATTGCATCAATAATTTAATCAAAATCACTCCCTGCTATATATTTGTATTTTATTTCTGAGTACTTAATCTCTACATATGCATAATCCATAAAGAGAAGGGGGCACAAGGTACTTGCAATTTAAGGCCATAGTGGCCAATGCATGTGAGGGGCTTCTGCTGGGATCTGAAAACAGAGGCATGTAATGTACAGGATGCAAATACAGTTTTAAAGTACTGACAGAATACTTTGTTGTACCAACTTTCTCTTGATAAGTTGCACAAGACAGAGAAAAAATGGCTACAGTCATTTTCTTTTAGTTATGTGACTAATCTTGGTTCATTTACATCCCATTTCTCTGCTTTTTATTTCAAAGATTGATTAAAAGATTGAAAAAAGGGGGATAGATCTAGAACTAAGATAAAACAAAAGATGATTTATACTGTCTTGTGAGGTGCTTTTTTTTTTTTATTGGCTCTGATTTTAACGTTTTTTCCTGATGTTCTGACTAGCAAAATGCCATTACTGGTTTGAAGAGAGACAAACTCATTCCATTATGACACAGCAACTATGACAACCTCTTTTATTGTTGCTTAACGGTGTGTTCAAGAATGTCAAAACAGCTTGCAAATATTTCTGGTTTTGCTGTTTCAGGGACATGAAAACAGCAGCTTCAATTGTATTGAAATATTATTCAGAACAGCTTAATACTTTGGGAGCATTTCTTGGCATCATTACTTTTGCCCATATTTCCAGTGATAAATTGTCCACTAGTCTTTGAAAAGTGTGCTTAAAACTCTTTAATACAGTCAAATAAGCTATACTCAATAAAGCAGAAGTGAAGTTTAATTGGAAGTGCAGACTAAGTACTCGGTGGTGACTATTTAAATTTTCATTTCTCATTCACAAAAATGAGAGAATAGCCCAGCTCATCGTGACCTGTGGTTTCCATTTGAAAGGACTGTGTATGATTGCCCACTATGATATGAAATGTTTTCTGAATGGTTTTTGTGAAAGTGGTGCCAAATCATAAAAACCACCATAATAAATGGCACACTTATCAGCAAATTTCAGCAGTCAGAGGAAGGAATTTGCTGGATATGGTAGATGAGATTTGTTTCTGGAAACAGTTTAAAAAGATTAGGCAAAACTATTATCTGCTCTCTCAAGCATACAGTTTGGGAAAAATGTAATAAATCATAGGATCACAGGAAAATTCACGTTGGAAGGGAGCTCAGGAGGTCTCTGTCCTAACCTCCTGCTCAGAGCGGAGTCAGCTCTGAGATTAAACTGGATTTGAGGAAGCCCAGTTGGGGTTGAACCCCCCACCCCCAAGATGGAGACTGCACAGCCACTGGGTGACCTGCTCCTCCTTCAGCTTATGCACAGAGTCTCTCATCCACCTACCAGGCACAGCTGTGAAGACCCTGACTCGCTATATTCTTGACAGCCTCCTCATGGGCACTGGCTGGGGGCTGCTGTTAGGTCCTCCCAAAGCCATCCCTCCTCCAGACTGCACCAGCCCAGCTCCCTCAGCCCATCCTCAAGGACAAGTGCTCCTGCCTTAAGCATCTCAGTGGCTCTCAACTGAACTCGCTCCAGTTTGCCAATGTCTTGTGTTGGGGCCCCCAAAATTGGATCTTAGTAGTATATCTCAAAGTCAGAAAATTATTTTTGTCTTCATCTTCCCCACTGTAGAAGAATACCTCATGAGGTCACCCTCTGAAATTTTCATAATGCAAATGGTATTTATTATATACCTACCCCAGGTAGGTATATATACCTATTTTATACCTACTGGGTAGGGTACCACAGGCTTTGATTCTAGGTCCAAAGTAATGATTTCTTTTTATTCCCACACTGATATTTCTTTTCCAGTTCTTATACTCACACTGTTTTTTCCCCCAGATTTGCATGGTAAAATCAGTTCAGATTTCTCTCTGCCAGTGGTACTGCAAACATCCGTTTTCAATTTTCTTTTCATTAACTTGCACTTCTGATCCCAATGTAAGTCTTGTTCTGCATCTACTCACCCTGAAAATGGGAGATACAGCAATAGCCAAACAATATTTCTGTATTTCCAGACTGTCTGCGGGGGAATAGGACCTTTACTCTATCACCAGAACTCAATATTCAGTATCCTAACGCTGGTCTGACTTCTGCTGTCTTTACAGGTAGTGGAGGGTAGAAGGAAAGAAAATTAGTTTGAGCAAGACTTATTTAATCAGAACTACTTCAGGATGTTAAGAAAAAATTGGTAGAAGTAACGCTATCATGACTTTTTCAAAATAAAACCAGACCAAATTTGGCCACTTTTTGTGTGCTGTGCCTCCAAAGCATGCTTCTTTTAGAGTCATTCCTTACTTCTCAGTGTTTCAATGTAAAAAAACCAAAACAAAAACAAAAACCCAAAACCACTATGTAAGGTCACTAATTGCATTGTCTGACTCCACGCAGTGAAAAGCACGCTGAGTTTCTGAAGCTGGACATGTCAAACCTGTCCCTGACCTGCTGGAGTGGCTTGACACATGCTGCCTGGACTTGCTTTTCCCAGCCCATGAGAAGGGAGGAGATGTACCCTCAAAAAGCTGTAGAACCAAGGGCAGATCCCAAACTCTCAGGAGGAAAGTGCAAGCAGATTGTGATGGGCATTGTGGGAAAGGGAGACAAGGGAAGAAAATCTCTCTAAAATCAATAGGACTTGAAGGAACCTAAAATTTCACCTGTGAGGAAAGGGACTGGGTACACCACGAGGCTCTGTCACAGCACTGATTTCTGCCATGCAGTCTCAAGGCATCTTAATTTCATAGAATCATAAAACCATAGAATGGTTTGCATTGGAAGGGACCTTAAAGATTATCTAGTTCCAACCCCCTGCCATGGGCAGGGACACCTTCCACTAGACCAGGTTGCTCATCCAGCCTGGCCTTGAACACCTCCAGGGATGGGGCATCCGCAGCTTCTGTGGGCAACCTGTTCCAGTGTCTCACCACCCTCACAGTAAAGAATTTCTTCCTAATATCTAATCTAAATCTACCTTCTTCCGGCTTAAAACTAGAACCCCTTGTCCTGTCGCTACACTCCCTGATAACGAGTCCCTCCCCATCTTTCCTGTAGCCCCCTTTAGGGATTGAAAGGCTGCTATAAGGTCTTCCCAGAGTTTTCTCTCCTCCAGGCTGAACAACCGCAATTCTCCCTGTCTGTTTTCTGTAGGAGAGGTGCTCCAGCCCCCTGATGGTTTTTGTGACCCTCCTCTGGACTGCTCCATCAGGGCCCTGTCCTTCTTGTGTTGGGGGCTCCAGAGTTGGACACAGTGTTCCAGGCAGGGTCTCACCAGAGCGGATCACCTCCCTCGCCTGCTGACCACTCTTCTTTTGATGCAGTCCAGGATGTGGTTGGCTTTCTGGGCTGTGAGCACACATTGCTAGGTCACATTGAGATTTTTTGGAGGATCCTAAGCTTGGACTCCCACACAATTCCCATTTCCATCTGACACCATGCTGGGGAGAGGCTGGGATGAAGAGTGCATTGTGAAGAGGAGATTCAGGATCCTCTAGGCTTAAATTATAAATAATTGTGACCCATGCACCATGTTTATTCATTGTTGCCTTATATTTCTGGATTAGACTTTTAGATTCACATTTTCACTTGACCATACCAGTTAGCAGATGATCCCATGAACCCAGTTGTCCCAGAAGATGTGACTTTGGGGGAAAGCAGTAACTCAGGGGGAGACCGGTGATAAAAGTGCATTTGCCTGCAGCTCTGGGGGGAAGCTGCGGTTTGTGCAGTCCTGGACTCCTGGTGCAGAGGGAGAGGGAACCTGCTGCCTCTCCTCCAGCGTGGGGACTTAGGCTTCCGCATCCTGGAAGTGAGGTGAGGGGATGGACATGTGTACCCAGGTCTCAACCTGGCACAGAATGGAATCATGGCCTGGTTGAACATATGGCCTTAAAAGTGAGTTGGAGTCCTGAGAAAGATATAATCTAGGAGCATGAATCCTTGTCACCTGAGTTCAGGTGTTGTTTATACAGTTAGGAAATAAAGGTTATGTGATAGACTGCAATAAAATCATTTTCAGGTTCCCAAACAGAAAATTAAAAGACTGTGGAACAGAAATATCAGTTCTTGTGAAAGAAATAAATATTGTTCTTGGGAAATAAATGTCTAATGATATATAAAAGGTTAGTGCTATTTTAATTTCAACAGTCTTTCAAAAGTCTGATGGCTTTTCCTTTTTAGGTTGGGAAGTGAATATAGGTATTTCCCAATTCACTGTGCTTGATATAAGTGCATCAAGGATTACATACAAACGCAGGAGTTCTGTGTTCCAGGTTCACAGCTAAATATTGCTCTGGTTCTAGTTATATTTTTCCATATTCTCCCAGAAGAAAAATTTACCCTCCAAAATTGCAACCAACAGAAACATGAGAGAAAGAACTTACTGTGCAGTATGCACCTTGCCTATGTCCTTTTATTTATTCATTTTTTTAAAAAAAAGAATGATAAGGTATAGAGTGACAGCCACTTTGAACATGTTTTCCCATCACTGCTCTACCAGCTCTGAAAACTCCTTTTGTTTGGATATTGTTATTATCTGCTAGAGACTGATAGGAATGTGGAGTCACTCACGGAGAAAGGGAAACATGGTTCTCATTCAGAAGGAATGCAGCTTCATCCACGCAGTTTACAGCGCAGTTGTATTTGAAGTCGAGCCGCGGGATCTTGTGGCAGTAAAAATCATTGTGATTTATAGGAAAATGTCACTCTGGCTGTCTCCTCTATAAAAGCTTTTTACTACTCTTGTTGAATATAAATCAGAGTAATGTGGCCAACAAAATGATGGTTTTGGCAAAATGTTGTGAAGACAAAAAAATAAATGGGTTTGAATTGTCTTGGCTTTATTATGGAGAGAGATATTACTGGAATTTATTGCCTTGCCAAGATCAATATCCTTGTCCTTAAAAATAGGTGTGTGTAACTGTATGTCTAAATTCACATCCAAATTAGCTTAAGGATGTTCTCCATGAAGTTTACCTTCAAACCACAATAAGTGCTTGAAATGAAGCTGACTGATAGAATTTAAAAATTTCAGTCCGGCCATATTTGCAGCATCAGACTTCAAACTCTTTGGGGGTTTTGTCTCCTTCTAGGGGCAGATGTGATGAGTCTCAGCATGTCTGACTCAAGGTTAGCAAACTTCACCCAGGAATTTAAAGAGGAGAGGGACCTCCCCTCTGACACTGCCTATTAGTTTCATTTCTAAGGAAAATATGTGAGAAGAAATAAATGATCAATGAATTCAGCTGTTTGTCACAGTCTCTGTCTCTGGATTGAAGCTGGTAGGGAAATGGATGAGCATTAGGGGAGGTGAGACAGGCCAGGAAACAGCAAAGACAGGCGACGAGAGTTTGGGGCTAGTCCTGCACCACCTCTTTCAAAGCCATGGTATTACCCAGGGATGTCCAGCCTGTGGCATTTCAGCCACACAGGGTTCCCGGGTGTGTAGTCAGTGTGGCTGTCTGAATCTGGCTGTGGACAGACTCAGGCTATGGACAGTGTGGGTACAGCATCTCCAGCCTGACCTGGGATCCAAACAAAGTCCTAGCTCAACCCCATCCCCCAGTGGAGCAGAAGGATTCATGGAAAACCAGGGACACCGCTCACTGCTAATTTTGTCTTGAGTCCTCTGGAGATGGTAGGTCTCGACCAAATGAGGACAGGGAGGCAAAAGTGTTAACTTCACCATTACTTGCTCTACCAACACTTAGGCATGATGTAAATAGTGTTTGGGGAAACTCTGTGCTTGCAACCTACAGGAGCCTGGGCTAGACACCGATTTTAACACTTCCTTCCGGCCTTTATGAATTTATGAGTTCACTGTACTTGAAAGACCTCTGCTGCTGGTAGCTGAGCACCTGTGCGTGTCATCTGTTCTTAATTAGTTGTACAGCAGTTGGAACAGACAGCACTCTCCTGACTGATGAATTATTCAGCGTATCCAGTTCAGAGGGGTGCCCTGGTCAGAGGCACTGGCAGAGAAGTACAAATCCCAGAAGCACTTGGGAATGCAATGGTACACCACATGAGGGACTCTTCGCCCATACGCAACCAACTCCTTGTTTCTTAGAAGTCCACATCTCAAAGAATATTGAGCAATATGGTACATGGGTGTAGAGGGCCAAATAATTCACCTCTTGCTTCTGAATCAGTGTCAATAATATTCATAAGGGGCAGCCCCAGGCTGGGCATAACCTTGTTGTAAGGCTTGTTCTTTGTTGGATGAAGTATCATCTAGGCCTAACTAGTTGAAATAGTGCTCCACAGGTAGTTCACAAATAGAGCAAAGAATATTTCCATCTCAAGTCATATATAAAAATGCACTGCAGGATGATTTAATCAGAACTGCAAATCCAATACACTTGTATCTGCATAAGCCAGAGTAGATATGGACATCAGAAGTAGTGTATAATATTTATAATATTTAGAAGTGTCAATATATGTGGTAATGAGCCCTGATGTACTTCCATTCTATTTGCTGTGCATGAAAAATGTTGGTATATGTCTATGAAGAGTCATTATGGCATTCCCAAAATACACTCTGCTGAGTATTCGGGATTAAGTGATACAGATTTCTGACTTCTGAATTACAGGTATGTTGTGTGATATGTGATGTGATATTTCTGCCTCAGTCTTTCCATCTGTGCAATGGAGGGAAGGCTATCTGCTTTCTTTCTTTAAGGAAGCATTGGTAAGATTAAACAATTAATATTTATTTACGATTTTAAATATGTAAAAGATGAGACAAGCACAAATTGCATTTATTATAACTATGCATTTCTTGCCTCACAGACCCAGTGAAAGGTGTTTCCCTTTGCCTCTATTATCAAAAGATTGCAACAGACCAGAACATTCAGCAAAAGCAGATCCAGATACTGACTACACCCTCATATTTCTGAAGCTTTTGGTGTTAAGCATGTGGTCTGCATACCTACAAGAATAAACATGTACTCGGTAATATAGAAAATGGAGATCCAGTGATTTAAATCAAGTGCTGATGAATTGTGTCTATCCCCCTCTAGGTATTTGCTGAAATAAAAAAAATATAAAAAATTAAATCAGTACTTTTACTCCTTCCTTCATAATACAATAGACTTTCATTCCTCTTTTTATAGCATGCCAATGTGTCAAAGATGTCAGTGTTATGTCTTTCAAAGTCGCTTCAGTGGGATGAGATATTGAAGATCAAAGTGAGAAAGAAATTGGAATGAAAATCATGTTGAGATTTGAATAACACAGAGACGTTTAAATGTTAAAACTGTTCAACTCCTGGAGTTTTAAAGTTAGCTACTGTATTTTTCTGAGGACTGCTGTATGCACAGTTTGTTAGCCAATACTTCTGGCAATAGGGGAAGCAGGAATATGGAAGGCTAATATAATATGGAGAACTATTATAAGAATTTATCCGGTCTTTTCAGAGACAGTTCATGCTCAAATTTGCAGTGTGATACACATGATGGAATAATATGAGCACACAAAATGTTCAAGTTTTGCTCTGTAAAATCCAGCTGTTCAAATACAAAGCTTTAAGTCCCCAGGCAAGTAGATTTCATTGGTTTGGAGGAATCAGTTGTTCTTAGGTGCTGGAATTCAGAATAGGTGTTTATTAAGTAATGAAGTTGGGAAGAAGATGTTACTCACCAAAATACTTGGCCATAACATAAAATGTATGTATTGTTTTCTCTGTAACTGTCTTTGCTTTCAAGCCTTATCAGTGACAAGAGCCATGTGAAATCAGTAACTAAAATAGGCTTTCTAAAAGTAGTAGAACAGTAGTTTTGCAATAACTGAGCCCTTATTTTGCTGATAGGTCCCAAGTTCTTGCAGTCAGTCACAGCCGTGGTTGAACTTACTTTTCTCCTGTCTTTGCCCTGGGCATTTATAAATCTGTTTGGGCACACTGTTATATTCCTTATGTTTTAAAACTTCTTCAAGTAGAAGAACCATGGCTCTAGTTTGTGGTTGCTGTCAGATTGCAGAGCCTCTCTTTCTTCCTTCTGAGGATGGAGAGCCCAAGATTAAACCATTTTGAGGAACAATGTCTCACTGTGTAGAGGAATGTGATAGCAAATCCAACTGAATTTATGAAAATGACTACTTTGACTAGCAAAAGAAATGCACATATGCAGATAAAACAGTAAATGTAGAGGTGCCATCACAGGTCTGGTTTCTTCGCTATTGGAGAGCATTTGGGGATTTTGAATTAACACACATTACAGAGCTCAGAGCTTCCCAATATCTATTATAAATGAATTTTCTGGTAACATCTTCCTTGGTCCTGAAGATCATAGGAAGGGTATTTTCGAGTAGTTCCTTTCATGCCTACATCAACATTATACCTAAGCTATCCAGTCTAGAAACAAGCCTGTAGCCCACTGTGCTTCCAAGACCTACAAATTCTTACATATTTATGTATACATAGAGATACATGTATTTATATCTATATACACTGGTTTTGATTTAATCTGGATTTATGAGATATAGTAAACCTGAATAGAGACTTCAGCAATCTATGTATCTTAGTGCTGAGTGTGAGGGAGGTGTCTTAAGAAAGATTTCCCCACTTATCCTCTTCAGTGGGTGACTTTTCTGTCTGCTCTCAGCCATGGGGTATCACTGCAGGGGGAGAAGCACAGAGAAAGGGCGCACCAAAGGCTGATGCCCACTGCCTTCAGTGTACCTGAAAGCAGAGAAGAGAGCCAGGGACTGGCACACTTCAAAGAATCCAATGAATTATCTCAGAAAGAACTCTGAACTACTCCCGAGGGCAAATCATCGGATGGGTGTTGAATTTGGCCTGAAGCCCAGCCTTATGACTTCTCTTACACAAGAGAATACATGTAACCCATAGGTGTGTGGCTGCTCACAACCTTAAGTGCTTCATGTTTAAGGAAATGGTAGAAGAAACAGTGAGAATGTAGACTGTTCAGATTCATGGTGTCTAATATTTGTGGAGTTTTAACAGAATTTGCTGTACTTGCAGATGACACCAGGATCTTCCAGCTAACATAAAGCAGATATGAAGATACAGATGGAATAGGAAACAAAGATTTCTGCACAAAGTAATAAGAAGGGAGCAAAATCACTGTGGTACCCTGGCTCTGCCCAGGTTTGGAAATAGCTAATAAATATCGGTAAACACCGTATATTTTTTTGCTTGACCTTTTGGTGGGTCACATAATCGCAGTGCTTTCAGCTGTCCTGGCATTCCATGCAGGGCTGGGTAGGGCACACATATGTTCTGCCATTAAAAATAGCCTTATGAGAAAGAAAATAACCTTTTGGAATCTGAACTGAAAGAAAAATACATGACTTTTGCCATAAGTTGACATAATTTGGCTGTCTTATTAATCTTCATAAATCAAGTTCTACAAATAGATTAGCAACATGATTCTGCTGGTAGAGGGAGTCTGGCGTATATTTGATAAGCATCCGATCTAGAACCTGTGTTTTCAGTGCCTTCTTAATTAGAGACTGAGTTTTTCATGCCTCCGATTACAAGAGCTGTAGCTGGGAGGAGTTCTGCCAGTGCTGGGGGCAAAATGTCAGAAGTGACAGCATGACTTCAGCTGTACCTGCAGAAATCCACATGTACAACCACACCTCCGTCTGTCTTTCACAGCACAGGTGATGGAATTGCAAAATGCATTACCTTGTCTGTTCTCAGGCTGGACGTGAAAATGGGAACCAGAATCTGAAAAGATGAAGGCAGAAAGCCAGGCTCTGTCTTTAGGCATAAGCTGAGAGGTGTCCCATAACTTCACTTCCCCTGAAGACCTCACGACACGAACCATTTCCTCAAGCTGTTATGGGTACGTAGCAAGCTGGTTCTGCTGTCATGCTGACTTACCTACATGGCCAAAACCCTGGAAGCAGTGTTGAGACTGCACCTACTGCCACAAATCTTTTATCAGCAAACAAGGAGCTGAGAGGACCGAGAAGACGGGTTGTGCCTCCTCTGCTCTCTCCTTGTTCATTGCACGCTACTGAGATTTAGAGACAGAGTACAGGAAAGTGTCTGGGTAGTTTATGCCCCTTCATGTCCCTGCAGGCTCTCAAAAGAAGCAGCCACAATATAATTCCAGGTTAAAATGCCATTTTAGAGATATTTGGCGAGGACTCTCAGGTGCTGCTGAGACGCTTGACTTAATTCTGCCACCAATTCAAATGGAGTGCCGGGCTGCTTTCCTGTCTCTGTTTGGATTTTAAATCCTCTCTGGATCCTGCTGAAATAATCTCTGCCAGAGACAACTTATCACTAGGTATTACTGAAATACTCCCAAGGAGCACATTTCTTTCTTTCTTATTCTTGGCCTTGACCAGGTCACAAAAAATGGGAGGAATTTTGAAGAAAATTCCCAGAAGTGGATGCCAAGAACACTCCTCTTTTTGCCCCAAAGTCTCATCTTCCTCGGCTTTAGGGTGAGCAAGCCGAGCAAGGCTTTGCTTCACCCAAGTCTCCCTGGTCTGTTTTCCAGGAACAAAACATGAAGCCACGTGCTTTGTGCAGGTAAGATCACCTCCCTGCTTGGGGACAGACGTGAGGCAGCATTCAGATGGGGTGGAAGGCTGAATAGACTCTCCGTTCTCCCAGACATCCCAGGTAAAAACGGATTGTTCCTGGGAATTTCCTTGTTTAATATGTTGGCAGTAGGCTTCTATGGTGTTGGGTGTGGGGTGTGTATGTACATGAATGTATATGTGTGTGCATATATATGTAAAAAATAAGTATTCCACCTGCTGCATTTTTAAAGACTTTCCGGTAACTAGTTCCATTTTCCTGTCTCCCCCAGGACAAGTCCATGGCCAGGGAGCCTGTGCAATACATGAATTTAAGCACTTTTCCATAGCTGCTTCTCCCAGTGGCTTATGGCAGCTCCGACATTCAGCAGATCCTTCCCCCAAGGCAGAACCCCAGGGACAGCTGGTAACGGCTCCACCACCCATCCTACCTCTGCTCTAAATCCCTGGACCTGTGGGTGGGAGTGATTCGTTTCCTCTTCCAGCCTTGTCAAACGCCTGGCTTACGGCTTGGACTTTGTGTACTGAGCACTTAACCAGAATCCAGGATAAAATATTAAATATTTGTGATACATGGTGAATGAATATAAAAGTAGACGAGGAAAGACTGTTAACAAACCCTCCTCTAGACTAGTGGAAAGAAAATGGCAAGGGTGAGTGGAGGATTTTCCTAGAGCCAGTACGAAAAAGCCAGGAAATGTTTGAAGTAAATTAGTGATAAAGGGCTCATTATAGATACTGGAGAAATTTTATTAAACTGAACGTGGAAAATTCCACATCTTTAATTTTTAGTGTTAACTCCTGTAGGAATGCTTAGGTTTTTAACTCCTTTAGTATTTTTGCAGGTTATACTGTATTTACAAGGAACAGAGGTTTGTGTTCCTTGTAAAGTAGAAGGTGTTTAATTTGTTGAGAAAATTTGTTCTCAGAAAAATAACTATGTGGTTTTATAAAAAAGAAAAAGGTGATGTTTTTCTTTGCATATAGTAAACCAGAGTCATTAGGAGCTGTTGACATGTCCCATTTTTCCCACCATGTTTCTCAGTTCTTGAGACCCAGGTTTTGACACTATCAAAGAGCAGGAAAATGTGCCAAACTTCCCCTGTTTGGGATACCAGCTGGTTAATTCCCCCTGCCTGGAGCAATTGAGGATCCAGTCCTGGGCTCTGATCCTTGCACAGGGAGTTGCTGCCCCTTTCAGAGCTCTATGGAAAACAGTGGGAAACTCTGCGGTTGCAAAGGTTTGTCATCACTTCTGATCTTAGACTTGCATTTCAGAGAGTCTGAACCTGGGTAAGGGTGTTTTTGAGGAAATTAGGGCTATCTATCCATGAAACTGAAAACAGCGATGCACATACCCTACTCAAAGTGGCAGGGAAAAAGGAGTTGCTAACTACTTTGAAGAAATTTAACCTTAAAAGTATCACATTCTTGATTATTCTGTGGTGCTCCTGTTCTTCCCCAGTAAATAAACTAAGCCTTAATCCATATAAAATAGATTTTACTAGAATGTAAGAATGCATGGGAAAGTATAAACCGTTTACTGAAGGAAACTTGAACTTCCTGTGAAATGGAAACAATTTGAGAGCAGAACATTAAGATCATTCATTGATTATATTCATTGGCCTTAAACTTTTTATTTATGGACAGTCAGAAAAGATGGGAGAGGTGCTAGACATATCCCAGCCACAGTATGTATATTTCCATTATTGATGCTAAAATCCAAGTTATTTTAAAGAGGATTGGTGCCTTCAGCTCACCTTCTGCTTTTAATAAAAATAGTATTTTCATAGAAAAAAGTAATAATGCCTTCCCTTCATTCCTCTGGATTCGAATTTTGATGTAGACTTCAGTATTGGAGTAGGCACAAGGTACAAGGTAAGACTTCCTAATGAATTCTTTTATGCGTAGCCATGGCGGTAAAATCATGCTCCTTTTATATATGTGTATATATATATGTAAAATGTACCATATACTCTTTAAAGGTTCGGAGAACATTCCATGAGTTATTGATGTGGGGGGGATACACTACATACACTGTGTATGTGCTCCAGACATATGAAAGTTGATGGAAAGACTGTGATGTTCCTCAGGGAGAACTGGATCAGGCTCCACATGATTAAAGAAATAGATTAAACATTTCTGTTGCCCTAACTCACTGGATGCCAGGAATACAGAAAATGTATTTCAGTGTTTTTCTTTGGTTAAATTTCACTTCATTATTGGACATCAAACACAAAGCCTCTGAGTACTTTGTAGTTACTGCAGGAGATTAAATGCTTACACCTGAAGAAAAGCGATCTGACCAAAGACCGGGAGAAACAAATAATATTATTGGCGATACCATACCAACTTGACCAAAAAAAAAAAAAAATTGGAGGAAAAAACCACCATGGTAGAGATTTGGAAAAAATAAGAGAAAGAACCCGCAAAAATACTCAAAGAAAGATGAATCAGTTGAAATGAATATATCTTGCAAAGCACCCTGAGGGCAACAGGAGGACATATGGGCAGGAGATTTCCATTAGCATCCAGACCCAAAGCTGCAGTCCCTGGGCTTTGCAGATTTTGCTGAGATGAGAGATGGTCCTTTACTACCTCAGGTTGCTCAAAGCCCCATCCAACCTGACTTTGAACACTTCTAATGATGGGGCATCCATGGTCAACTTGGTGTCCACCATGACTCCCAGGGCCTTTTCTGCAAAGCTTGCTTTCCAGCTGGTTGATCACCAGAGTCTACTGGTGCCTGGGATTATTCCTCCCTGGGGGCAGGATTTTGAATTTCCCTTCATTGAAGCTCACAAGGTTCCTGCCTGCCCAGCTCTCCAGCCTGTCCGGGTTCCTTTGAATGGCGACATGACCCACTGGGACATCAGCCACTCTTCCCAGGTTTGTATCATCTGTAAAGTTGATGAGGGTGCACTCTGTCCCATCATCCTAGCAGGTTATTAATGAAAATGTTAAAAATCCTACCAAACTGTGATTGCTTTCCAAAATTATCAGCCTGGAGGCAAGACACTTAGGACATGCATCCATAACCTGTGGTTCTAGGGCTGAAATAACACATCACATGCTCCTTGACAGAAGTGTCCAGATTCTCTTGCAGGGAAAACAGTAGCCTTATGTCCACGCTGTATGCTCAGGGTTGACAGCAGGAGCAGCGTCCCCCTCAAAGAAATACACCCACGGTGCTGGGTCCGCCTTGAGTGACACTGCAAATGGCAGAGCAGTGAAGCCAAGCAGGACCCCAAAGCCCCATGATGGCAACCATCAGGGGAGGACACAGAGAGCTGCACCTTGTGAGTGTCAGAGAGACTTTTTGTGATGTTGCATTTCCAAGGCAATAGAAACGTAACTGACAGGCAGCCATTTATGGGGACAGTGAAAGTAAAGGGGAGGAGAAGAGGAAAGAGGTGCAGGAAGAGAAGGAAAGAAGAGGAGAGAAGAAAGAGGAGGAAAGATGCCCAGTCCTTTGAGCCCAGAGCTTGCTGGAGGTAGATTTTCAGTTGTGAGTTTACTGAAAATAAGCTTTTTTTTTTTTTTTTCTAAAACAAACCCAAACTATTTCTTATAAATACACTTTTTTTGCTGGGTACATACTTAAATCTTCTTAACAGTTTCTAACATGCAAAATCTTCATGGCTCTAAGTATTGGCTAAGCACATAGATTAAAAATAAAAGTTTAAATTATTTAGGAAAATGAATAAGATGGAGGATGAAACCTTACTGAAAAATAAGGTGTAAATGATAGCCTCTTGCCGTAAATCTACTTCCCCAGGTGATTTTTTCCACAGTAGCCTCTAAAGACACTAGCAAATGCCAAAGACTGTAGTTGTTGGACACTGTGTCCTGCTGTCACTTGGCTTGGAAGTCCTCTGCCATGCCATCCATGTAGGAAGCGGGTTATCTGGCACCTTTCTCACCAGCCCTCTGGAATATTGCTCTTGAGCAAAGAGAAAATCCCAACCTTCATTTTGCGGGAGGTGGGAGAACATCAGCTCTTCCAGTCCCAGGTGTCAGACCCACCTGACAAGGGGAGCACCCACAGGGGCTGTAATGATGGGCATCGCTCCTCTGCAGAGCTGGCTCAGTTTGTGTACACCTGCTCTGGCATGTCAGCTTATGGCCTTTATAAAATTTAGATCTTTTCAGCTGTAACTACAGGTCCTAATGCTAAGGAGCTGTGAAATGCAAGGTGATTTCAGCAGAAGCTCTGTGGGAGTGGAATAATGCTGGAACCAGGAGTCAGTTTTGTTCTGACTTGTGTGCAAAGCTGTTGGTGTCAGCCCCAGCGTGAGCACTTGGCAGGGAAATTGCACAAAAAGGACTTGCCAGAGGCTTGCAGTTTATGCTTGTATACATCTCTGTGGTGAAATGTCAGGCCTGCTAGCCAAGCCGACTTGTAGTCAGCACTTTGTCAGGAAGACTCCTCGCGGAGGCACGCCTGTCGCCTTCCCGAGACGCCTCTGCCGGGGCCTTTGCTGTGGGCATCCCAGTTCTGCTGTTCCTTCTGGGACATTCAGTGCCTTGGAGCATCATAGAGTCAAAGTGACCAACAGAAATGACTTTTTGGAATTTCAGAGTGATGCGATATTGCATGGGTTTACATCACGTAAGCGCTGAGCCTCAGGGCAGAAAAATTATAAATAAACTCCTTGTGGAAATGCACTTTGCAAACTCTCTGTCCCTCTCATGGCTTCTGATTAACCTGAAATGGAAGATGCTTTGGAAAAGCCAGAGTACATTAATGAATGGGTTTTCATGACCTATTTCTGACTCAAATAATAATAAAAAAATTCCCTGAAATCTCTAAAGGCTGGCTGTGCATTGGGAATTTTGCTTAACTGAAAAGCACAAAAGGATGGCTACTGGGGTCATCACTGAATGCTCTGCAAACGAGCAATGAGGTGTCGGGATAGAGTGTGGCACACTCTGTGGGGAGAGCTTCCTCTCACCACCATGAGGTCCTGCAGCTGCCAGAGAGCATGAAGACATCCTCCGAGATAGTCCTAGGGGGATTTCATGGTCTGCTTCCTATTGAGTCAACAGATAGAGTCCATCCACAGAGTGACAGGGCAGGCATGAGCTCAGTATTTAGAGCAGCGTGTCTTTATCAAGGGAAGAAGGAGAATAAATAACTTGTGCCTTGCTTGGTAGTGCAGGACTTCTCACAGCAAGTCTCAGGACTCACTGCAGGTAGCCTCTGAGATGGGGTTGTTTGCCTTGAGAGAACTGTTCCCCATAGGCATGACACATCCCACACACTGTCCCGCAGCGCGATGTAATTCTCCACCAGTGAGTTCTGCAACAGCCCGAGGGAGAAATTTGCTTCATTTTAGCGCTGCTCTCTGCTCCAGGTCTTCCAGTATTGCTCAAAACCACGTGAAATTCAAAAGCTAGACCAGATGCCAACAGGGAGAGTGAAAGAGAGTATTTTCTACCACTCTGCTCCTCAGCATCGCTGCTGGGTGCTGGTGAAGGTGTGGGGACCACTGCCCTGGGCATGGCAATGTATGCACAGTCCTTGCTTGGGAGCAGGGCTGTAATGAGGGTGAAGCGCTGTGGTGGGCCCCGTGCTGTGGGAACGCCTCTTGAGATGATTGAAGTGAAACACTGCACAGGTCTGCTCAAATTGGGACTAGAAAGGGAAGCACAAGTAGCAGCAATTGCCTTTTAGTAATTCAGTACATGCTTCCTCATCTCTTGGACCCGTTTCCAGTGTATTTTGACACATGGTACCTTTAAAACGAAGTGGAAATTAGCTATAAGCACAGCAGCATCTCTTGGCCACCTTACCTGCCCTCGTACTCTGAACCCAGTTAGGAAACTCCAGTTTGGGCACTGAGCACCTGTACCTTGGTATGGCAATCTCCACAGCAGTCAAAAGTCAGGCCTCTGAGGAGACAGCCCTTCATGACTTAAAAAAAGCAATAGGATTTTTAGGCTTTCACTTCACAAGGTTTTAAAAATATGCCCTCCATTTAACTCACATGGCATGTTGCTACTGCTACATTTTCTTGGTAAAGTTTTCTGCTCCTCTGTGGATAAAATCTGTGAAGGACTGCTTGAGAGATGAGCTACAGTCTGCTCTCCTCGTGACAGCATAGCTTTCTTCCAGCATCCTAGAAAAAAGCAGCAGTAAATCTCAGGCCAAGTGTCATATGAGGTAAGAGAGTCTATCTGACAATTTCTTTCTTAGAAACTTTCAGTGTTGAAAGTTTTTAAACTTTGGCACTTTTCCAAAATCCACAATCCCCACCACAAAATTAGAAGATATCTAAAAAAGAAGTCCCTTTCCAGGAATGACACAAACAGAAATGAATACAGCGAGAGGAAAAAATCTCCCACTGTTCAGGATAAATTAGACAGAACATTTCCCTTTTAACTTAAAGGGCAGTGGGGATTTGGCCATACATTTTAGTGAGTCTTAGAGAAATTATTATTTTCCAATTGTAATTCTCAGACCTGAGTTCTGCTCTTCCCACAGCTGATTATTTCCCAGAAGTCAGATTTTTCGTATTTCAGTTTGGTTTCTTTGATACCGAACTAGCTGAAACCAAAGAGTCTGAAGAGAAGAAAAAACCAAGACACTTAGCTCCGAAGGAAGTCTTTTTCTCTCTTTTGCACTTACTAAAATGTAGTAAATTACCAAAAATGCTCATAAACACAATTTCTACCCAGGTAAATTCCAGCAAGTCTGACCATTATTCTGTTTAGTTGAATTTTACAGTATCCTTTTAGGCCACTTAATATATAAGAATCTGCTGCTGCAGAAACCATGATACAGCTTCAGTTCTTGTTTCCAGGTCATTTGTTTGTGGCTTTCAAAGGGAAGAGCTGTTTTTCTTTTCTTTGGTGAAGTTTATTAAACCGTGGGCAAAACATCAAAAGGGAGAGCTGGACTGAGCTATAGAGTAAGCCACAAGGGACACACTATTACACTGGAACAGTCGATATTTTTCAAATGCTAAAGATAGGAAATACTTTAAATCCCTTTTTTCCCCTTTCTGCTGGATGTGCTGCTCAGTACACCCTGCCCATGCCCATGGAGAGAGCTGCCAGCTCCCTTCTGGAGAGATACCCTCCGTGGGGCCAGCAGGCCAGGATGGGCCACGCAGCAGCATCCTTGGGAGGGGAGCAGCAGACGGGCTGGGGATGTCTGAAATTGCTGCTGGAGGCAGGCTCAGCTGAGACTGTACCTGGGGTCAGATCTCAGCACAGCCTGTGCTGTGGGAAGAGTGGAACATTCATCCAGGCTGGTAGTGGCTGTGGGAGCAAGAATTTGACCATGTTCTACAGATATTAAAATTTTAACCTGTAGCCTGCCAGGAATATTCTATAGCTGTTTGGGAATGGAAGACAAGGGGACAATGGGAAAATGGTCACCTCCTGAAGTTAGTGATGGCTGTCACCATGCCAATGCACCACCCCTTCATTCACTATGGTGCAACTTCAGAGTGTGTGTGTGTGTGTGTGTGTGAGAGCCCTTTCAGCCTTGATGAGAGTGTGGTGTTTAAGGATCTCTTTCGACAGTGGGAGAGGTGAGTTTAAACCCCTTAGGTGAAAGGAGGACAAACCCAACAGTTACTCAGGGGAGAGCTTTTATCATAAGAGTGTTAATATGAAAAGGTAAAAAAGTACTTTTCCTTAGACCTTGTTTTCAGTGAAATTCTTCCCCCTCTAGCTACAGGCTCTGTTTATGCGTGTTACCAGCACAATAGCATGAGCTAGAAGGTCACTTGTCTCCCTTTGGATTTACATGACATTATTGCTACAGCCAGCAGGCTGGAAAATGGAAAGCTTTCCAGGTCTGCCTTGTCTCCTGTTAAAGACAATCCAGGAAACTGTGCAGCCTCTGTGCTGAACACTTGGAGTTATACCGAATCCCATAGGTACTTGTTACCCTTTAATGCATATTCAAACAAAAGGTGCTCTCTGAGGGAAGCATGTTACTGTGAACCTCTCTGAAACACTGCGATTGGAAGTTTGTTCCCTTCACTTGCCCCCATACACTTGTATCTCTCTGGGAGAGATGTTGCTCTCATCATTAGTTGGCCCTCACCCTCCTGGTGGCTGCTGGGCAAAGAAAAACAAAACAGAAAGGTTAAAAAAGAACTTTAGTTGAAGACTAGGTTGGATGCTCAGCTGATGTTAGATAAGGCCAGGTCGGACGGGGCTTTGAGTAACCAGGTCTAGTGGAAGGTGTCCCTGACCAGGGTGGGGGGGTTGGAACTTGTTGATCTTTAAGTTCCCTTCCAACCGAAATCATTCAATGCTTCTATGATTTTATGATGTGAGCTGGCTCAGTTGGACACACCAAGAGAGCTGCCCCACAGCAGTAGGAGGCTCCAGGAAAGCAGTACAGGGAAGCATGCTCAGGGGAGGCTGGGGGGGACCACTTTAAAAGTGGCAAATACTTCTCTCACTCAGTCTGAAAAACAAACCACATTCTCATTACTTCAGGAAAATGCCATTTAGATTGTAATTGAGAAAATTTGGTCGTAACAATACAAGCATTTTTCAGTGATGAACATACAGCTGACATTTTGTCCAAAAAAGGCAGCGTTTCTTTGGTGTCAAGGGGACTTGTTTGGCGTGAAGGGTTAAAGATGCTATGGCTGAAGCAGGAAGCGCTGCCTATCATTAAGGAAACATAACACTTTCCTTCGAAAGACTTTTTCAATTGCTTATGATTTGCCAGATTTTAAACCAACTAGGCTGAAATTCACCATGCTGGTCGCTTATTTTCTGCTGAACTGTATGGGAAAGGTTTTATCAGAAGTCATTCAATCCCTCCTAAAAGAACAACTGCTTTGCCTACAGTGAAAAAATAATCCTGAAACCACATTACTAAGCAGCTGCATGTTTTGAAAGGGAAAGGCAGGTACGTGATGGCTTCTGAGGCCCCTCGCTCAACACTGGGCACCAGTGTCATGCCCAGAGGCAGAGTGTAACTCCTTGGTTACCTGACATCCCACAGCCCTGCTCAAGTCACTTGGAGGACTACATCCCTGTCTTGTGTCCAACACAAGCAATGAGTTGGCCAAGACTGACAACAGGGAAGATTAAAAAAAGAAGATGAGGAATATGAAACAAGGCAAGGATGAAACACCAGCAAAGCATACTGGGACTGAAACACCACACAGAGGAAATTGGGAGTGTATTAAATAAAAATTAAAAAAAAAAAGTTGAGAGAGAAAATAAAGATGGAGCAAAGGGAATAGCTGAACCAGAATGCTGTGGGAGGCTGGGAAGGGAACTAGGTGGTGAAAGGTGCCAGTGGGATGAGGAAGTGTGTGTGTACGTGTGTGTGTTTGTGTGCGTGAGCACATGCACACTGGCAGCCCAGCCCCCCCAGAACTGTAGAAGAAATTCTCTCATACCTACTACTACATGTAATGAACTGGGGGAGAAAAGAAGTATCTAGGAAATAACAAGAAAATTTTATGGGTCTTCTTTTTCAATAATTTTGTACATATACTTAGTTTTGACAATTAGCTTTCAGCTTATCACTGCTGAAAAATGTGTTTGAGAAGAGCAGTACTGAGCAGTTACTGAAGAGCAGTAACAGATAAGGGAGAGCTTTGTCAGCTCACTGGGGCACCTTGTATTGTATCCACTTACTGTTCCCAAAACTGCGTGTAGGAGCGTGACCTGATTTTACCTCCTGTTCTTCCATTGCCTTGTGAAGGACCGCGAGCCACCACTGTTATTTATTTGTACCAAATCAAGCAGGGATTTGGTTTACGCTGGGACACAGAAGTTGTCTGTTTTCCTAAAAGCTTAATTTGGCTGGCTTGATTTGAAACAATCAGCTGGCCCCAGGCTTGAGCCTGAAGATGAACTCAGCATTTGGGTGACGTAGCACTGAGTGTGTAGCTGAGGCTGTATCCCACAATGGAACCTTGCCATTTGGAAGAAGTCACAAGCTGCACATAAGAGGTGGCCCATGGGTCACACAGGTGAGCTGTCTAGTGCACTACCACTGCTCTGCTTCCAGTGGTGGCAAGAGGAGATGCTGTTTAGGGTGAACATGAGGCTGGTTGTTATGTGCAGCCCTTTCCCCCAGTACACAGCATCCACAACTGCTGGATTAGGGACAGTAGAGCATACATTCCTGCCTCATCCTTTCAGCATACAGACCCATCACTCTTTAATTCATCTAATCCCTTTCTGAACATGCTAATACTGTCTGCCTCTGAAAGCTCCTGTGGCAGCAAGCTCCAGAGATTCACTATCCACTGTGTAAACAAGCACTTTTATCTCTTTTAAACTGATCTCTTGCTAGTTGCCTGAAGTGACCCCTACATCCCCTACCAGGTTCTGGTAAACAACAGTTTTATGTTTGATTTAACCAGCACATTCATCGTTTTGTAAACCATGATCACGTCCCTCCATCGCCTCCTTCACTCCAGAGCAGAGTCCCACTGTCTTCAGCAGCTTCAACACCTTGACCATTGTTGCTGCCTGTTAACTCTACCACAAGAATGCACCATTTTTTTTTTTTATGGAGCAACAACGTTATGCCCTCTGTCCTGTTCCTAATAACTTTCTTATGAGTTCCAGTATTTGCCATTGCATACTGATCTGGTGGCTTCAGAGAACCACCAGCAATGGCTCAAAGATCTCTTTCCTAAGTTGCAACTCTCAGTTTTAAGTGTGATATAGATAATTTTTTCCGAGATGCCTTGCCCTGGATTTATCTATTAAAATTCATCTGCCACCTTTGAGCCAACTCAGTTTGGTGAAGTCCTCATGGCCTGCGCAGAACTTGGCTGTCTGAAAGAACTTGGTATCATCTGCAAACTCTGTAACAGCAGTGGCTCCATGGTATGAGCTGGTTCAGTTGCCATTTAAGATGAGTTGACTTGCTTAACTTTCATAACTCCCTAAGAAACAGAAATCCCTCCAAAGTCTCCTTTAAGGTCTGAAGGCTAGTTTCCACTTCTCTAATGGAGTGGGGCTCCATGGATTTCAATCACAAATGATTTATAGAGGTCAATAAAGCCAACTGTGTCCTGTAGGGAAAAGAGTGAAGGATATTGTCTTCAGCTGCCTCTTAGCTCCTCAGAAAAGGGACTTTGCTTTATGTTATTCTTCTGAGATTGTTCTTGGTAAATATGAAATTTGTAATATAACCATACTAACAGAAATATGTAGTCCATGGTGCTAACTTGTTGCTATGGCTGCTTGTAATAAAAACATAAAAATGGAAGCCCCGTCCTTTCAGATGAATCACATAAGTTATAATGAGTATTCCTAATTGCAGTCCTGAGAGATTTGCCTATTCAGAAACAAAGGTATGTAGAAGCCTTGAAATGTGACTGGAGAAGGATGTCCCCACAGCGGGAGTCCGCAGCGAGGGGCTTTCCGTGGCTGTAGCGCCATCTACTGGTACTATTTGGCCTGAACGGCACCTTTAGTCACGGGCTACAAGGAACCTGCTCTTTAATGAAAAGAACGACAGTATTCAGGAGGAAGGTAAATTCACCAGGAGTCTCTTCTCCTGGTATCTTTCTATCCAGCCGAGGCAGTCAGATCTCTTGGTGGTATTAAGTGGTGACATTGTAGCGGTTTATGTTGGGGTTTTTATGTGATGTTGCACCTCTTACATCCTGTCCAATATTGCCACCCCTCAACCAATCACAACCCATGAGTCAGGTCCTCCAAAATAATGAGACTCGACAAGTGCTGGATTTTTATCTTGGAGCCTTCACATTTTCTAAGTCTGCCATGGCCACAAAGGATATTTCCCCCCTAATGGCAGCAGCTATTCCAGCAATAACTTGTCCCAGCACCAGGATACTTAGGGGAAAAAGCAAATGACACAAGGCCAAGGAATTTGTAATACCATTTGCTTCAAAGGTCAGCTCTATTTGGTGCTAAGGGAAAATTCTGTTCTTACAGAACAGTGAAATTCCTTATTGCTAATGACCTCAGAAGAAGTTGCATTTATATAACTAAAAGCAAAATGTGGCCACTTGTTCATCATGCTGAGGTAGCTTTGTCTTTTTCTAAGAACATCGGCTCCAG
The DNA here is from genome assembly GCA_025769975.1 of Gallinago jamesoni. NCBI lineage: Eukaryota > Metazoa > Chordata > Aves > Charadriiformes > Scolopacidae > Gallinago > Gallinago jamesoni. Next base: position 139,338,010 of record JAOQGH010000012.1, on the reverse strand, counting down.
CTGAGACTCGGGCTTCTTGTTTGACAATTTTGTTATTGGATATATTTACTTTTTACACTAGGTCAGGGACTGAACCTTGGGCTTTGGCCCAGGGACAGCTGTCACTGCTGGCAGTGGCAGGTCAGGCACATCTTAGCACTCAGATGACACCTCTGCCCAAGTTCTCCAGCTTGTCCAGGGCCCATCCTGTTTGGAGCCAGGGAACAGAGAGGAAGAGGAGAACTACTCCTGACCTTCTTCCAACTCTTAGAGCTGGTACCAAGTGGACCAGGGAAGTGGAGAACGTTTCCCCTTCCCCTCTGCTGCTGAATTTGGCTTAAGGCATCTGGTGATGACTCACCTTGCCTCTTATTCAAACAGCCCAGGGCTCTAAGCTGGCCCTACAGGTTCCCCAGGGCTTCAGATCCCAGGCCAAGGTATTTACAGTTTGAAAAACAGGTATATTAAGGAGTCAAGTGCTGGATTCAATGCCAGATTTAATAAAGGGGACGATTGTAGCCAACTACTAAGGTCTTAATCTCCTTTTCTAATCAGCAGGCCTCCCGCTCCATTTCCCCATTTGCCATAACTTTGCACGTTATCTTGGTGGAAGCACCCTAAGACCATCTGGGCCCTTCAGTGCTACTTAACAGTGAATCATATCGCAACGCACCACACTGGTTTTGGGGTTGTCCAGCCTGTCCAGATCATGATGCAGCTCCCTGATTTCTTTCCCAAAGCAAGGAAGAGACAGGGAGAATAGAGCAGAGATGCTGTGACCTAGCTGGAATGTTCACTTGGACTCAGGAGACTGGAAACGTTTCCAGGTCATGCAATTTGGGAATAGCAAGACCTATTATATAATTAATTACTTTATTATTTCATGTTTTGAATTTTTTTCCACTTGAAAAGTAAATCACAAAGAAAAATGGCTATGGTCTATGCACGAGACAAAAAAGAGGCAGCACAGTGTTTATAGAAACCAAACACTTTTTGCCTCATTGGTTTGTCTTGTAAAGCTTATTGAACCGAAAACAACACATGTAACAAGGTAATATTAAAAGCTAATCATTTGTGGGCACTGCGAGTGGAACTGCCCGAGCATGTAATGGGATCGTTAGGAAACCCCAGCACCTTTGTACAGGGCGACGGGGCCTTGTGAGGTCCTGGCTCCGCAGTCTGGAGTAAAGAAGCCTTTTCTCTCCAAGGAACTCTTCTGGGCTTCTTCTGGTCTGCTGGTTATTGTGCCACACCGCTGGTCCGGCAACACAGGCCACACTTTGCTGAGATGGCCAGGAAAAGGTGTTTGGGTGAGATTAAAATCTCCCGTGATTAAGGTTCCTCCTAATGCTGCAATCACATATGGATCCACAGGGCTCAGTCCTTGCCCAAGAGCCTCCCTGGAGCCAGGAGGAGCAGGTCTGATGCTGGGCGTGCTGGACACAAGCGAATGAATATTTTGTCCACAATTTCCAGAATGAATCCTTATAGGTATTTGCAGTAATCACACAGCAAGGAAGGTGTTAAAACCACACCTAGACATAATCTGACTTGATCATTGTGTTCCCTTGAAAGGTAGTTTGACAAGTCAGATGCCAAAACCCAGCTCAGGTTTCTGAGCTGAAAGGTGCTGTGTCCTGGCAGGCTTAAGGCAGTTAATATTTTGTTAACGCCAAGAATTCAGGGCTTAAACATGTCGTATAGGAGGAAGCAGATGAAACATGCAGATTCCTCAGGACCTGCTTCCTTTCTTCAGATACAGGAGGCAGATCAACACCTCAAACAGGAACCTTAAGTAGCCTATTTACAATTCAATAATCAAAATTTAAGGTCAGAACACCCAGAAACTATGATGTTTGATGTAGGAATGCCAATTTGGCAAGTTAAACCTCCCTCTTAATCCTTCACAGTCATTCTACCTTTAAACTCCGTGTAACTAATTGGCAGAGCAATACCACCACACCAGAGGCAGAAGTGGGACAGGTCACGTAGAGTCCACGCTGTACGGCTCCCTTCCTGCCCACAGCGGGCAGCAGCAGGGGCTGCCGGGCAGGGCACTGACCTCCCACTGGAGAAACCAGGTAGGAAGCAAGTTTTCTTTTCCTCCTCCACCACAGACCCCTGTGTGAGGCCTTCAGCAAACAAGTTGCTTATTAGTGTCTCTGTGTCTGAGTCTCCTACTTGTGAAATGAGAACAGCACTTCTCTTTCCAGGAGCACCTTGAGGACAAATGCAGTAAATTCTGAGCTGTTCAGGTTAGAAGGGGGTTTAGATAAGCACCATAAAAGAAACAACCCACTGGGAGAAAGGGGAACAGTCACAGTGAACTCAACTGCTAAAAAAAAAATGTGTAAATTCTTTGCATTGCTGTTTGCTGATTTTACTACATCAGATTTGCTTTTTTGTCTGATGATTTTCTTTGTATCTCAACAAAGACCAATGTGTCATGACCAATTGTACAAAATATAGCTAAGAAAGAAATACAACATGCTCTCACTTTCAAGTTTTTCTTTTCATAAGACTGAAAAGAGCAATGTCCTATTTGCATCTCAGTTTGAGAACTCGTGGTTCACCGTTACCCACAGATGAGAACACAGAAGCCTTTTGGGACAGCCTGGCAATGGAGTGGGAAATCCACCAGGACGCTAGTGTGTAGATACCAGCTTCATAGTATAGAAATAAAAATAGAACACACGAGCTATCAGAGTTTTAAGCTCTATTAACATTACTTTTTCAAATTCAGATGGGAAAATTATGAATGTCAATGTTTTTTAAAGTTATAAAGCAAATGCAAAAATACAACGACTAGAGGAAGTGCAACAGGAGTTACCATTGTTATCTGCTTTCAGAAGCTAAAGAGAAAGATGACACTGGTCTAGTAATTTTCCAGTGCTTTTTCTTTAATTTTCTATGTAGGGCACAGATCTGTGTCATCACTGGTTCTGCCTCTCCCACCTTTTTACAGCTGTATTTTACAGCTGCATTTTAAAGCAGCATTTTACAGGAGCCTAACTTTACTCACTTTAGGACTGACAACCAATGTACACAGCCAGAGAAATCATGAGTCTGAATGGACTGATCCTGTATGTACCAACAATCACTGCAGGACTTGTGTCACTTTGGGTTATTTCCAGGCATTCAGTGAGACAGAAGAAGAGCTAGGACTTCTGTGAAGTGCTTTCTGTGCATATTTTCTGAGCAAGTTCTAACAAAGATTTAGCTTTCTAAAATGTGCACTTTCTCTTTAGTAAGCAACTGAAGCAAACTGTTGCTTCTCTCTGTACCCTTTGAAAGAGAGTCTCCTTAGAGAGCTTATTTACTAGCAGCTACTCCACTGAGGCATCTGAAATACCATGAAATATTTTCTGTGTCTAAGAGTAGGGACCTGCATGGCATCTTAGAATTCCTGCGCTGTAGCTTCACATCAAATAGAGAAGTTTGATGAAAACATTGTTTGGCACCTCTCATCTCATTCCTTGCACTTTAAATTCATTGAAATCAACTCTCTCCCTATGCCCTACCCTACTCCTGTTCTTTGGAGAGTCTAAGCTTGTGTTCTTCAAGGTCATAGGCTTGCGGGACTTTTTGTACAGGGAAGACTGAGATTTATTAGAACCAGCTTGCATATATTGCCTATAATACCTATCACAAGGATTACGTGTTATTCCCCTAGCAGTATTTGCATACAGACATCCCAACAAGCACATACCATTTCTGAGTCACACCTATCTTTTCAGCTCCTTGTATAAAGTAACACAAAATTAACTACCGGCTTTTTTTCCTCTTTTTTTTTTTTTTTCTTGAGAAAATGCAGCTGCTTGTTCTGGTGTGTCCTTCCTCAGATCTTCCTACAGCAAAACTCCTTGCATACTAGTGGAAAATTTCCATTCTTTAATTCCTTTTTAGCTATGAAAGCCATTCCACTGTAAGTTTTCACCTTTATCTCTTCTCTGCCCTTTGTTTGTTTTTGATACTTAAGAGGGAAGTTCGGCCTTTCCTCACTACACAAACAGTTGCCATGCTACACTAATCACACTCTGCTATCTGGACTTCTACAAGTAACTTAAGAGACCTGAGTAGCACCCATCAATCATGATCTTTACACTTTGGGTTTGAACTCAGAGGTTAGATACAAATGCCAACTGAACTCGGACAGCTATTTAAGTGACACCATGTGTGGGATTCATACTCTGTAGGTTGAAATAGGCAAAAAGTTGCTATCTTTCCCCCATCATGTTGCAGACTGCAGCTGTGGCATGCATTGTCTGCGGTGTGCAGTGCACATCCATTGCAGAATGAAGGAGAAACCACACCAAAGATCAGGGCCCATTTGCAGTGTTGTTGTAGCCGACCTTACTCTTCTCACTAACATTCCTGCTGTGTCACACAGAAAAATGCTATACAAAACCAATGCCAACGTAATCGTGCCTTCTCAAGAAATCCTAGCTTTAATTTTATGTCTAGCATCATATCAGCCAAAGTTGCAAAGCAGTTTTTTTGATCCTTTCCAAAGACAGAATTAATAATCAGACTACTGTCATAAATATATTAAGTAACTTTAATGCTGCTTAGCATAAGTCTTTGCTATATACTTCCATCCATATAATCCAGTGTAAATGCTTTTTATACAATATGAAGTATTTTTAAGAGTCTATGGCTCTAGATAAAACATCCACGAAACAAGTTGCAATGCAAATAGAGAATTAGAGAGAAAAAATATATAAAAAAATAATCAGCCAGAGTACAAAATCTTTGGAAGATAAAAATTTCAGAAAACAAAATATATGAAAACATTGCATTGCAGTAATTCAGGATGACAGAGTGGTTCCAGCAGTCGGAGGGGCTGCTACTCACTGCTATGTCATCCATAAGAACCTGTCCTGGGTCAGCAGGGACTGCAGGCCCCACTAGTAGGGGTGGCTGGCTCTCAGAGATCCTTGTACCTGACAAGTCTGATAAAGTAACCTTCATAGCAGACACCCTTGTTGTCTCAAGGAGAATGAGCAGGCCTGGGAATGAAGAAAGTCCTGTCCTCCCTCACCCAACCACTGCTGGTCTCTGCAGAATATGCAGGTGCACTGGCAAGGTGTGGGGAGCAAGTTGTTCTATGAATGACAGGGAGCCTTCATTCTCCCACGATTTGGCACAATTTCACAAGAGCAAAAATTATTTACTAGCATTATAAAAAAAAATTTCACCATCTGCAAAAAGGCATAAGTGTTATGGACCAGACTGCAATGCTATTGTTTAGTTCTGTTAAATTAATTTCCTATGTATAATATCGCATGTCATTATACAACAGGGATATTCAAGAGAGGCTCAATTAAACTTCATTTGTGCCAAAAGCAAACTCCAGTGTGGGCGGATCGCTTTGCATTCCACTGCGTTCAGTAAGATGTCGCACAGGCCTCTGTCCAAATAAAAGCACCTTTACAACACTGCAGGTTTAGAATGCAACAAATAATACACTGCAAGAATTGAGGTCAGATATTATTCACCATTTAGTAACATTCCATTCAAATGATATTGACTCACATAATAAGTAACAAATGCAGCACTTGAAATAACAAAAACAAAGTTGTACTCCAAAGTAAAACAGTGCAAATATTCCTGTTCAACAAAAATATACCATGTATATACACACACAACATAAATGCACTGTTTTGTTTTGCAGTATAAATATATCTGATTAAGCTAAATTCCTAAAGACTAATGAACTATTGACTGATGGTTCCAAACAGTTTCCATCTACTAAGGAATACAGAAAGCTTTAAGGCCCAGATGACGCTAGCTGGATAGGGCTATAAAACAGTATCAGAAGATTTCACCGGATGGATATTTAAAATATTTTCTCTGTACAACAAAGTTAATAATATATATATTAAACTGGTATCACAAAGTCAGCTTGGGCTCTGCTCACGCAAGAAGCAGCACGCAGAAAACCCCAGGGGTCTACATGGAGCCTCAAGGCTCCTCTGCCCATGAGGAATGCACCATAACGCTGCAAAACACCTACGGCCCAACGCCAGGGCTTAACAAGGGGGGAGCTTTCTAGCTGCCTACGCAGTTAATGTGTTTGTCTAGTTTCCATTTTCTTCCTCTTCTGATATAGCACTAGAATTCTGTTATCTGCTAATGACACATCTGTTTATCCCTGAACTCTGTAATACCATACAATTAGTATGCTTCTAATGAATACACAATAAAAGTAAAAATTAGGAAGGGAAGAGATGGAAACTTCTTTTCTGTTAAGAAAATCCTGACAAGGGGTTACTTGCATTTCAGCACTTTAAAACTGATTTTAAGGGAAAAAATAGTCTTTTTGGAATTAGATTACAGTAAAACAGAGAAGTAGCACTTAGTTTGATCTGAAGTGGAACACTCGGGCATTAACCTCTCTTCAGCTGCTATAGCCTCCATCTCCTCAATGCCAGGGCTGTGCTGCAACCGTAACAAACTGCTGTTGCAAAGGCAAAAATCTAGAGGAGCAGCAAGGAAAAAAAGAAGAAAAAAGAAAAAAAAAAGTGAATCATACATTACATTGTTTGACTTTTTTTTTCTATTACAAATGAATACAGAAACACAAATGATTCAAAAGTTACCTCCCCCACCCAAAATGCTTAAGGTAAAGATAGGTTTGGGATCCTCTGAAGTTTTCTTATGAACCTCTGTTATACCCCATGTTACTGCTTTTAACTTGCTTGCTTCAGAAGACATTTTGAAATTGAATATGAAACAGAATGTCTGCATAAATTATAGTAATCATGCATGTACATACACTGTGCATTTCAGTTTTCTCTTATCTGGACTGATCAAACATTAATCTCAGAGTTGTTCCAAGTGAATGTCTTTACCAGCAAACAACTAGGAAGACATCCCTCCGTACATCAGAACTCTTTTAATTGCAGAAATACAGAAACAGCTTCAGCTCTGGCCTCCTTGACCAGATAACCAACTATGAGAACAACTTCCTGAGAAATAAGAAATGCCAGGAAGTTGCTATTGCTCGAGGGCTAAACTGACTACATTTGAACTGCAGGTCATGCCACAGCAAACTCAAATATATAATGTAAACCAGAAGGAAGAAACGATAAACTGAACTGATGAAAAAAGTAGTTTCTTACATCATCCAGTGCTAATGACAGATTCTGTCTCTTAGAACATACAAATTCAATCATAACAGCCTATCTCTTGCTTGTTAATTTGACAATGAAAGTTTTGAATAGATGTTACCCATAGAACTATCACTCATCTAAAACAAACATGCATATTTTTAATTACAGTATACAAAAGTAATTTTAAAAGACAAAACAGTAGCAACGTTTTGGTTTTTTTCCATGTAGATCACAGGATTGTTTTAAAGAAGTATCCAAAGGATTATATATTTTCCTGTATATCCTGACTTTCTAACTTATACTTTTGGAAAAAATGCAAAGACACTAAAGACAACAGTTATCTGATTCACCATTTCCCAACATCTCTTAATCAAAAATACTGAGGCAAGTTACAAAAGAGTCTCCTCCTCCCCTATCTTGTCAGGGATTTGAGGGGCTTGAAGAACTGAATTCTCCCTTGGAAAAATAGTATGGAAGGAGAAAAAGGTCTCTTGGAGTGGCCAGTACCCTGTTGTCATACAAAATGACTGAAGTGACCATATATTCGGTGGGATCTGAACACACTGAACAAGGACTGCAGAGCTACACTTAAGGGTAGAATTTCTGAGACTTGCTTAGCATAAAGCTCTCCCTGAATTCAGGCACAGTTAACAAGACACCATGTCTATCCTTGTGCCATTCGGCCACACAGGGACCAGATGTGCTTGAGTGTGTTATTGGCAAGTGGATAACGGTGAGGCACTCTGCACTTGGAGACTGAGAAGGCCACCTCTCCCCTTCAGGGACTGGTTTGCCAAACCAAAAGGCTTTTCCTCTTGCAGACAGAATGTGAACCTTCCACCTTACATTCATCAGTTTTTATCTTAAGAGGAACTGAAAGTGTTTACTGTGCAAAATTTATCGTGCACTTAGTTTTAAGGACAACAGGTAGCCACAGAAGGTTTTAGAAGCTACTAAGCTTTTAAATACATACATACAGTGATTAAGCTTCCTAATACATACAGTTCCATGAAGTATGCAAGACCCTCTGGGTGGTACAAAAAAATATAATAAAAGCAGTAGTTTCAGTTCTTGAAATTAAACCTACTGGCACACCTTCAACTTGCCCTTCCAGGGTCCAGCAAGGAGAAACCTAGAGCCTGGTCTATTGCCTGACTCAGCTCTGCACACCCACATCACCAGATACAGTGATTCAGTGATGATGCAACTACAGTGAGAAAAATGCAGTTCGAGCTCAGGCTATCAACAAAAGCAGTGCAATCTTTGTCATAAAAGACAACAGGGCCCTTACAGATAACTTTTATGCCTGATGTAGTAAGTACGTATCCGGAGCTTCACAAGGAGCTAGCCAAGGGTTTTTTTTCCCCTCCCCATGGCATGGTCAGGACTATCTAAATGGTATTAAAAAAAACCCCCACACAACTGAAAATTTGAGCACAGAAGCATGAAATTCACACCTGATGCCTTCCTGAAGGCTTAGTTGTTATCTTTTTCTTCTATTCTAGTAACCAACATTGCTGTTACAAAAGATCTCATCTAAAATTTACAAGCTGAACTGATCATATATTTAAGAGTAATGAAGAGTAGCAAGTGAACACCCATCACATTAGCATTAGCTTGTTCCAATATTTTTTGCATGTCACTGTTAGAAACTATTTGCTGCTCTCAAAGATAATCCTTTCTCTCACAGCTCCTTTCTATTCTAGCTTCTCCTTTCTATTCTAGCTTGCTGTTAAGCTCCCAAGCTGAATGGTTGGCTACAAGGGCTTACAACAGACTTCCGTTCCCCAGATACAAATATATGAAATACATACCGAGGCTGCTATGCTTATGTTATATTCATGATCAGCTAGAATCTTCTCTTGTGTGGTGGAATTGAATTTGCGGGGAAAATGATGCAGAGATGTAGTTGCTGCTTGCAGTAGAAAAGCTCCAAAATAAAAGACAAAAGTAGTCCCATGGAAAAGAAAATCCTGAAAAGCAAATAAACAGAATCAGTCTGGGCTACAATACATACTTAATTCTTCTGGTCTCAGTACAAATGAAACCCAACATGGAAACATGAAATGAGCAGTGATAACAATAACTTTAGATAAGCAGTGTTAAATGCATCCTAGAGCTTAACCTGGACATGTTTTCACAGCTGCTTGCCATTATAAGCAACTCACTAACATAATTAATGGCAAAGGGAAACTCTTCCTCTCCCCAAACCCCATATTCTTTCAAATTAAGAGGCACATACTCATCTATATGTATATATGCTGTCCTTTTAGATCACTTCAAAGCTATTAGAGCTTACAGAACTCTCCCTCCATACAGCTTATTTTTTTATCTAGAGGGACATACAGACCAACTTTATCATAACTTAAGAAGTACAATATAAGCTTGCAGTCCCCCAAATCCCTCCTCAGCTATAACCTAAGCTCCAGAAGTACAACCTCCACACTTGAATTTTGCTTCTGTAAATACCCAGGAACACCTCAACCTTGACACAGCTGAAATTTACTTCCTGATACAATCAGAATCCAAGAACTGGGGCATTTCCTCAACTCTCTCTGACTTGGCTCCACCCAAAATACAGTAGTTTGGAAGTACCTCATGATACTGTGAAATAAAATGCCTGTGACTTCAGAGAACAACAGTTAGGATTTACTTTAAGTATGCACGTCTCTTGGCTTTCTCTAGGCAATTCCCTCCTGTGTGGCAAATCCTAGATGAAGACAATTTCTGGATTCTATTACTGGAGCACATGAAAAAGCAGCTCAGGTACCCAAATCTTTTTGCATGTTGTATTTCAAAGTCCAGTATTCCACACAGTAAGATCCAAGATATGTTCCAGTACAGTTTTAAAATGTCTAAAATATTCTTTCAACATCTGCTGCTGAGTCTGCAAAGCTGACGTTTGCACTGCACTCAGTTCCCAATTCCATACATCATACACTAGGTGCTTATACCTATGCAGGCCTGCAAAAGCCAGAGGCACAATTTTTAAAATCATACACAACTATATGTGGTTTTTTATGATATCCACATTACATAGTCTGTCCCCAGCAGTAACTAATTCTTTGTGCACTTTTAATTCCCTTGAGTGCAATGCACTACCAGTATGCCAAGAGTGAGAACCCCGGGTGCACCATGGGCGAGCCCATCACGACAGCAGACAGCATTCATACCCACCAGAGATTACTGTGCAACACCCTCACCTACTGACCGTCTCACAGCAAAATGAGAATGTACTGCGTTTCCTTGTTTAGAGAACTGTTTCTTCACAGGCGTGAGATTTTACTTTTACTGCAAGAATTTTCTTTTCAAACTCATCAGTTGTTCCATATTTCCACTTAGATCAGGAAAAAAATCTTCTCTTAAGAATCATTTGATCATTTGAGGCTAGTTCACACCATGTACTGCTTTTCTTAGTAACTGCCAATTACCGGGAATCTAAGTTTTGGCAAACCAGCTGCAGTAATTCCCAACTTCTGTCTTTCCATCCTGGGTCGTTGAGGTTCTTCTTCTATTTTTTTAAAAACAACTACTTCCTCTGGGAGTACTGCCAGGAGGCCCCATGGAAATCAACAGAACCGAGAGGGGGTTAGAGGGTGGCTTCCAGACATAGCGAAAAGAGGTAGAAAGCCTTCATGTGCTAGGCTTGCCAGATCTCAAGCCATAAGACACATTCCCTCACTATCCATCTCTGCTGTGATGTCTGTACCTCATTGCAAAAACCAGTAGAGACCTACTCCAGCATGACAGTGCCGAAGCACAGGAGAAGCTGCAGTGCTCTCCTACAGCTAGGGGAGGCACATCTCCCCATCAGACACTTACTGTTGTGGCTTCTCCCATCACTGGAGCTGGCAGACAGACACAGACATCCTTCATGCCGCCACCTACGCACGTCAGACTGCATGCAGGTGTGTGCCCCCCATGTGACAAACACTGGGCCTCCCACCATGGCCTGACATACCCATTTCACAGTACGGCATTCCAGCAGGCTGGAAGGTCTGCGTAAACCCACGGGTGATCAAGGACACGCATCATTCTTGGGCTGCCAAATACCTAGTGTGCAACTATGTCAGTGTCATCAGCTGTACACTCTGCCACCACCACTCATGAAGGAGCACAAATAGCTCCATGAGGAAAACAGTGCTGACTGCACACAGGAGAGGTATTTTCAGAAGACAAACTCTTTCATTTCCTTTGTTCTCCTGCCAAAGCCTCTAATTTCCTTCTCCTGGCAGCAATTACAGCAAAGTTGTGTAGCATCAGTAGGGTTTCGTGTTCATGTGGTGATGGTTTCTGTGACCAAAAACCCCCAGATCTTATGAGGAAGGATTTTTTGATTTTTAGTGACTGTTAGCACGGGGTCTACTTCTCCCTTGCTTCCACACTTGTATAATCATTGAAACCTCATACAAAGTGTATGTAAAACATAACCAGATCTGCATGATATGTTAGTTCACATCCAATTTTGTAAATGAGCATGTTGTGAGTCAGGCCGTAAAGGACAGTATTTGTCATACCATCTGGCTAAATACAGTGATGTATCTCCATAAGGTCCACATTTCCCCCCATCTTTTCACTCTGTACCATCTTATTTTTTAAGTATCTGTACTGGAGTCAAGGGAGCTACTTATGACATTAAGTTTTACTAACTGCAGGGCTGTCAGAATCCCATGCTATTTTTCAAAATTTCATTTAAACTCTTGGAATCTACATTTGTTCATGAATCTCTAAATGAAGCTATAATGCTCCAGTATAACTAAGCCATGACTCTTCCCATTTTTGACATAATCTAATGACCTGTAGCTTCTGAGTTATATTGTAAATTTAATTTATAAAATAGCAAACCCCACATATTTATCTAAATACATGCCAGCCTAAAACAAACAGGTATACATTTTTATTTTATAGCAATAAAAATAGTTTTAGTGTTTCTAGTAATTATTTATTTGCAACGGAAGGTAAAAAATCCTTGTGAAGTGCTGCTAAAGAGTTTACTGCCAAGAAGTTAGAGAACATTTGGGTACCTGAAAATAGTGGTCAAATGATCTACCTAGTATCATTTTTGTTGACAGCTGGAAGGGGATGGATTTCAGCTACCACGTTAGAGAGAAAAAAATTCACTCTACATTTATTTAAGATGTTAACTTAGTTATGATGGCTTTTTACATTAAGTTACAGAGCCCCACAGATACAGCTTTTATACAAGTCATGTAGCAATTTCCTGACATGGGAAGTTTTTCAGTAATTTATCATATACAAGGGGTCAAAATTAACAGTACAACAAATCACTGCCAGCATCAAGTAGCCAATGTGTAAGACATGTTTACACAGTTGTTGTAGGATGAACGTTTGTTTAGCATTTTCAATCGATAAAAGGCTATGCCCTCACCCAGCAACTCTTAAATAGATGCATGATTGTAAATTGGCAAACAGTTTCAATGAAACCCAGGACACCATCAATTTACTTAAGTTATGTACATGCTCAAGGGCTTGGTTGCATCACAACTTGTGAGGTTGTCGAAGCGTAAGTCCCTGTAAAGGTGTCTGTAATTGTAACGCATTATTAGCCTAATTACTGCCTGTCTTGTGCTGGAAAGCTGACACTGTGTGTATGTGTCTTCACTACAGAAGTGCTCATGTTTCAATAGACTCTAGTCTGTTACCACTGACAGGCTTTGAAGTTATCAGTTAGATCCCCAAACTCATGAACTCTTTGATTTGCTTTGAATATCTTTTGTTTTAAGGGACTAAAGGTTACGCTGTCTTTGACTGCCTAAGGTCTAACAGACACTCACCAATGTTGCCCTGGCTTTAAGAAATTGACACAAAAATCAGCAGAAGACTTCCTTAGGAACTGGAGGAGACTTCCTGGGTGCTTTAATCCAGCCACTGCAATCTCAGACAACCGGCATCACACAATGTGTTGCAAAGGAAGTGATACATTTGCAAACATTAGATGTATCTTTCTATCTCTCATTATTCACAGAGTGTTACTACCACTTCTCTAACAGTCAGAAAGCGTTTTCCGATTTCCAGTCTGCAATTATTTCTAGCCATTTAAACCAATTTGTTGTCATGCCTTGTTAAACTAGTCCTCTTCCTGCCATTCGTGCATTTTATGTGTTCATAGAGGACAAGTATTCTCCTTCCATCAGTTTCAAAAGCTGGGCTCTTTCAGCCTCCATCATCAAACAGGTCCTACTCTTTCTTTTTACATCTTTGAATTCCTCTGTTTTGAGAAACTTTTTGCTAAAACAGAAGGCTGGGCATTAAGCCTTAGGATCTCATGACATGATTTGCAGTTTATAAAACAAACAGAATCTTTAAATAAAGAAAAAAAAAAAATCTTACCATCTGGTTCCAGTTGACAGCAATTCTATTTGCATAACCGAAGAGGAACACACAGAGGAACACAATGGACAGGAACCACGCAGTCACCGCTACAAACATCACCCATCCCTGCAGCAGCGGCAGTGGAATTCGGGTAGAAGCTACCAAAATCCAGACTATTGTTCCAAACAGCTGCAAGGAAAGGAATATATATGATAAACTGAAATGTAACTTTTATTCTGTCCTTTTTGCCAAAGAACTAATATTACACATCAACATGTCCTCAGATTACTTTTAGGAATCAAGAGGAAACACTTCAAAAGTACTCAGAGAGCCCAAGTGCAGTTCTCAGAAACAATAAGCACTAGTGGCAGTAAGAGAAGCCACTCTGAAATTCTTAAAAGCTCTTAAAATAGTCTTGAAAATGGGATTTTCAAACACAGGTGACTTGTGTGCTCAGAATTTTACCCTTACTCCCGTTTTGAGCGAAATGTAAGATGTGAAAACATGGTTCACAAGCACACATTTATATATGTAATCTCTCTACATACACTAAAGTTAGCATGAGAAAGGTGTACATAAGATTTGGATTCAATCTCATACTGTTTAGTTTTGTAGTCCTAATCAGATGAGATACAGAAAAGAGAAGAAACTGCATCCTCTTTTCCAATACATTTTTAATAAAAAGCTGAAAGAGAACACATAAAGCAATAAAGCAAAAGAGAAAACTGGAATACAGAACAAGGTGAATTGCAAGTCATGTTGTAATGACTAGAAAAACAAACAGCTTTCCAGAATTATCATAACCTGCGTATGCATTCAGCGCCACCAATTTTCTGTTCAGCATCCTGATTGCAGTGCATGAGTGGTGGGAATGCTCTGCTATGACGGGCTGATGGAGAATTTACATACTCTAAGGCTTGCCTGGTTTAATCAGCTCTTGGTCTAATAAAGGGTACTATTTTTCCCTGCATATCCTGCCTCTTTATAAAAAAGGATAACTGGAGAAAACCATAATTGCCATCTGAAGTATGCAAATTTACAAAAAAAGGGTTTAATATCATAATCCAACCTGCTGTGTAGTGACAGCTACAATCAATTTCCAAGCAAGGTACTTCTTTCCTGTTTAAATCCTAAAGATTTACAACTACAAAGTTGTAAAGAGGTTACATTTTCAGCTTTGGAGAACTTTGAGTAAAGGTTGGATCAAAGATACCTTTAAAAGGTACCTGCTGTAAAACTACTTGGCTCCTCTCGTGCTACATTGCAGCAGCATGTACATAAAGATGCATTGCTAGTCTCAGTTCAGAGCTCCCAAGGGTTTATGTATTAGCCTTCAAGTTGTTCTCTAGATTTCCTTTTTTAGCTGCTGTGAAGAACCAAACTTTCTCTAGTCTTGCAAGACTGCAGGTGCAAGTCTGTTACTCAGAGACCATAGTGATGGGCACTGAGGAAGCAGAAGGGACAGCAGAAAGTGTCTGTTAAACAAAAAGCAGAGACACATCAAATACCTTCAGTATTTTGAATGTGCAATCTTGCAGGCTTCTTTAAAAATAGACCTGGAAATCCAGCATAGAGACTGCTAATCTCTGCACCCACTGTCGTGCCATTGCCTCACACTACACCTGTCCACTGCAGCTCGGATGTCAGATGTATAATAGGTTGGTCAACCTAATTAACCTTTTGTCCCTCCTGACTGTGGGCCTGATTTAGGGCCTGAACTTGTCCTCTGTGGTCTTTGCTTGGGTGCAGTTTTCCAGCTGGTGGGGTGGGATCCACCTCACAGACCGGGACCTGGGCAGCGGTCAGCTCCAACACTAAAACCAACCAATATGAATAAAAAACAGACTTACAACACATCCACACAGGCAAAAAAAAACCCAAAAAACCAACAACCAAACAGCCTAACTCTCCACTGTGGGTTTTTGGATCTGGGACTCTGCGGCTCAGAGTCCTCAACAGGTGAAACAACCCCCGGTGAGACCCATCTCCAGGGGCCTCTCGGTGCCGCCGCCCGGCCCGAGGGCCGCAAACAGGCCGGAGGGAGCGGGGATGGGTCCCCCCTGCCCTTCCCGGCACAGCCCCGCCACCCAGGCACCGGAGCGGGGCGGCCCGGGAGCTCCCCCGCTGCCACCGCCTCAGCCGCCCGCACCTTCCCCGCTCACAAAATGGCAGGTGAGGAGTGCGGGCGACGCGGGGCTGCTGCTTAGCCATCTCCGGGCAGAGGCACGTCGTCATGTCCCCCCTGCCCCGGGTCCCGGCACCGCGAGAAGGAGACGGGCAGCGGAGCCGCGGCGGGGCGCTGAGGGGAGGGAGAAGCGCGGGAAGGCCGGTGGCCGCTCGTCCCGCCCCCCCTTTCCCCCCGCCCGCACTCACGATCTCCAGGAAGATGACGGCTCCCGAGTAGGTGCGCAGGATCTCCAGGCCGGAGGGCAAAGTGACCCGGGGCTGCGGGAAGTAGGCGGCGGGGTTGGGAGGCGGCGGCATGGACGAGGCTCCCCTGGGCAACATGTTGCTGTAGCGGCGGCTGCCGAGCGCGGCGGGAACGGCCGAGCGGCGGCCAGGTGGGCGAGGAGGGGGAGGTGGCGTCGGAGGAGGAGGAGGAGGAGGAGGAGGAGGAGGAGGAGGAGGGAGCAGGTGCGGGCGGGCCTGTGCGCGCCGCCCCGGCCGCCTACCTCCTCCCGCCCCAGAGCCGGGCCCGCCCCGCCGCCTCCTCTCTCTCCCCTCCCTCCCCTCGTCCAGGCCTGGGCAGGCGGCCCCGGGGTGCCAGGGACCGGCCCGGCCACCCTTCACCTCACCCAGCGGGAGGCGGCGGCGGCGAGACGGGCTGGAGGGCCCCGGTCCCCCGAGGAGCCGGGCCGTGGCCGGCCGGTGGCTTTCGGCTTCCCCCGGAGCGCTGTGTCGGCAGTGGGGTGCAGCGCTCCTCCTTCACAAGCTCCAGCCAGACTTAGGGCGTCGTTTCTTAATGTCAGTTCGCTGAAAGGTTGTGATTTATCTTCTTACTGAGATTCTGGAGCGGGTCCAGAGAAGGGCAATGGAGCTGGTGAGGGGTCTGGAGCACAAGGGTTATGAGGAGCGGCTGAGGGAGCTGGGGGTGTTCAGCATGGAGAAAAGGAGGCTGAAGGGAGACCTTATCACTCACTCTCTACAACTACCTGAAAGGAGGCTGCAGCCAGGTGGGGGTCAGTCTCCCAAGTTACAGGCAATGGAACAAGAGGAAGCGGCCTCAGGTTGTGCCAGGGGAGGTTTAGATTGGATATTAGAAAAAAAAATCTTCACCAAAAGCACTCTCAAGCATTGGAACAGGCTGTCCAGGGAAGTGGAATCACCACCCTTGGAGGTATTTAAAAGATGTGTAGACGTGGTGCTTAGGGATGTGGTTTAGTGGTGGTTTTGTCAGTGTTAGGTTGATGGTTGGACTTGATGACCTGAAAGGTCCATTCCAACCTACACAGTTCTATGATTCTGGTTACAGATATTTGAGGCTTCCAAATTACAAGGTTGCACTTTTTTTTTTTTTCCCTATTTTAAAAGGAATCTACTAGGTTGTCCATTCAAAATACCAAAAACATTTAATGTGTATCTTCTTTTCATTTAATCTGACTCAACCATGCATATCTACTTAAAAATAATAGAAAACGTTTATTTGATGTAAATGTTTTGGGTAGGTGAGGGTCTAGAAACATATGTGTTCATCAGACCAATTACAATACATTTTCTCACACTTCTTAGTGTAAATACCTTCTCTGGATGAAGGATGTGGCATCATCCAGCATTTTTGTTATTTTTCCTTACGTGGCTTAGGATGGGGTGTCCTGTCACTGCGATGACGAAGCGCTGTTCCAGCCCATGTGATCCCATGCACTCTTTCCAGGTGTTTATCCTCAACGATTTTAAAGATTACATTTAAAGAAGGTTTCATGCAATTGTATGCAGCTGCTCCGGAGGCTGAACCAGCTACAGCGTTAACACTGTATTCCTTTATTTTTAGTTGTGTGATGTCTCTCAGTTCTGTTTTGATGATGACAAGAAACATCCCAGCCTGAGACGTCTGTCATCCCTGCCCCAATCCGAGCTCTAGGTGGGGAGCAGCTGGCTCCTCTAAACACAATACATCTGTGTTTCCAGCACACCTCATGCACACATAGGTTTGGGACACTTCTAAAATGAAATAATAGCCTCTTAGCTTTCAAATCATGGCTGCTCAAGGGTTACCTGGTTTGCCCAAACCATAACAAAGGAGGAAGAAGCCAGAGTTTGTATTCTTTCTTGTGCTCTCTCCTCATCCCTACACCCTTTGAAGCTGAATGAACTCTTAAGAAGTGGGAGATGTGCAATCCATCCTCCCCTCTTTTCTGAGTGCTTTACCCCATCAGTTATCAAATAAGAAGATGGATACCTCTTATTCCTCCTCTAAACCTATTTTAAAAGTGAACCTTGTGCCCCATCCATTTATCTTCAGGGAAGGGCTCCAGGGCCTGGAAGGGAATGGGATTCAGGCTAAGTGATTAGGTGTAGGCGGTTCGTTCTTGGGGTTGTATTCTGAAGACCATATGTCCAATTAACTTCACAGTCTGGCTCTAAATCTGTTGTGACTGCCCTGTAGCGGAAGAAATCTGAGTGGGTGGAAAGCTGGGTTGATCAGTTTATGATTTGGAACAAGAAATGTGATTATCCTTATCTTATACAAAGGAACTACAAATAATACTTGGTCATAAACATTTCCAGTTTTATTATCCAGCCATGCAATTAATCTGTGTGAACTTCAGCAGCAGTGGATTTTACAGATGATTACATACCACGTACAGTCATCTTTTCTTGCTTGTAAATACCATTCCTTTTAACCTGTACATTCCTCTTAACACTGATTCTCTTGAATTTTAGGAGGTTTTCACAGTAAATTCTAAGTTTCAGTGTTAGATGTATGTATATACAAATAGTCTTAAGATAGGTTTATGGCAATACTTTTTCCTAAATCCTAATTGTTTAAATAAAAGTAGCTTTTAAAATTATTTTCATTGGTAGGATTTGCTTCAATACCATGTGCGATTCTTCATATACTGTTTCAATCTTTAAAAATCTGGATTCCTTCAGAGATTGGTATCAGGATTGCATTTTTAAGTTTCCATGGCAAAAGCACATGTTTGTGCTAGACTGTTTGAATAGCATTTTAATGTAAAAAACTGCATCTTGGCACGTTACAGGGTACACTAACAATGCTGCTTCAAGTCCACCAGAGTCCACCAAGACAGAAGTGTATTGATTCACTGTACATGGAAAGGTCTGTCTATACAAGCGAAAGGACTAAAAAACTCTCTTAAATGACTACTACATAAAGTTCAAACTTTTTCCTCTTCATGTTCTTACACTTATGGCAACCTAACATAAAGTTGGCATTGTCACAGAACTGCAAAACCAGGTGATACCATTGTTAGGTGATAAAAATTACCGATGATTTAAATTCCAAGTATAGTGATGTAATATGTGCATATCTTTAATATATATTAGAAATTAAAATATGTGGTTCTAAATGTTGTAATTTTCCCCTTCCTCCAAGAGACCAATCATTAGAAAAATGCGTTAAATAATGAAAATCTATAGTTATCTATTAGCCATTACCTATAAACTCTAGGGATTAGAAGAGATAAATGAATATTTTGAAAAAACATAGACATACATCATGCTGGATATAAAAACTACTTATATATAGGACTGCTGTCCTATGGAGGAAGATTCAGACTACTTTTTGTGATGTATAGCATGACACTTCGGGAAGAGCTGAATATTTTATGGATACTAGAGTACCAGGTGAAAGTATCGTAAATATAAGAATACGTGGTCCCTAATACCTTCTCTGAGTGTGTTACCAGAAGCATCCCTGAAAGCAGATGTAACTCTGATCATCTCATGTCTGGTGTTGCAGCATACCCAAGGGTGTTCTGTAAAAATGACCAAAGAGGTGAAAAGTTTAAAAACAATAAATGACAGTAACCCTATTCTCTACCTATGTGGCTCTGTTTACTCACAGTCAGATCTGCGCAAACAGATCTCCCTAAGACAGAGCAGAGCTCAGCAAGGCTTTTCTTATGGTATCAGGATCTCCTTCTTTCTTCCTGTTACTTTCTTGATACAGAAGAATTTACTCCAAAAAGCCTTATGTGTTTTTTTAGCTTTGCAAAGCTGCTCTTTCTTAAGACTCCTTTAATCCTGTAGTTAGTTTATATATCAAAAATAGAAAGCCCAAAGTTGATTATATAAAATGTAGACTGTTGTTTATGAGTGAATTAATTCAACACGCTCCTGGAAATTGCATGTAGGATTCTCATCTCATACTGGTTCAAACTCAGATGTCATTCCCCTTTAGCCAGTGAAATTAAATAGGCATAAACTGGTTTGCATAAGATCAATGATAAGGAAACCCTGTAGTGTCATTTGTATAGTCATTTGTATTTACTCAGGGGTAACAGAATTCTAGTGTCATGGTTGGACCAGTGCATGTTACTAATTAGTGTGCAAATACCACCACACTGTTGAGGTTTCCTGGGAGGCAGCAAGACAGTTTTTATTTTAACAGGCTGGGCCAGGCTTTTGATTGCATACTGCCCCTTTTTGCATCATCAAACTAAGGGAAAAATAACTGTTGAAATCACTCACTCGATCCAGTTAAACCGAGCTTGGGATGCCTGCCAGAAAGAAGAGAGGCGGATAAATGGGCCACCTATTTGGTCCACCAGTCCCAGGGATGGCTGGTTACCAAATTGGTCCCCAGAGCAGCTTGAAGCGGTCTCAGAGCTGCTCTGTGGAGTGATTTCTGGCTGGCGTTACCCTGTGGTGGTACTCTGGATGTGGCCTCTTCCCACAGAAGTGTCTTCTGTGTCTAGAGCTGTGAAAGGAAAGGCATTGACCTCGTCGCTTTGGCTCCCCACGGTCCCAGGGTTCCTTTTAAAGTCAGGTGTCCTTAGCTGGCCAGTTAAGGGAGTTTGAGGGTCCTTTCATGCAGGCACCATGCAGCTGAGAGGCTGGCATCAAGTCAGAGACCCTTCTTGGCAGAGCAGGCTGGTGTTACTGAGAACAGAATAAGGTCTCTGATCCATCCCGATAACGTCATTTCCATGTTCCTAAGGATGCCAACACTTCATTTGTTTGACTTGGTGCCACTGCAGTTCTCTAACAAGGTACCAGGCTGTGTAACGTGCAGTCAATGGGTCAAATTGCCTTTCATTTACAGCAAGAACTTCCTCTTACATGCGTTAAGGTGCAGCAAAGATCACAGCAGAGAGGGGGATCCTGAACTCACATGGTGCAGGAAGCTGGGTGGGTAGGGAGGGATGGGATAGAGCAGAGCAAAGTCACCAAGTGGGAATATATTGCAAGAAGTGAATGTGCTGCTCTTGGTATAGCTGTGCCAGCAGGAAAAATGGGTTGCATGGATCCCCCCCATTGGGGAATGGGAAAGTCTTGGCAGTACAGACTGGAGTGTAACGTTCTTGCAGGTGAGGGGTAAGTGGCACTGCTTGTTTAAGACAAAATTGCACAGGAAAGGAGGTAGACTTGCACAGCAGCAATACTTACTGTTTTTTCTCCCCTGTCCCCCTCCTGCTCCATGGTGTAGGAGGGGAACAGTTCAGCTGGTTGCAGAGGAACCCAAATTCAGCAGCACAGGCAGGAGGACCTGCTCTCCAAGCGCTGCCAAGGCAGGATGCAGCACAGCACCCTGCTGTGAATACTGCTGGTAGCAGGAGCTCTTCTCACTTTGTCATCAGCCAAGGCTCGATGTACTAATCTTTAATCCTAAGGCATTGGCCTCCGATCTTATCTCTTGCTGGTCAGGAGTATGCATCTAGTGTTTTGATGAACTACCAGTGCTGACAGGGAGTCACTTTTTTTCCTCCTTTGCAGTTTGTTTGCTCTTGGGGGACTGTTTGCTTTATTGAGCGAATTCCTGGCTGAAAATTCAATAGAAGGCAAAGGATAATTAGGCAAAAGACAGTGATGGCTTCATTTTGTGATGAACGAATTCAGGAAGAAGAAGCAGGGAGACAAATTAAGATATGCTTGTATACAAATACTCTGTTATGTTTTGAAGTAGCATAAAACCACTGTTGCAAAAGGAGCAAGCCTGTAGATTTCAAAGCACTGAGTTGTAAATTCAGTTATAAATAAAAAAGGATTTATCTTAGTGTTAAAATGTATAAACATAATTCGTCCTTATCTGATGGCTGTTAGTAGGATGGTAAAGAGCTATTTGAATTTAAGTATAGGCATCATTAAGTGAAATCATAAGTAGCCTCTGTATATTTGTAGTTAGTTTCTGTTTGCTTACAATAGCAGGGTGTTATTTTACTGGCATCTGTTGCTACTCACAGGAACTACTGGAGTTACGAGGCTGAAAGGGAGCTCTTCAACAACCGCAACGCTGGCAGGGCAGACCTGTAATCCTTTTACTGTGCTTCATCTCAGAACTGTCTTTGACCCCAGCCCCTAAGAGTCTTGTGCCTCTGGTGTTTATGAGCTTTCTCCTGGTGGTTCAAGCTGCACATAAGCCGGTGTAACTTACTGCCAAATGCTGCCAAATGCAGTGGTCCTGTTCCCCCAGCCGTGGTTTCCCCCCCCACCTCCTTTGCATCAGGGCTAGTGAAAGTGAGGGTATAGAGACAGAATGGATCAGACCAAGGCATAACTGTTCCTTTTTTCTCTTTGACTGATTAGGCTTGTGCTGAAATTAATAAATTTTCAGTACTAACAGATAAGTTTAAAAATAAACACAAAACTTAGGAGCCAGATACACTGCCATGTTCTATCTTCTTTATGGAATGTACAGTACATGGACTTTATTTCTCTTCTAAGATGATATATGGAAACAATTAATCTGATTTTTCTTTTAGATAGAAATGCTGACATAGCCTGTAGAAGCCTTCACATGGTGTGAGCTGTCCTTCTGCACCTGTAGACACCATGTGCTGCTGTGCCCATATTAACTAAAGGGAAAAATCAGATCATCACAGTGATCTGTTTATACTGAAAGAATATTGATTTCTATATGAAATTCAAATTGTTCATAAAAAGGTGTTTGAATGTTCTTATGTACAGGTGATTTTAGGGAAATTAGTATCTGGAATGTATTTTATTGAGTCAAGTTCACAGTGCTTTACATCCTGGCAAAATCCAAGGGTCTCAGAAGAGATGAATAAATCAGATCAATAAAGAGATCAATAAATCAGCATTTATCTAATTTTTTACGGGGGGGGGGGAAGGAAAGAATCGGTGGGGAAAGAATCTAATTTTTTATCTAATTTTTTTTGTTACTTAGAGTAAGCACAAAACATGTTCTGTAACCTTGAACTTTAGATCATGAGCTTGTCTGTCCTCTGCAATGATAAACTCCTGTAGGGCACTCAGATGTTCGCAGGAGCTGTATGCCCCATACAGAACACAAACCCTACTTCTAATGCACAATTTTCTCATGTCAGATTGAGAAATGTCACTTGCTGATGTGCTTACATCCTCTGAAAACCAGTCCTGCTACTGATGGCAAGTTCCAAATCATAACTGTTTCTGATTCACCAAGTGCTGAAGCAGCATTAGAAGTTAGTATAATATGTGAGAACAATATTTTTTATTTCAAAAGACCACAAGCTTGAGAAAAGCTGTGGTTTTTCCCACCTGCATAAGGGATTCCCAGTCTGGGGGGGAGGCTGGAGGAATCTTAGCTGCAAATGCAATGAACTGACATGTATTTCTAAACAGGGAATTACTGTGATTATATTTCTCCAGGCCTATCTAAACTACTTAATTCCCACTGAACCCAGCCTCGGGTTCTTTCACAATGTTTTGGTAATTTTAAGCATTTGATCAAGTAGGTTTTGATTCATAGGAAAGCAGGTTTTGATTCATAGGAAAGCAAACAGGCTTGGTGGTGGTTTTTTTTTCCTTTCATAAATCCTAAACCAGTTAAACTGCATTCCTTTAGCCTGGTGTCCTTCATGAAGAAATATTACACACAGTATGTATGCGATTTCTGGACAGAAAACAACCTGTGGTTCTACTAGCATCCTTCAACTTACAAATCATTAAGGAAGGTGAAGCAGTTTGTGCTGTCCTCACATTGTGGCACACTCTGCTAAATTGTGGTTTACACTATGAAAAACAAGTTAAAGACCAACTATCTCGCTTTCCCTTTATGGTTTCAGTGTGACAACCACAGAATTTCCTCAAACAGATAATTTTAATGAATGTTTTAATTCAGCCACAGCTGCTAATTGTTCCTTGTGTTCAAGACTTTGTGCTTTGTTTCCTGACTTCCACTTTTTCATGCCCCTCTTACTTAGTGTGTGTTTTCATCTTTTACTGAAACTAACTCCTTGCAGTGGACTTGCACATTGTTCTCAGAGATGCTGGATGAGGGGAGGGAAAGGGATGATGAATTAGCTACCAGGAACATTTTGTAGTTCATTTGCAGGGAAGTGATTAAAAAATAAAACCAAGTGAACTTAAAACAGCAGCCTCTCTGAAGTTTTAAACAAACTTATTCTTCTACTCTGGAATCAGATTCGGCATGGGACCTTATGTTCACATATCCTCCCGAGTGTTTACACTATGTACCAGTGCATTTCAAAGACTTGCCTTGCTATTTTCTGCCTACCAGTAATTTTGTGGAGCTATTTAACTAGCTTAAATTTTAATCCACAGGTATTTGGAAGAAGGATGAATCAGTGGTGAAAAAACACAGCTCATTAATTTTACATGATAGCAAAAGAATAAATAGGTCAGTATTCTGTGCATTATTTTATCTTTAGTATAGTCTAGTTGCTGTGTAGTAAGTGTTTAGGTGGCACTTTGAAGATGTAATTTGTTGTACAGGACTAATGTTGTCTTCATACACTTCTACATCTAGCCATACTTGGAAAGAAATAATTAACCTTGCTTGAAGTCCTTTTGGGTTTCTGGTGCACAGTGAAAGAAACCAGGGTGGGATTCAGCTGACCAAGTGCCTGTGTGATACCTCTGAGCTACCTGCCTAAATCCCCCACTACAAATAGGAAAGAAATAGCCACCTTTGAGGAACAATTTGTTCCATACTAAAGTGGGTATCTGAAAATAGATCACAGTCACTTGTGCCTGCTTCTTGACTGCAAAGGAAGTTTATGGTGTCTTGGCCTGACATCTACTTTGCAGATAACTAAAGTTAGGCAATAGAAATCCCTGGACCAAACTAGTTCAGTGTTTTCTGCAGTGATTTGGAAGTAAATATAAGGACTGCTAAAAATGAGTCAAATAACAGTCCAGGATGGTTGATTCAAGGGACTGACTCAATGTAAGTTGAAGAGATTGTGTATGCCATATACACATGTACTTGGTTCCAAGCATGTTTGACGTGAAAAACGTGTCAACATGTTTTGATGTGAAAAACAACATGAAAAAATGTTGTTATACTTTTTTCTTCTTTCTCTGTGTTTTTCTTTCTTTCAAAGCCTAGCAGGGTAACTTCCTAGAGCAAACCTATCCAGGCTTGAAGCTGTATCAGTCTGCCCTAGCATCCTTCCAGAGACTTCTGAGCTCCTCAGCCTTTCATGCTGGTCAGGAGTGCGTCTGGGATCTCTAAAGCTGAATCACAGTCTCACGTGATCACAGTATGTAAAGTAAACACAAAGCGAATATAAGACCTTCCTTCCTTCTTGGATCTATGGTGGACACAAAACTCTCTCCAGCCTCCCCCGCACAAAACTGATTGCCTTTGCCAAGAGCCTTCCAGCCCCACAGCAGCAGTCGTTCAGTATCAGTGGCATCCACCTGCATTTTGGGTGCGCAATACTGAATGGCACACTTTACCCCAAACATAATCAACCTTTTTCCTTCCAGGGACATCTTTGCATGTCCCAGTCTGGCTCTTCTGTAGAAAATCTTTATTTTCAGGTTTTTGCTAACTGTATTAGCAAAAAAATGAAAATATCTTTCTCAGGATTGTGTTGTGTTCCTGCACGGTTTTCTACAGCTCCTTCCCCCAGAATTGGTGTTCCAGATGGACCAATGAAGGGCTGAGCTTCTGAGGGTCCCTCTTCAACCTTTTCCCAAATCTCTCCTCTACTTTCCATTTTTTTGCTGACCAGTACAAGCAGCTGTATCTCATTTCCAGCTGTTCTAGTAAGCCTCAGCTGCATTGGAATAGGAACTGACTAATACCCTTTTCCACACACAGAGAAAATTACCCATCCATAATGACTAAAAGGGCATGAATATAGCAACTGATGACAGAATATGCATTGTGACATCTCTGTTACGAATCAGATCCTTGTGTGTTGGGAGGAACCACGGCCTGAATCCTCAGAAGTTAATGAGGATGATACATCATGGAAGAACTGAGGATGATAAGCAAGGATGCTTATCTTTATTCCATAACCTTCCCTCCTCTGCTTCCCAAACTTTCATGGCTACTTGGATAGTTTGGATGTAGAGTTCTGCTATTATTGTCTTATTTTCACTTTTATGAGAGTCTTGTATAGCATGGCATGCACAGTCTCTACCATCTGTCACACACTGTCCTGTCCAAGGAGAAGACAGTGCAGTGCAGTGGTATACATTCTTTGCTTAAACTTTAATGGGTCTACTGGTATGTGCCTACACTGGAAAATGTTCATATCTGAGAAAGCAAGAATAGAAAAAGCATGCCTTTCGCCAGCAAAGGCTTGTAATTGTCCTTGGTTTTGCAGAAAATGTATTTTTACTTCTTCAGGTCCTGAAAAAGCACTCTCTTGCATATGTGAACTTGAAGAAAGCTCTGGGGTTCCTGAGCCATTGATTTAAGATTTCTTTTTGGATCTACTGACAACCTTTGACAGGCTTTAAAGCTTTTTCAAGACCTAGAAACTGGCTCACAGTGGGACATAAATTCCTCAGTTCACATGCTAAGCATCCGCCAACTCTGTATTCATATTTTTCTGCACAGTTTTCCTTAATCTTCTACTGACTGACTGATCATCATTGTTGCTCCTTCCACCCTCCACATGGTAGAGTGCCCCACGTGCTCAGGGAATGTTGTGGGGCAACTGATATAAAGACTCCTATTGTATGACGTTGGGAAAATTAGCATCTCTTGCTAGACAGTTCACTGCTGAGAGGTTTATAAGATAGCAAAGGCTTGAAACGTCTAGTCAGGACTAAAAATAAGCAGGGGATTCATGACTGAAACTAATTCCAAAAAGATGTTACTTGCATTTGTTGTACTCTTAGGGACTGAATTATGTCTGAAACAGTAAGACCAAAGTAGTAATTGGCATCTGGCTACTTTAAAAAACCCAAAATACAAAAGCAAAGACAAATGCAGCTTGTATCTGGGTGGAGGGGGAAGATATATACTGAAATTGCACTGCATGAGAAGATCATGGCTCCACAGATGTGCTCATGCTGTATTGCATCATATCAACAAGGAGCTACAGCCCCTTTACTGCCCCAACATCTGTAGATTTACACGTTATTAAGCATTGGAATTCCATGGTATTTAAGCATAGGTGTAGCACTGAGCATGTTAAGGATCTTAGGGATTCAGAACTCAGAAATGCGCGTGATCACACACACTTCCCAGCTGCAGCGATTTTTGTGTAGTTAGCGACTGTGCTTTGGTAGCTGCTGTTTCTGTCTGCAAAACAGGGCGACGCAAGTTCATGGTCCCACCCACTTAATGAAAATCAAGTGAAACTTTTCCTCCCTGTGTTGAAATCTCTGCATGGAGAAACCTTTCCAGGCCAGGAGCGGGTGGAGCCCCGGGCGTCCTGCTCGCAGCAGGTAGGCAGAGAATTTTTCTACCATTTGCAGTTCTACCTTACCACACAAGCATAAAAGCAGCCCAGATTAAGCTATTGCTTCGATCTTGCTCATTCTTTCTTACACATGTTGAGTAGATTATGTATGACTTTAATAAAGAAGAAAAGAGAGAGGAATAAAGAAATGGCAATTCACAGATTTTGTGAATCACCTGTGCAAACATATTAAAGCAAGACAATCTAGAGCAATGCTTTCCAAATAGCCATAAGTTATAACCATAAGTAACCTCTCTCCATGACACATTTACTATTTTTATCATTATACGTAGTGTCAAATTACATCTCTTAATAACCATTTCAGCCAGCTGAACTACAAATACAATTTAAGACTTTATGTGAAACTAAATATATTCTTGTGACTGTGGTCAAGAAAATGTGGCACTCCATTGCTCTCTAGGTGCTAGTTTTATATTTATATATTTATATATTTATATATTTATATATTATATAATATATTATATTTTATATTTTTATTTTTATGTATTTATATATTATATTTTTAATTTTATATTTTTAAAGTTATTGAACAGATTAAATGTAGTGAAAGAAGTGGATCTGCTTAATTTTAAAAAAATATATTCTTAATGGGATATATTGATTCTGTGATCATTTTTATTAGAATTAGTTTAAAAACCCATGAGTATCTGTATCTTATGTGCATTATGGATTGGGGAGAGTAAGAGTTAATACTTGCACTGAGTGAAGTGACAATATTCAGAACATAGGAGGTCATAAAAACCTGGCTCTGCAAGAGCAGGAAGAACTCTGCAGAGCAGGAAGAACACTGAAGTATTCCTGCTGTGACAAAGTAAGATCTTATGCAGCTGTCTTGTGTTCACTGTACATCTACAAGCAGATTTATCTGTAGACTGGCACGGCTGAACAGGGAGCTTGAGTATAGAGGAGATGGGAGCAGGGACAGGCTGCATGGGAAGAATTTAGAAATATTGCTTGAGTGTGTAGAGGTATCCTTGGGAAATCCAAGGCTTAAACGCAGTTGAGACTTGCATGGGAAGCACAACAATCATTGAGAGCAGCCCTGCCGTTCTTGGGGGACCTGGGGGTACTGGTGGATGAAAACCTGGACGTGAGCCGACAATGTGTGCTGGCAGCCCAGAAAGCCAACTGTATCCTGGGCTGCATCAAAAGAAGCCTGGCCAGAGGGTCAAGGGAAGTGATTCTGCCCCTCTACTCTGCTCTGGTGAGATCCCGCCTGGAGTACGGAATCCAGCTCTGGAGTCCTCAGCACAGGAAAGACATAGACTTGTCGAAGGTGGTCCAGAGGAGAGCCACAAAAATGATCAGAGGGATGGAGCACCTCTGCTGTGAAGACAGGCTAAGAGTTGGGGTGTTCAGCCTGGAGAAGAGAAGTCTCCGGGGAGACCCTGTTGCAGCTTTTCAGTACTTAATGGGGGCTTATAAGAAATATGAAGATATTTTTGCAGTGTCTGTAGTGATAGGACAAGGGGTAACGGCTTTAAACTAAAAGAGGGTAGATTCAGACTAGATATAAGAAGGAAATTTTTTTACCCTGAGGGTGGTGAAATTCTGGAACAGGTTGCCCAGAGAGGTGGTAGATACCCCATCCCTGGAAAGATTCAAGGTCAAGTTGGACAGTGCTCTGAGCAGCAACCTGGTCTAGCCACTCTTATCACCTTTGAAAGTTTATGGAGATCATGGAAGGTTCCTAAGGACTGGAAATAGGTAAATTTTGCAGACTTCAAAAAGGCAATCTAGGGAACTATAAGTTTATCAGCATCACTTTGGTTCTCATGGAACTTAATGGAGCAAGTCCTCTTGGAGCACATTTCTGGGCATATGAAGGAAAAGAAGGTGATTGGAAACAATCAGCATGGATCTACCAAGGGTAAATCATGCTTGACCAGCCTGATTGTGTGCTGTGATAAAATGACTGGGTTTGTGGATGAGGGAAGAGCAATGGATGTCATTTATCTCAACTTTAGCAAGGGTTGACAAGAGACACTGTCTCCAACAACATTCTTGCCCCTGTGTTAGGATTTCATAGTCGGGATGGGTAAAAATTGGTTGGATGGTTGGGCTTAGAGGAGGGTGGTTAATGAGCTGTTCTCTCACCAGTGGACAAGCAGCGTGCTGCAGGGGTCTGTATACTGGGACTGTCCTGTTTAATATCTTTACCAACCACCTGAAGGAGGTGATGAAGTCTGCTTTCATCAGGTTTGCAGATGGCACCAAATTGGAGGGAACAGTGAGTATGCTGCTGGGCGGGGCTGCCATTCAGAAGGACGCTGCCATTCGAAGGACCTAGGCAGGCTGGAGGAATGGACCAACAGGAACCTTATGAAATTCAGCAAGCACACACACAAAGTTTCCTTTGGGAATGCCGAGCCCTTGCACCAGTACAGTCTGGTGCTGACTGGTTTTACTGAGAAGGCTCTGTCCTGGCAGACAGCACCTGCCCATTAATCAGGAGTGTGCCCTGGCAGTGAAGGTGGCTAACAGCATCCTGGGCTGAGCCAGAGGAAGCACAGCCAGGAGCTTGAGGGAAAGGATTATCCTCCTGCTCAGCACATGCTAGACCACGTCTAGACGCTGTGTCCTTTTGAGCCCCCCAGTACAGGAAAGGAAGTGAAAAATTGGAGCCAAGTTCAGCCGAGGGCCTGCAAGATGGTTGGAGCCAGAGCCATGTGAGGAGGAGCTAAGGGAACTTGATTTGTTCAGCCTGGAAAAGTGGTGGCTTCAGGTAGACATCATAGCAGTCTTCCAGGACCTATGAGGGAGTCTTCAAGATGACAAAGCCAGTCTCTTCACAGTGGTATAGGTGTGTGGACAAGACACAGCAGGCATAAATTGAAACAAGCAGGGTTCAGACTTGAAATGCTGAAAGAAAAACATGGGAAAGACATACTGTTGGGATTGGGTAAAACGGTTAGGTGCCAAGCTGTAACAGACCATCAATCCTGAATAGTCAGACACCATTTCCTGTGCTCCTGGCTCCATTCATTTCATGTCGAAACCAAAGGTACTTTACCCACCACAGTAAATTTTCATTGGCTAGCAGTGAAACCTGTGATATAGCCCCAATTCTTAATTATATCATGAATACTTTTTTCTGCAAAACACAGCTATAATATTTGAGTTAGTGCAGGCTCAAGCTTGTGTCTGCATGGCATGGTGCAGAGTTGTGTGGACCTACCTGCCAGGTTTCCTGTGCAGGATAGCCTCTTTTATTTGGCTTGGCCTGTCAGTTAGGCTTCTTGGCAGAACTTATTAAGTAGGACCCAGTGCTCCAGGAAGGGGTTGCATGAACACCTGGTCTCACTTATGCCTGGCCAGGTCGAACACCTGTGCTGTGCTCCTCTCTTGCCCCTCTTCTGTAGTTAGCAAAGGAACAGCCACCCCAGGTCTGCTTGTTCCAACTGGTATAACCTTGTCCAAAGTTACATGAATACATAGTGGGTAAAAGACTTGGTTTTGTTTATTTTTTCTGTTTAAGAAAGGTTGAAGCTGGTGTGGTAGGAGAGGTGGAGGATGGAGGAAACAGGCCATTCCCGCCTTTCCATTGCAGAAACCCAATACAGGTTACTCACTTCCCTCAGCCACACAGCCAGAGACTGTGACACTCAAGAGACCAGAGTTTCAATTTAGACATGTATTCCCTGATTTTGTACATGAAAGAAAATGCCTGGTCCAATCTCTAGCAGAGCTTGGTCCCACAATCAAGTATTGCTGCTCTTCCACGTCCTCCCAGCTCCGAGTTTCCTCCTAAAGAAAAATGGTCTGTTCATGATGATTGTAGCATTAAGGACATCTCTGGATTTTGTCAGCCAATGGTATTGGTATGGCCAGAGGGTTCCAGAACTTGGAACCCCAGTCTGGCAAGCACATATAGGTAACTTTTTGGGTCAGGAGTAAAGATAAGGGATGGAGAAGGTATCGGTGTGATTGTGCCTACACAAAGGGATGTTGTTATGCCACTTCTGTAGGACTAGTAAGAGCTAACCTGGTGTGAGTGTGGCTAGCAGCCCTGGGCTTGAACTTCTAAAAGGCATTGCTTTTCCTCAAGAAACTTTGCCTTGAATTAGTCATCAATTTTTTATCATTATCCATTAATGATTCTAAAACCAAAGTGTTTAACTTAATGAGTTTATTACTGTAGATCCTAAAAACGTGTAATTCTGCTTAATTTTGGGGCAATATCATTTCCCAGGAAGGGAACAATTCAGGAGGAATTATGTTGTGCTGAGTGAACCTTTTTGCCCAAATACTCTCATAGCATAGTAGGGGAGCAATGAAAAGAAATGTGGTCCCACCCCTTCATTCACTGGTTTGAATAGTTCCCTGGAGGGTGTGTAGCAACAGAAGTAATTTACTGCTGGTAGCAACAAGTGGTTTTCTGGAGGAACAAGTAGCAAAGAAACTGGATTACAAGAGCGGTTCTGAGTCAGGGAGTCTCCTGGGATGCTGCTGCATTGGTCATTGCTCAAAGATGAGCTTGGAGTCAAACTAACAATGAGCTAAATGGTTTGGAGGATTTTCCTGTTGAGGGTGAGGTTGAGGCAGTATGACTGTTGTCTAGGTTCCATTGCAGTGCTTTGCACAGCAGTAGACAGGAAATTTGAAGCTGACCCTCTGCATTACTAGCTGATAGCATCTCCAGCCCTGCACATACCCAGAGGAAGACTATGTGCAGTTGGTGCTCAAAGTGACCTGCAGGGTACATTGCTGCACTGTGCCTAGTGTCTAGCGTTCTCCTTAACCTCCAGATATCATTCCTTCATTTTTAGTGTCAAGCAGAAATTAAAATCTATAGACCTTCATTGCAGGAGTCCTAGGGTTTGTCCTGACATCTCCTGTTGTGAGGAAGGGTGAACCATGACTAAGAACAGGCTTACTTCTGAAGGCAAAATAGTTGCTGTGTCTTAAGAAAAGATCTCCTTCAGTATTATCAAAGATAGGAAAATGTGATCCATTATGGGCATACTGACACACAGATCCAAGTAGCTGGGCAGTGACAGCAAAGCCTTCATGCTTAACTGCTCATCATTTATGGAGAGTCCTGCTGATGTGCATGACTAAGTTGCTTAACCACACCTGAATCTGCATTCTTGGGGGATAAAGCCTATTCTGTAGCTGCTTTCTGTGTCACAAAGGTGCAGGTGATTTTAGCATTAGACATCAGACTTCACTGGCTACTGAGTTAGGGAGTTAACACGTTCCTACAGTCACTTCTTAAATGAGCAATGCACGTTGTTGCAACTGAGACTACATGTGCCTGTACAGCCTACAGCAATGGTGTTGCTTCCCTTGCACTCTTCTTTTTGTGCTAGAGTTTTCTGTATTTTCTACAGATTTTTGGGGACATCAGAGGCTGGAACTGCTCCATCTATTCTCAAGTTGCCTAAAATCCGCACAGATTTGCATGCAGAAGTGCCTTTGTGAAGTTAATTCCTCACACCTCAGACCAGCCTGATGGACGATGGAGGGGAAGCAGAGGTGACTCCTTCCCTGCACAGCACTCCTTCCCTGTACAAGAGGCAATGTAATTGCATAGCCAAATTAAGAGGGTATAACAACTTCTAAGGTTGAAGTTGTCCCTGCTTTGCACAGAAGATTCCACCAGATGACTTCCAGTGATCCCTTCCAACTTAAAATATTCTATCATTCGAACCAAAGAAGGGTATTTTCAAGAGAAACTACAAATTTCTTCTTCCAGCTCTGAACTGACCAGGGAAATTTCTGGGACTTCATTTACAGCTCAAAGATGAGTGAAGATCATACTCTTTCTATCTGTGGAGTTTGTGAGGCAAATCAGTAAGTAATATACCAGTGAGTTTACTATTTCTGGCGTTAGTGAAATCACATTCACCTCTGTGTGCTCTGAATTTGCCCCTAAATTACACAGACATGCCCACCCAAAATTACACACAGAAATGAAATAAAAATTCACAACTGGCTGGATGCTCCCTGCAGACTTGTGCTGGCTTTATGGTCACTGCCATCTTAACAGTAATTACTCTTGCTCTCGGTGAGGTGAAGGCTGGAGTGAGCTTTGTGCTTTGGTTGTCTGCTCAGTCTACAGTGGATGAATGAGGAGGGGTTGTTTTATGTACAGCAGGTGCCAGGCACGTTCTGTGGCACTTATTTCCTCTTCTTGAGGAATTCACAGACAAAGTAGATGGTGACTTGGCACTCAGAGTCATTCCACTCTCCTGTGCTGAGCATTTCCACACAGTCCTCGTGGCCAGCTGGGTCATGAGGCTCTCCTTCCTTCCAGTTACTGTAGTTCTGCAGTGGGCTGCTGTCTGCATACACAAACTGTCCTTCTTTTTCCATGTCATTTACCCCAATGAAGGCTCGGAAGAGGCCACTGTTGGAGATGTAGTCAGCAATCAGGGCATTGGTTGCCTCATCTTTAGGCATGGCCAGTGTTCCTCCTCTGTCCCTGCAGTGGATCAAGGCTTCTCTGTAATTCTTCTCTTCTTTCACGATGTAGTAGAATTTCTCATCTGTCTCCCTGATACCTGCTATAACTTTAAAGGGGGAAAAAAAAATTGTTCAATGACATATCAACAGATTTTGAAGGTGCTTCTGTTCCAGTATGACAATGAGATGATTTTTACATTAGAATTAATAAAAGGGAGAGAGGAAAAGTATTCCCATCACTGAGTTTGTGATGAATAATGAGAACATGATCAGAGACTGGTGCTACTAATGGGATTGACAAGCACACGTTAGGACAAGAACTATTCAGTCTTGATTGGCACATGTCTCCTGTGACATCTAACTTTTACTTCACGGATTTCTAGTGTTAATCAAATTAAGGCATGCTAACTGGACAAATAGCAATGTCTGACTCTGAATCACTCCCATTGCTTTCTATGTTTTTGAATACAGATTGTGAAAGAATGCCCTGAGATAGAAACACAGGGGTATAGATAGCTTTTCAGGCTCTTTGTATGTAGAGAAAAATCAATATGATTGCTAAATAAGAGAGTCTGAAACACATTTCATTTACTGATACAGACTTAGTTCTAGAAGCCTAGTCCTAGTGGTGGAGCCTTCTGAAAATAATGCTTCCTTGCAGTGGAGGCAGTTTGCACCATCCACCTGCCAGTGCTGTGAGTGAACCTGCCTTCTGGCTTCTTAGAACCCATGTGTTGGTCCCTTGTTACAGGACAACGGTGCTTGCACTGTGGGGAGCACTAAGAGTGCCGTGACTAAAGCCTTCCTGTGCAGCAGAAAGATCAAGGCGTTCCTATTGCTTTTCACCCTCTTTCTAGAGCAGATTGGCACAAACATTTTCCTTTCATTGCCTGAGTGGGTGCTGAGCAGCCGACTGACTGTGCAGAGGTGGTTAGCAAGCTGTGCCTTGTGCTTTTGATGATCCTTTATGTTGTGCTGTTGATCATGTCTATATTATTTTTGCTTTTATTTATCTGCTGTTTATATCCTTACAGGTATAAGACTTTTCTGTGTGTGACCCTCTCTCTGACTCATCTATGGATGCTGCCATAGAGCAGCAATGGTAGAAGAATAGCAACGATAAATGTTACAGGAGCCAAATAGATCACCTCATATGCATAATGATTCTTACCGTTCTTTAGAAACTTGATAGATGTGTTAAGTCGAGCAACATTGATAGTCATTTGTCCAACAACTCTGCGGTATCTTCCACAGTCACAGACCGTGCCTGATGCAATGCAAAGGACAGAGCATGTATCTGTTTAGAAGCATTTGTGCATGTGTGTGTCTGTAGGGTCAGCTATAGCCCACTTCCAAACCTTCTGAAGAGTTGGCCTCCACTTGCGGAGAGCCTGTCTCACCCTGTCCTGCTGGTAAAGTGCTGAATATTTTGGCTCTATACACTCCCTTGATAACTGGCTTAAAAGTCCCTACCTTAAAAAATGCGAACGGAAGAGTTTGCCATCTTCCTTCCACCCATATCAGTGTAGGATTTGCCCATCCTCTGCCCCTCTCATCCTTGATTACGTCTTGCTGCAGAGATGTGGCTTATCATGGTGATCCCTACAGTGTTACAACTGAATGCCAAAGGTCTGCCTTTGTATCTGTAAACAGCACTGGTTCCCTGGCCTTTTCACAGGAACAAGAGCCTCCATGAAACGGGGAACAGCTCTTTTCTCAGTGAAGGTGTTTTGTGAGTATGCACAGAGATGGGACTGGCAAAACTTTGGTAGAAGGATCCTATTAGTGAACTGCTGCATGCAGCTGTGGTACAGCAGAAGTTGATACCAACTCAAATAATCAATAGATTTCAAGCACCGAAGTGTCAGTTTTGTTGGTAAACTGAAATTTGGCTTGGTATGGGGTTTTGTCGTTCCTCTGTTAGGAAAAAAAAAATGGTGCTGATGGTTTCCCATTAAGAACTAAACTGGCATTGCATATGAAATCTCTTAAAAATGAACACAACTGTACATTCAAGGTGGGAAAACATTCAAGGTTATTAGGGCTAAGAAGAACTTTCTGAGTCATCAGATTCAATTCTCCTTCTGTAAGCAAATACATTGCATTCATTTGACAACAAATTATGCTCTGTCTACTGTCACTTATTTTTTGTCCCCATGCTCCTATTAGGAAAATTTTAGAGGACTTCAGTGCTTTGGTACTGAGAAACTTTTATAATTTTCAGTGTAAATATACTACTATCCTGTCTATGTGTTAGTTTTTATGATATCAAACATTGCCCATTATTTTGGGTAACTCTTGTCCGTATTTTGTGTATGTTGGTATATTCATAGGTGTCAGTCCTGTCCCTACCCAAGCCTTCACTTTGCTAAACAAAACTTTTTCAGTCTCTTCTTGTTTGTTTCATCTATTCTCAAATTTGTCCACGGACTTCAAAATGTTATCAAACTCCAGACAAACCAATCCTGAAATCAAAGACCCAGCAGGCTTGACCGTTCTGCAGAGAAGGATGCATAGCATACCTGCTTTTCCCTTTCTTCCAGAAACCCCTGTTAAGCCTTTGGCTCCTTTATCACCTGAATAAAGAGGAAAATACAAGCTCAGATGTCAGACAGTGCACATGTCAGGGGAGCATATTTGAAAAACCTGTTTAAAAACGGTTTAATTAACGGTGTGCTTCTGATGTATTGTACTGGCAGATGTGCCAAGTCAAGCAAACTGTGATTAATTCCGGTGTATGAAAATAAGGAGAACCCTTTAATAACTAACTCACTGATAACACAGGCATCTCATGCACTGCTGGTTCCTGGTACCGTTTGCTTTAAATATAAACTGCACAATGATCCTGAGAGGCTGAAAGCACTCAAGAAATCTGTTGAAGGTGAGACCTGGGTTTTCTCATTGCCTTGCAGGACAGAGCCCTTCCCTGGGTTCAGTAGCTCCATGATGGGACAAGGCACCAAATGAGGCTGATGTGCACTAAGGCACTGAATTCACGTGTGCGGGCAGCAGTTAGCACCTGCATGAAATGAGCAGCGTTTCATTTCAGATACAGTTCACAGAAATGTGACTTATTGTCATCCAGCTGCTTTTCCCTTCTTCTATAAATCATAAAGAATAATAGAAATACTTCTCCAAATGTTGTGCTACTATATAAGTGGAGATGACCAGCTTTTTTAAAAATCTCAGCTGTAATTTGGATCAGGAGATGAGGAGCAGCTGGACTTTATCTGAAATTCATGGTAGCTCTTTCTTTATGAATTAAAACCTTCAGAGGTCAAAAACTGCTAAAGCTTGCTTTGCCTTTTTTTGATGGCCATGTTTTGATGTGCTTTTTCCTTTATATGGTTGTGGGTTTTTAAAAGAAAATAGGAGTTGGCTGTCATTTTAATTTGCTCTGTTTGACAATGCACACTTATAAGCTGAAATTTCAGCGTTGCTTCATTAAGAACTTGAACGTTTAATGGTAGATTTTAACAGTGACCTTTGCTTCTGCAAACATAGAAAATGACAAAAACTAGAAGGGTACAATAAACTGTACATCCAGGTTGAGAGAGAGTTTGATTTAAGGGCTCAGAGCATTGGTTTACTACAGATAAAGATAAGCAATTTGTGGGATTCTTAAATTCTAGTCTCCTTTGGCGGTTGAAGACATCTTAGGAGATAACTATCTGTGTTTGCAGTTGTCTAGGTACTTCTGAAAGTTAGTCCCTCAGGCCAAATTCTTTTGTTTTTCTCTGATACTGAGGCTGGCCAGAAGCCATTAAAGCTTTATTAAAAACATTGGCTTGAGAAGCTCCAAGGAGAGATCATTCCACCCACTCACCCACATGCCTAGATTGATGTGCTGGTTAGAGACCACAGAGTTCCCCTGGGGATGGAGTCCCTGCTCAGCTTTTAAGGCAGGTCTCCTTGTGGCAGAAGTGATATTCTTTCTTAAGTAGCTCTCTAGGAATACTGGAAAGGAATGTCTGAGCCTCTTCTCAGGCAACCAGAGCATAATTTCATGAAATTATTGTCCAGGTAGATTTGGAGTCTGTCCTGATTTGCAAGGAGTATTTGTTCCTCGTTATGCAAGTGCTTTCTTAAAACTCTTAAAATTCTTTCCTTACCTAGCTGTCCTGTGTGTTGCTTGCTCATGTCTCCCACAGCAGTGCAGGTGACAAGGTGTGACATCCTGAGCAGCAGCAGAATATTGACCTAGGCCTTCAGCATCCAAAGCAGAGGCACAAATTTGGCTTTCTCTGTTAGAGCATTCAGAGAATTTAATTCACAAGAGCCAGATTTCTCCCTGCCTCTGTTACCATCAAATATGATGATTTCTTAACTCATAGAGCGTATTATTTCAGCTAAATAAGTATATTGCACATGGGAAATAAAACAAGAATATCTCAGTTAACTCTTATCACCTATCTTTATGCATAACTTGGAGAGCATTGGTCACAGCTGTTATTTGATATTACTCCATACCTGGAACTCTCACAAAACACATATTTACCTTGAGGGAAAAAACAAGAAAATTCCTAGATCAGAGCTTACCTTTTCCACCAATAGGACCAATTTTCCCAAGCATTCCCTGGTCACCAATATCCCCCACAGGTCCTTTGTTTCCTGAGAGAAGAAATAAGAGGAAAAAAGTGTGGATCGTTTCTGTCATTTCTCTCCCAAGGCACTATTTAGGTCTCTACTACTGCTATTTTTCCTGAGCATGGCCAGTCCATATGTGTGGCAAAGCCAAAATTAGTGGAGCCTTGAGGATGACTGGAGGACAGCACAGATCTCTGCTGCTGTAGCATACATCATTGCAGGGCTCTTTGAACTTCCTGTTCAAATGCCCAGAAACATCATGGATTTTTTTACAGAAAATGCAAACTTAAAATCTTTCCTTCCTCCTTTAGGTAAAGTCCTCATGACTTTGCTGGGAATCCTTCCCAAAGCAGGACTGCAAATAGGGAGCTACTAGTTCTGCTGCATGTGCTTTCCCAGTCATCTGACCACCAAAGTAATGGATGCCTTTTTAATTGATTAATAGTTTGTGTTCTGAAATAGCTGGCTAATGATAACAGACCAATTTAGGGAGTGTCAGTGTGCAAACTAACTTCATTAAGATGCTTCGTAAATGGTTGGTTACCTGATTCCCTTTTTTCTTATCTGATCTTCTTTTTAATGTAAGAAGCAAAGTTATTATAACAATAATAACAGGGTGATTTTAAAGTTTCTATAAAAGTAAAAATTTTCCTGATCAGTCTTACTATCAGGGAAGAAATACCATGGATGTGTATTATCATTAAACTCTAACGACAAATTAAGCTTTTGAATTAGAGTATGCAAACAAGGCTGACACCATCACATCTGGTGCCTCCGAATGCTCTACCAAGCTCACAGTGTGGATATGGGATATGTTTGATAGGGCTGAGTCCTGAGACATCTGTGACACCTTGTTCTCAGCTTAGATGCTGTTTGGTCAGAAGAACTTTGTTTCTCAGTGTGTGCCTTCATTTGCTTTTCTGCAAAATAGGGATAACTGAGAATTTTGTTGAGCATCCTGATGTATTACTAGGAAGTAACTCTCAAAATTCGGTTTCAAATAGAGAATCATTTCAGTAAGAGAACAGTAATCTTTCTGATTATACATATGATCTGCGTAATACATATGATTTGAGCCTTTTGGATCTCACTTACGACAGCCACTTAGGAGAGCAGCAATAAATGTACTAGTTTATTGCAAGACTAAAATTATTGCTACATATACCTGCCTTAAGTATCGGTAGGAATCGCACCAAGCTCTCTGAATATTTTTAGGTTCACTGATTAATGTTTGACAGGATTGTGAAATCTACTGATGCAACAGGAATGAAAAGCATTAAACATCAATGATCATATGCACCGGTATGTGGTGTATAGTAATATTCATATACCAGTAATAGCCAACAAACGGTCATAAATACCTTTTGGTCCTTTTGGTCCAACCTTCCCTTGTTTGCCCACTTCTCCTCTATCTCCTTTTTCACCTTCATCCCCTTCCAAAAAACAGAAAATAAAGCATCATGGTACATTTCTCTCAGGGCAGTAAGTACAAATATACAACCCCAGAAAATAAAGGGTTTTTTCTGCTCATTTCTTTTTATTTCACATTGAAGACACAGTAGCCATGGGATACATTTCTAGAGAAGAGCTGAATAATCTGACCATCATTAGGAAAAGCTAAAAACTTTTTCTTTCATGGCTGTTCCAACATAAAAGTTATTCAACACCAACTTCTATCCCTGCCCTTTAAGCCCTATTAGCCATAAAGCAGATAAATAAGCCAGTTTTCCTCTGTTGGGAAACCTGTACACACATGGGAAAACTGCCAGGGGAGGCAATAGGAATTTATTAATTGTTCCTAATGACTCTGTTCATAGTGACTCTGTGTTCAAGGTACGCATATGCTTTTGGAATGGCAGGAATGTAAATATGTTGAAATAGATCTTAACATAGACCTTAGCACGTAGTATGGGAGAAGTCTTGCCTTCAGTTTTTGACAGGTGACGTTTATATGTTGATAGGACAAAAGCATTTTGCAATTACTCCAATGCTTTAATTTGAAGATGTCAAACACAGAGTATCTGTAAGAGGTAAATTCATTGCATTTGTTAGAGCAGTGCAGAAATTTCTCCAAATGACAGCAAGGCCCTTTTACACACGTTCCTGTATAGTACTGTATAAGTACTCTGACTTATAAGAGACGGTAAGAGACAGTCATTGAGTAAAGGAACAAGACAGCAATTAATAGGAAAAAAAAAGTTATCTCCTTCCTTAGGTAACATATCATTTCACTTGACACTATGCAGGAAATTGGAGATACAACTAGACTTGATTTTCTGGTCTTCTAATTCTTAGTTTTGACCCAAATCCCAAGAACATCTTTCTTCTTTTTTTTTTAAAGACAAATGCTGGGGGGAATGACAACTCCTGCACCAAACAACCAGCACTGAATACAGGAAGCCTTCCAAAGCCTCTCCCC
Source organism: Gallinago jamesoni (assembly GCA_025769975.1). Taxonomy (NCBI): domain Eukaryota; kingdom Metazoa; phylum Chordata; class Aves; order Charadriiformes; family Scolopacidae; genus Gallinago; species Gallinago jamesoni. The sequence continues at coordinate 139,297,358 of JAOQGH010000012.1, read as the reverse complement.
ATGCTCCCTACCCTTGTTTGCAATAAGCCTTGCCCTGTGGTGGGAAGCAGCTCCACTATCTCTTGGCCAAGCCAGGTTCTCACATGTGAGACACAGCCAGTTGTGTCTGTGCCTGCAGCCCAGAAAGGCAGAAGAGGCTGCAGTTCAGTATACGGAGACACAAGGGAGGGAAATCTCTCTGGATGTCAGCAAAAGAGACGTGAGGACAGAAGGACATCATTACATGACAAGACCACCAATCTGTCTCCCTGAAGATGGTGCCTCCAGCCCTGGCAGAAGGTGTTCAGGGAAGCAATGCTGAGGGTGACTATGACCCATGCAGCCACTTCCAGCCTCTCACGTGTGGTGGTTTATGGGCTTGTCTGAGCCTAGCACTGCATCCAGACCACTTATGAACAGCCACTAGTGATTCTTGTGCCTTTTAAACACCTTTATATTTTTGCCTCCTATGGTATTATCTGGCAAAGAGGTCAATGATGTACCGACAGAGAAAATAGCTTCCCATGTGTCCTGGTTTGAGGGCCCAAACCATGGTTGCTTTCAGACTGATCGTTTCATTGTATCTCGTTCTTATTTTCTGCAAAATACTGCCCACTCATTCTTGATTCACCTTCTGCTTCTGTAGCCACAGGCAGCATATTATGGGCTGTTCTGTGGGGTGATGACAGATGAGAAGTGGTGCGTATTACTTGCAGCCAAACTCCTTAACTATGCAGCTGAAGCTGTGGGTCTGAGCCTGAAGCTGAAGGAAGGATGCCTGCTTTTACTGGGTTCTTGTCTACAGGTAATCAAACAGCAGAGACAGAAAACACAGGGTTTAATTTTGCTGTTGACCTAAGTGCTAACAACATTTACAACTGAGAAACCAAGAAATTGTCCTTTCCAAACCTATCTATGAAACCCTTGAGAAAAGTGTAAAAGTCACTTCTGAGTACTTCAGAAATTCAGAAAATATTCCCAGAGGCTGACAAAGGGCTTGTGAAATGAAATTCCAGGAGAAGGTTAAGAGCTGATCTGATCACGGTCTGAAACCCCCATACAGGGGGAGAAATGTGTGATAATAGAAAGGAAGCAGGGTGTGATTCAAAAGCTGGAAAAGCTGGATGAGTCCTGATGAGAAATGCAGCATGGGGATATTTAACAAATATACTGTGCTCTCCAGCAGTTAAGGGAGATGTAGGAAGCTTTTCATGTCCAGCCTTTCCCAGTGCAATGAATTCCTTTGTGTAAGATATGCTGTAACTCTGGGTCTGGTGCAGAAATTGCTGAGGGAGTTTCTGTGGCATGTGTCATGCTGGGGAGCAAACCAGATTCCTGCTGACCTTCCAAACCAGGATTGTCACCCTGGCAGCTCTCATCACCAGCTAATTACATTCTCTGTGGTTTGAAGGCTGCTCTGTTGGGTTAAAGGCACTAGAGAGACTGCTGCAGAAGGAAGACCTCTGTGCAAGAAAGATGCTTTTTTGGGGGGGTAAGAAACATTGCTTATACAGTTAATCATAGATATAGAGCCAAGGCAAGAAAGTCAATATACGAGTGGAGAAGCTGTGATTACTTCCAAAGGTGTTTTCTTCCAATCTTAGTTCCAGCATTTTGAACCACTGAAAGCTGCAGTGATTTTTTTGGAGAGACTTTAGAGCAAGCTTTTCATACAAGGACTGCTGGAGATGAAGCTAGGGGTTGTGCTATATGGGCCATCACACTAAGAGGTGACAGAGTAAAGGGGTAGAAGGTGTGGGAAAACTTGTTCTGGAGATTTTGAGAGATTAGGGAGTGCTTCAACTTTTAACACCTCATGTAGTCCCAATTTTTGATCAAGCCCTCTAAAAGCCTAAGGGAGAGGGAAGTAAGACCTATGACCTGTTTCATCTTGGTGTAAAGCAACCTACCGCACTCTACCTTAGTTTCCTTACTAAGGAAAATTGGAAGAATAATAATTTGCCTATCTGTAAGGGAAAATCCTGCTTTTCTCCCCATATTGCAGCTGAGAATAGGTAGGCCATTACAAAGCAAGGATAGGAGCAAACGGTATTAATTATCAGTACCATCTCATTGTTAGTTTAAGACTGGATTAAGCCCAGTGCTTGATAATATGGTGGTGTAATTATAAAAGAATCGTGTGCACATTTAGCTGTTGTGTGTGGCGATGTCAATTTTTTTTTGTCAAGAAACGTGAACTCTTGGGTTAGGCTCCCCCCTTGTGGTCTCGTTATGATTTGCAACGAAGTAGGAGCAATTGTAAGAGCTTGGTTGGCTGTTTTGGACAGGGGTTGAGTTGGCTCCGTCTCTAAATTATAGTAAGTATCTCTCCCTTTCCTCTGGGACTTTGTGTGGACAGGCCATCCTACTGTATTAGGCACTTTTTTTTGTAATCTTATAAAAAACCCAGTACTCTGGACTGGGTTTTTCAATTTTGTGTTACTGTACTTTGTGAAACTTGAGTTTTCTTGCAGAAAAAAAGCCACCTCTGATCCCTGACCTCATGTGCTTGTAGTCTATACCTAGAAGTTAACCTCTCCTTTGTGATGCTTTACACTTGGGGCAGAGTCAGGTGGAGTTTTAACCTAAGTAGCAGATTGTCACCTTAAAACTGTGATTGCAAGGATGTGAGATAATGTTTTGCACTGGCATTTAAAGCATGGGTGAAGCACTTGGAGCCAGGAGCTGAAGCAAGACCATTTTTCAACCTTGTTAGCATTCCCTCAAGCTGATTCATTTCTTCTATGTCACAGATTTAAAATACTAAACTATTAAAATTAACACATGGAACAATAAATTACTAGATTCTTCCAGCTTGGGACCATGTGACACAGAAGGAAAGCAGAAGCCCTATGCAGTAAATGACTTTTGGAGCCATTAGACAATTTCAGTTGTAATAGAGAGGGAACCCTAGTCCTTCATTCTCTTATAAACAAGCTGAGGAAAATGCTGAAGGTCTAATAAATAGCAGGATTTTTAGGCAGTTGAAAGGGTCTCTGCCTTTTTAGGAGCTTCATGAAGTAACAAAATGTTGAGAGGTTACATTTGGTAAGAATTTAATTAGTAAGAATTTACTGACCGCCAAGTGACTTTGATTTCCCTGCTGAATCTTTTGTAGGTAGTTTATCTAGTTTGTATTCATGAATAGAGGAAATTTCCAGGTTAAATTGTTTGCATATGTTAGTGGCTCTCCAAGTCTTATCAAGGGCTGACTCTGGTTCTTGGAGAATCCGGGTGTAATTTGGGGGATTATGGAGTCCACGCTTACCTACAGAGGCAGCTCTGCATCAGGGTGGGAGCCTGGTGCTGGCTGCCTAAAGGCTAAAGCTGGGAGGCAATTCCTAGCTGGGCTTATGCCTGTTTCTCTGTGGTCATGCAGCCTTTTCACTTGGCATTCTGCTGAGGGACTTCCTACATCCACACTGGGTTTTACTGAGACACTTTGCCAGGTCTGATGACAAGTCATGGACTGAGGTCAGCTCCAGTTTCTGTCTCCTGACCAAAATACCACAGAAATGTTAATGGTCTCTCAGCCTCTCTTCTGCAGGTATACACCTTCCCCCACACTCCAGGGCATACCCACCCTTTCAAATGATAGAAAACCCCGCTTATGCTGGGCTACAGCACAGTTGTCCTCCGACATCGAATACTCTGAAGCAAAAAAAGCCCACCACCAGCCAAAAAGCCCTTGAGAAGCCCTGGGAGCATGACTGATTTGCTGTGATGGAGGGAAGGATGGTTAATTTTGATTAGTATGCACTGATGTGCACTGCTTGCCTTGGATGTATTTAACACTCCTAGGCATTGTCAATGTCCCACCACAGAGGCTTGGTATGAAATCTGTTACGTGGTTTTTTACCTTCTGATCATGGATGACAGTTCTGCTGAGCTCCATGTTTCATGCTTGCAGTTCTACCTCAGGTGGCGTTAGGTGAGGTGACCCTACCCATCTCCACAGTAAAGGCTGACGAGTGCAGCTGATTCTGCCTGGGCTGAGTTTTAAACTAAAGGGATAAGGATATGTGCATGATTCTGAAGCTTTGAGAGTCCTCCAGGAGCAACTGAATGCCTTGCCCTCCTGGAAGAGCCCTGCAAATAGCCAAAGGATCAGCTCTGCAGCCTATGGACGCAGAGCACTGTGAATCTTTGCAGCGCTTGCACACGCACAATCTCTATTGAGAGGTTTTGTCACCAGAGGGAGTCTCATACTGCCAAGAAATAAGCAAATACAGCCCAGTTTGTCTTTCCAGTGTACAAGCACGTCACAGCTACGTCAATGGAAAGCCTCAAAATTTCCTCTAATTTCACTTTCAGTGTCCTTTAGATCCTTAGCAATTTCCCGTAGCAGTGGGGATTCTTGCTTTCAAGCTACATATGGCTAGTGAGAACAGGACTTCTTGACATCTGCCTATTTGACATGATGTCCTCTTCCCTGTGAGCTGGATCACCTCAGTGAAAAGTCTGGTGAGTAAAGAGCCGAGCCAGCACAAGGTGAAAACCCCTCCCAGATGGGTGCAGCTGTAGTGTGCTACTGCACCCGTAGCCACGCTCCAGGTGTCCTGCAGGAACACGCAGGGCCCCACAGATTCCACCATGAGAAATAAAGGCTTTTGCTCACACGTTCTTGGACATGTCATCATTCATTGACTTCAGTATGAATACCCTCTTCTATTGCATTACATGAGCCAGACCCAAGCCTTCAGTAGGCTCAGTGAAGCTCTGCTGACTTGTATTATTTGAAAGTCTGGGCTTTTGTGTATGACTGGGACATACATTATTTCCTTAATAATACAGAAATAGTTTAAATTAATTTAAATTGTTCCTGATTATTTTTTTTTACTTCATCTGCCCGATTTAATTTTCCCAGCCTGTTGTCCTGCCATTCTGACGTGATCTCAGACACCTGTGGCTATAGTGAGGAATCAGACTGACATTGGTAAGAAATACAGACCCAGTATCTTTTGAATTTATGTATTTAAGTCCCAACATGCATGCTTTGTAACTCAGGTTGATAAACTTCAGAACCTTAACATATGCTAAAATAAGGAACTCTAAAAGACATGAAAAATAGGATTATGTGTTGAAATTAAAGGGCTCTTCAGATCAAATGTGAGGTGCTAAGAGGGAAGTTTTGTTTTAGGTTTGAACAACCTATAGGATGTGGTAAGGCATTTTATATTTTCAGAAGGAAATAGTAGCATATCTGGTTTCTGAGCGATTTTGAGATTTTCCAGGAGTGTAATTGCGTAAGCGCAATTAAAGCTGATTCGGACAGCTGTACTGGAGACCACAGCAAATGCTATTTTGAAGCACCAGACAATGTCATGGAGTTTATAAACATAATTTGTCAGAAATAATAATAAGGAAACACTTCACATCTAAATTGGTATGGGAAACTCCCAGTATTCTTCAGATTTCATCTCATACCAATTTCTCAACCTGGATCTAATTCAAGACCTTTGAAATTCCTGTGTCTGGATTTCAAAGGAGCTGAGCTGAAGCCTGGGACAGATAGCAAGATCTAGAGCCAGTCTCCTGAAGCACTGAGCTCCCAGGAATCCACGTGAAATCAGCTGTAGCCTTGCCCCCGCACTGGCTTCTGCAGAGCCAGCCCCCACCCCAGTTGTCTTCTCCTGCTGCTCATGCTTTCAGTGGAAGTTTAGGAGTCAAAGTTTTGGGCCCTCTGCTTATTTCTACCCTCATGTTGTTGCTTATTGATTTACTCAGACCAGGTCAAATCCCATCTCATCTATGACAATAGCCCACTTAGAATTTCCTGTGCAGGTTAGATAAAACTGAGCTTGTGGTCTCCAGGTGAGAGCAGGCTGGAAGAAAGGACAGAGCTGGGACACCGGTTGAAGGAAGAGCCCAGGGCAGCAGAACCTGGTGCTCCTGATGCTGCTAGAGCATGGACCAACAACTGGTGCTTTTGCTCACACCACAGTAGCTGCTGCCTCCCCACAGACCCAGGTCCTCTCTCAGCAGCAGCAACAGCCAGACAGCTTCCAGGCTTAGAAGGGTGGAAAGGATGCAACAGGGCCATGACTAATTTTGCTGGGCCAAGCACTTGGCTGCCCTGGAAATTTGTTGTTTTGTTTATTCCTGATCTGGTTCTCTTTGGACCTAAGAAGTCGGTGGAGTACAGGGAGTACAGGACTTGGCCTTTATTGCTTGCCCTCATTACTCAGCTGTGGATCAGCCTTACTTAATGTAAGTTTTCAGAGGTCCTGTGCCAAAGCACTCCAGCAAAGACCAAGCTGTTACTAAACATCTCAGGTCAAACACCAAAAATCACTAGTTACAGGTACTGAAAATATGTTTTGGTCCAAAGCAGAGATTTGCTTCTTTTTTGGTTTCCTAGGGCATTTCAATAAGGGTCCGAGAAAATGCCTCAAACATTTCTCGTTTTAACTGCTATATAAGCCAGCTTGCTGTGTACCTCAAAAGCTTTTTCAGAAGGCAGAGCAAGACAGCTATTGCATTAGGACTATGTTCATTAAAAAGTATCCCCTCTTTTTGAGAAGAGACCTGAGCATTGGCCAGGAAAGGAAACTGGGAGAGCAGTCCCAGCTTTTGCATTTCTCTTATACTTTTCTTCTCATTTTCTGGAGTGCCTGTTTAGAAAATTTCTTTGCATAATTCTTTACAAACAGACTTCAGCTTTCATTTGCTAGCACCAGCAATGGAAAAGCAGCAGATAGATGGAGGGGATGGCAAGGCACCTGGTTTGCATCAGGCAGAACCACAAGAGGTCAGACTTAAACTCCTGTTCGTTTCTAAATGCTGAGCAGCTTAATTCAGACTGATTCCTGTCATTGTGACAGACAGTGCAAAAGGCTTACAGGACATTTACTGCACTCCTTCTGTTCCTGGGAGACTGCATCCTTCCAGAGTATTTTCTAGCTCTGTGTTACATGCAAAGGCCTCTGGGTTTGCCTCATGCTTTTTGGGAGCTGGTGGGGCTGTCACAACCAGTTTGAAGACTTTCCTAATAATCAGCCTGGAATTACCCTTTCATTTCATCCCATCACTCATATCATACTTCTCTTGTGACATCTAAGGTATGAGCGTAACAAAGAGTATGTTTTCGAAGGGGAGGAATTTGGCTTGCACAAATTAACTTGGACAAGTTACACGTGGCTTGTACAAGAAGTGGTGAATTTTCACAACACCTTTTTGACCAGGTGATTTTCAGGGTGAGCATGCAGAGAGGTTGGGTGCTTGCTCCTGTAGCAACTATTAATGCCTAGATGAAGAAGTGAGTAATGCAACCTCCAACAGTGCAAGGAATGAAGGGTTGTAAGTTCTAAGCCTCTCCAAACAACCCCACTTCTCCCTCAGCTTTCTCCTCTCCATTGAGCTCTGTGATGGTAACAGCGGTATTGCTGCTGCATAGCACTGGCGACCATCTCCCTTGTAGCCCACAGACTGGATTTAGCCTGTAGGACAATTTGGGCCCTGCACTGGGATAGGTGAGGTGGGACGGTGTAGGAAGTCTTACAAGTATTGGATACCTTTTACTTCCTTGCACTTCTAGGTGCTTTGGCCCATTAGATGCTCCCATGTTCATACAGAAGGAGGAAGTTGCCACAACAGAAATCTGGTCTGTGGTGGTAGAAAAGGCTGGCCAACGTACTGTGCAAGCTCAGCTCCTCTATCTTGTGTTTGACCAAAAGATAGGATGCTGATCAGATGGGGGTAAAGGTTGTGTAGGGTGTGTCAAAGCCCATTTTTGGGAGAACGGTGGACAAAGAGGCAGAACAAATGTAGCACAGAAAATAAAACTTAGAGCAACAAAAGTCAGAGGCTTGTCCATTGTCAGGGTTAAAGTTTGAGCAGCAAAGTGTTGCCTGTGGCTGTGGTGTGGTCCTAGGCTGGGGATCATGTGCTCTGAGTCCCTAGACACAAGATGGATAGAGGAAAACTGGCAGCAGGACAGACTTTCTTCTGCCATATTAGGTCAGCATGCTTCATCCTTGACTGCAAGGGATGCCTGAGGGGTAACAGGGTAGTTCACACACCCAGTATGCTCAGTCGTTCATTGCCCAGCTGACTGGCAGTCAAAACAACCAGTGCTATTGAGAGCTGCTTGTAACTGTGCTGGATGAGCTAAACTCTGGTAGGAACTGAAATTAGTCCATAGGTTCATATCACAGACTGAAAAATGTATTTGATAACCTGCAATGGATATGACCCAATAATTTGGAGGTGATTTACTCGATACTCATTTTACCCATCATGGGTCATGGGCATGGTAATCTGATTTTAAAGTAGTAGTGAGGACAGTGCCAATATACTGTTTGGCTGCTCTTGTGTCTTGGTGTCAGCCAGGAGGCAGCAGGACTGGTAATGACTAAATCCTTACTTTCTCAGTATCATGCTTGCAAAGAACCATAATATCTAACCTTTAAACGCTCCCTGGTCTAGCTCTATACAAGCTAGACCACAGAAACCAGCTGGAGTCCCAGCTACCCTCATGTTGTCACCAGACCACCTCATTAGCCTTCTGACTTGTTAAACACAATTCTGTCAAACTTTGTTCTCCAGCCTGCCATTATACAGATACTAACTAAACAAACTCCCACTAGCTCCCTTGGGGATCATTACATCTCTCTGCATTTATGCTGTGGCAGCAAAAGTTTAAGCTTGGATTGTAATCATAAAGAAATTAACTTGCTGATTAAAAATGGTCCTTTAAGCAACATGCACTTGAATAATCCATCATAAAACCAAATGAGTCTGTAGCAATACTTTTGACTTGATAATCCTTTTTCTGCTTAAAATTTAAATCAGTTGCATTTTTTTCTCACAGTCTGTAGCCTATAGAAAAATACAATGAATTACTAAAAAGAAAACAATAGTTTGAACTGTAATAGCCATGGTGCAGAATATATATTTTAGATCTGTCACTGCAAGATAGATTTGTACACTATGGACCTAATTTTTAGCTGAGATACCCTCCAGGCAGTTCCATTGACGTTAGTTGTGTTACACAAAAAGTAAGTTAATGCAGAAAATTTGGTTTCAGATATTTACAAAGTGTTTTAAAGATAAAAGAACTGCACATGCCAGAGCTGATCTAGTTCTCATTGAAATCTGTAGTGAAAGCCCTGTTTAATTCAACAGGAGCTGCTGGAACAGGTCTGTCAACCGCAGCAGAGCTGTGTTTACAAGTAAGCATTTGGAAATAATGACAGTTCAGTCATTTTAAATATTGTGTATCTTTCCCCACCTATAGGTGCAAAGTTAACCATTAACAGTTCGCAGTAGGTGCTTACTTTTAGAAAAAGTAACTCAATTTGTGGCTGCTAGCTGTACTGGTTATGTGATGAATACAAGAAGTAAGAGAAGATTTATGTGGCTGGAGAAAGATGCAAAAGGTCAACTCTAACTTATATGAGAATATGTCACACCATTCCTTATACTAAACAAAAGCAAAATCAAATCTCCCTCCTTCCTCACTTTTCCCTGTCACAGTTCCACTTCTCTAGATATTTGTACAGTCTGCAATAATTCACATCTTTCACCCCCAGCCCATGCCACAAGCCCTCCATTTAAAAATCCTCCTGATATTTAAAAATCAGCCTTTATCAGTAATGGTCTCAGTAATTAGCAACCTCATATTCCTCACCTTTTGGTCCAGGTAAAATTGTGTGTGTCGAGCAGACATCTGTTGTAGGTCGATTGTCAACATCAAAAGCAAAAATCTGAATTTGGAAGATAAAAAGCACTACTAGGGTCCCGTATTTCCTTAGCTGTTGTTCTTTCTTGCTGCTCATCCTTGCAGCCTCTCAGGAAATGCCTTTCGTTGTTACAGTCTTAACAAATGCAGCTGATTCAAAAATAAATGCTCTGCTAACTGAAGCAGTGCAAAGTTGGGAGCTACATGCAAGAACAGCTAAATAAAGTGAAGAAAGGAGTTTGACGATGCTGTAGTTATTTCTGTCCTGCACATTATCCAGGATATTTATTTAATGCTGACAGCTGTTTATTCCAATTTATCTCTTATCTGTGAGATGTTTAGCTGCTTTTGCCATGGAAAATTTCTTCAATATATGGGGTATCTCCTTTGTCATTTTTTATTCCTTTCGGCACTGACACTTCATGCCCAGCTTTTCACTTAGTCAAAAGACAAAAGACTTTGGTATTGTATCCAAGTGAGTACTAATTAGCTATAGGATAGTTGTGGCTGGTTTTGTGCTGGAAGAGTAACATAGACTAGATAAAACATCTAGAGAGACTTTTCCACAAAAGCTTTCCTCCAAGGAGCTCATTACTGACAACAGATGAGCTGCCAGTCTGCTGTGGCTGGAAGTCACTGGTGCTATTTCACACCTTTTGGATGCCATGTACCCATAGCTCCCAGAGCAGGGGATGAAAAGTTGATGTCATAATGGGTGTTTGAGCCAGGAACCCACAAATGATGCTTTTATGCTTACAGATTGCTCCACAATAGTTTCTCCAAGCCCAGATTATGTTGGTAGACACAGTACAGAAGGGCAGACTTCAGGACTGAAGCCACAGAGTAGGATGAGCTTGAATGACTGCAATACCTCCTCCCATACCACCTTTCTCCTCTCCTTGTTAACTGGGAGAGACCATACATCAGGACAGGGGTATAGCATAGGTCCCAGTGCAATGTCATCTTTGGGTCATCCAGAAGCTGCTTCTAATTCAAATTTTTATGAGGCAGCTGTCAGGTTTTTGGTTGGGTGATGGGACTTTGAAACCAGGTGTATGAGGCCTCCTGGATGGAGGAATGGGTAGCTTAAAGAACTGCTATATATCCTTTTGGAAGGAGCTGTGATAGATATCCATCCATGTGCACTCCCTTCCTAGAAAACACTCTAACTTTCTCTCAGGGAAAATACATTAACCAGGGACAGCAGGCCACGTGAGGTAGCCTGTCAGCAAAGAAAGGGAAGAATTTCCAGGAATTTCGTTAACTTCTGTTTTCTTGCACAATGAAGGAGACAGCTACTTAAAAAGCTGAACTATGCTTTTGAACTGCCTAGTGTGTGAGAGCGCACGTGTGCTTTCCATTCTAGGCAAGAAATGTATTTCCTATGATAATAGCTTTGAGATGCTTTCCTTATTATTCAAGAGAGCATCAGTTCCTTAGCCCTACAAATTTCAGCCTTTTGGTAGACAGAAAAAGTAGCAGCACTCATGTAAAAGTGAATACCTTTTCTTAAAGGCTGAAGGAAAGCTTTGATTTCAAGCTTTCATCTGGGATGAAATGTTGGCCGAAGTCTCAAGAGGGGTCAAGAGACTCCTCTCCCTTTTTCTTTCTAGCCTGGTCACAGACTGTCCACCTTTTCCAAACACTTTTCTTTTTTGTTAAACTGTATATGGTACTTTTCAGAAATAAATAGTAGTCTCTGTCCTAAAGAATGGCATCTGACTAACACCCTCAAATGTGGCCTTAATAATGGACACATCACAGCTAGAGGGGGAGGAAAGAGAAAGCAGGGGTTATAGATGGATAGAGTTGTACCAGGAATAAACTTGTTCCTCTGTGATTTGCGTTGGGCACCATGCCTCTGACTTGTACACTGTAAATCTGTTTTATTTATCTTTTTCTTCTCTTCACTTTCCATTTTGTGAGCATAAGGTCAATGTAAGAGCAAGAATAGCAAGCGTAGGAGTGGGAAGCTGGTGTACTTAGCTTTGGAGGCGGCATTTTGGGAAATGTTGCTGAACTGATGTGAATGATGCTATCTGTTTCACAGTACTGAGAGACTTACAGTGACTTCTTTGTTATTTATCAGGGATAAAGAGGGGTAAATGTAAGTAAGAGAGGAAATAATTTGTTTAACCACTTCAGTCACTGACCAGGACTAAGCAGGGAACATTTTTCTGATCCTACTATTGCTGTGATCATTTACAAATGTTCTCATTCCACGTTAGAAAATAAATAAAGAATCTACTTCCCCCCCCCCCCCAAACACACACCCCTCTCCATGGCAATCACAAAGCCCCTAAGCACACAGTGAGAAATTAATATATCTTAGAACTTGGTAATGAAGGCACTTACTTAAAATGTAGGAGATCCAGATTCAAATTCTTTCTCTGCATAATTCAAACCAGTGTTTGCACTAGAGCCTTGAGGTTATATTGCCTTATTACAAGGCTGTTTGCTAATCAGTTATGTCTTCTTGTATGTTGGACCAGAAATCCTGTCCTGGAGCTAGGAAACCTGCCTTAACAGGCAATCCATCAAACCTGATATACTAGCACAAAAAGCTTGGGTTTTGGTAAACGGTACTTATCAAACCAGTTTCATTGAAAAATCTTCAAGCAGCTTCATTGCTGATGGAGATTTAATGAGGCACATTGCCTATTGTGCATGTTAATTCTCATTGAATCAGGCTTAAAGGAAAGTCTGCAGGCAAGAGAGAAAAACAAACTAGGCAGTGTTGTCCAGGCATAAAAGACACAAAGCAAATATTTCCTAGGGCATGAGACCTTATTAATGCCTATAAGTATCTAAAGGGTGGTTTGAAGGAGAGAGCCAGACTCTTTTCAGTGGTTGCTGGTGAGAGGACGAGGGGTAACAGGCACAATTTGGAACATAGGAGGTTCCACTCAAAAATCATGAAAAACTTCTTTGTGGTGAGGGTGACAGAGCCCTGGAACAGGCTGCCCAGGGAGGTCGTGGAGTCCCCTTCTTTGGAGGTGTTCAAGACCCGCCTGGATGCAGTCCTGAGTGACATGCTCTAACATGCTCTGGGCAATCCTGCTTCAGCAGGGGAGTTGGACTAGATGATC